>JBBMOI010000022.1:1820000-1877500 GCA_038088405.1 Porites divaricata
CAAGCGTATCACAATAAACGAGGTAGTGTTAGGTGATTTAAGCGTAAGAAAACAACCTCGTTCATTTCGTGACGTCACCACTGGTTTCCACAGCGAATTGACGTCTGAGGAACGAGCGCAGAAATTCCGTACTGATGACGTTTCACTACCTAGATGTGTTTAGTGCTTCTGATTGATCGCGCCGCGAGTAAGGGATTCCAACAATTGAAAGTACTACCCAGATCTGGCGGGTAGTGACAGGCCATCGGCATAGGATTTCTGCGCTCGTTCTTCAGAAGTCATTTCGTGGGGAAACCAGTAGTAGTGTCGCAAAATGTCTGCTTTTTTCTCAGGCTGTTGATTTATACCATGATTAAAAGAAAAAAAAAATGCGATTTTTTTTGCGTTGGTTCATCACTAGATTGTCCACGAAATGAGGCGACTGCAACGACTCAACGAAACGCTTGTAGAAGTGTTCAGTATTGGAAAAACATACGAGAATCGTACCATACACGGAATTAAGGTACCATAAATTGCTGATATTTTTAGTGTATCCATTTGCTGCTATTTTGAAGGCCCATTTACACCCTAGGTACATCACACAACTTATATAGACCAATTTCCTGACGCGAAAACTCTGGCCACCATTTCAGAACGCTAAACAATCATATTGCGGCGTTGAACAATGCAAGCTTTTTAAGCTTTTCAAATCAAAATCAAACGCTTGCGAAGTCTATCATGTGAAGACAAGACCTTTTTTCACGGTATAACTTTATTTTCTATATAGGTAAAAGAAATCTTACAGTTCCAAGTCTCGACAAAAACGCAACATCCAATGAGAATGCGAACGCGCGGGGAAAAGACCGAACGTAAATTTTGGTGTTTAGTTTGCCACGCTGCCTTTGGTGAATTCTTATTCCAGCGATCTGCGCGCGCCATCATCTTTGTCGTCCTGGCCCCAGTTAGTTCAATAGACAGATAACGTTATCCACCAGGCCTCAGTTATTCAAAAGGTGGATAACGCTATCCATCGGATAAATCTCTATCCACTGAATAGCGCAATTGGTTTTCCTAATACTTATCCACTGCATAGTGATTTATCCGGTGAATGGCGCTACCCATCTTTTGAGCAACCAGGGCCTGATAAACTCTATCCAGTGGAAAGTGTAGTTAGTTTCCCTAATACTTAACCACTGGATAGTGATTTATCCGGTGGATAGCGCTTTCCATCTTTTGAACAACCAGGCCCTGTAGTTTTTGCTAAATCTACCTCATAAAGGCTGGGGCTCTTCTACTGAGATTCATCATTGGTGGTTAGAAAGCTTTTTTTAAACAATGATTCTTTTTGTCTCAGATCTCTTCAAACAGGTCTGTCACGAACAAGTCAGTAATGTTTATCAACTGTGGTCTCCACGCGCGAGAATGGATTGCGATTTCAACATGTGTGTATGTTGCTAGAGAGGTATTATAGTTTAGCACACTTGTTCATTTTTCCAGACCATTTTGTCTGATGGTATTTAAGAGCTTGTTATTCAAGAAAAATACCACACAACGTTTTATTGAAAAGTATAAGAGACCAAGTTCAATTCATTGCTACATTGACGTGCTTGTGGGAAAATATCCGCACGTAACGATTAGACTAAGAACAGACTCTTTTTTTCTTAGTCCATCGAGCGAAACGCGTGAGACACGAAAATGACCACGCGCGTGATGGAAGACGCGAGACGGCTCGACGCTGGCAAGCGCATGCATTCCCCTTACTACATGTGAAAAAAAGAGAGACTTCCTGCAGTCTACGTAATGATTTGCTAGCGGGAGCTCTGATCTGGATCGATCCTTAGAAGAAAGCTGCAACAGAACGCGTGCAAAACGCACAACATCCACACTCAAGGGGTGCCTGACACGTTACGTGAAGAAGGCGATAAAACCACTGGCAGAATTGCTCGAAGTCAAGCGTGCCTTAATTAGATTTACCCATACCGGCAACTAAGATCAAAATTTGAATTCTCATTTGTTGCTCCTATTGATTTCCTACAGAAGTAGTGGGGAGAAGTTGATAAAATATCAAGCAAAAATTGTGTGATCATGTCCGTAATTCTCATGACCACTCTGTTTTACAAAGCATTGATATTACAAGGAGAAATTTGATGCTGATCACTCTTAGGGCTTAAAATTAAAGGTTAAACATCTTCTTCTCAACAATCCAAAGGCGTTGTCGGACTTATCGTTTTCCATACCCAAAATTTACCAGTTTTTCTTTCTTACTAGTACGTTTCTACAGTTCTAGTTTTGTTTCAGTTTCAGCCTCAGATTATTGTTTTGCCATAAGGATGTACAAAAAAAATCAAGAAAATCTAAATATTTAAAAAGCTAATGGCGAGGAAGCCTAAGGGAAGCCACCGGGGTTATAAGGAATGGGCTCCCTCAGTTAAATTACAAAAAAAATATTAATAGAGTTATACATGCAAAAATCAATGTTACAGCAATTGTAAATCTTAATCTTGTTAATGCGAACTCAGTTCTCCTTTCCTTTTCTTCCTCTCTTTTCTTTTTATTCTTTTTGGCCAGCTCGTACTCAAGTACAGAACAGACGAATCAGTAAGAGATTTAGTGGACAAGCTAGAGTGGATAATAATTCCTGTTGTAAATGTGGATGGATATGTTTACACTCATTCTACGGTGAGATGTTGCAGATTGATATAAAAACGATTAGAAAACAGATCCTAGGGGATTTGGACCATTGGAATGCTACGTTCATCTAAATTTTCAAATTCCACCAGAATTCTGGATTTTACAGTCTAATGAAAGCCAAACCAGGTGATGTCTAGAGTATTTGCAATGTATTCTTATTTCGGAATACAGGTTATCGAGTGCGCCTTTAGTAAATGGCTATGGCAAAGCTTGACATTTTAGAACACCATGATTACTTCAGTTTAATGATGCATTATTCATGAATTGAGGTTCGATTTATTAAAGAACCGGATGTGGAGGAAGAATAGAAGACCATCTAATTCAACGAAATGCGTTGGCACGGATCTGAACAGAAATTTCAACATCAAGTGGGCAAGTAAGTAATTTGTAGTCTGTTGTTATTTTTCGAAATGAAAGCGCTCGCTCACTTCCTCCTCCCCGCTTGCAGGAAAGCGAGCGTCTTTAATAATGCCATAACACGCAAGTTGCTGTGTGCTTTTGTGAAATAACAATTTCAGGAAATCCTGTGGACTAACAACGTTTTCTACCGTGCAATGCAACGCTTTTCACTATCGTGCTCTCCGTTACAATCCCATAAGCTCTTGCGCCGCCACTTTCCCAGGATTCCTCTCTATAGCCAATCACAGAGCACGATGAGGCAAAGCCGCGTTAATCTCCCAGACTTATGAAATCCACAGTAACATGATAATTCTTGTGCTCATCAGCTGTCGGAGCAGATTATGGCAAACCTTGTAGTGACATTTATCCTGGATTGTGGCCTTTCTCCGAACCGGAAACGAGAAATCTGGGCAAGTACATGTACTCAATAAGAAGACGGATCAAAGGTTATGTGGACTTTCACTGCTACGGACAGCTCTGGATGTCTCCCTGGGGTTTCACGACAGTTTTTCCACCAACATTTCATAAAGAGCATGTAAGTTTGAATAGGTGGGACAGCAAGCTAGGAGGCTCTCTGATGTACCGTGGCTCATAGGGACAAAACACGTCCCAGAAACCAAAAACTTACACAACGGAGTATCCACCGACACTGATTTTCCAAACATATTTGCCGGAGAATTTGTGTCTGTTGGGGAGGTCCGGGCTATGAATCTCTCCTTATACAGACAGTTTAGAAAGTTCTCTGGGGTTACATGACGTGGGTGTTCTTCAAACAAAGATAAAAATAAAAATGCTTTCGATTATCGTTCAGCTCATTTCAGTATTATCGTTATAATTCCATTTCTTGAATTTCAATAGTTACCCGCTATGACAAAAATTGTTCAGAAGATCTACCACACCCATGGCACCTTCTTTCGAATTGGACCCGCGGCCATCGCTATATGTAAGTGGTTACATTCTTATATTCAGTTGTCATATCAGTGAAATTCTTCCACTTAGCCGGGCTCTCATATGCCGCTGATTTAACGGCGAGATAGCCCGGGGTACAGATTTAACATAGTAGTACTTATACCACCGGCGACAAGATAGAACAAAGGTTTTTGTTACCGGCATGCTTACGAAATTCAATCGAGTCAGCTATCCTAAACGTGAGGAGGCGGGGTGGCGGGGTACTCATCGAAATTTTAGCAACTCCTTATCCCTTTCTGAGGAGTGAAGAAAACTGGTCTACCCGTAACAAAAACTCTCTCTCGAAGCAGAGAAGACAACTGACGTCAAACTCAAGTCTACACTAAGACTTAAACTGGGTCCACACTGGTGGTATAGGTGGTGGGTGGAAGGGCAAGGGAGGGGGGAGGGGTTACTGCGTCCACCATAGTACGCTCACTTTAATCATGTTTATGTTTGATTACAGATAAGACTTCCGGAGACGCCACAGACTGGGTTCACGGAGTGTTAGGAGTAACGCATTCTTACGGAGTTGAGCTTCAACCGTCTTTCTTCGCTCTCAACGGATTCATTCTCCCCCCTTCGTACATTGAACCTGTTGGCAAGGAAACATTATCCGGGTTGAAGATTCTCTCTTCCTTTATAAATTGAGAAACCAGTCTAGCTCTCAACCGTACTTATCTTTAAGAACATTTGCAATGTAACATTTTTACCCAGTGTGACGCCCCAATTTTTCTTGTATCCAATCTTCACTCTGCATTACGCTGCCGTGGGAAATATGGGTATGAAATGACCCATTAATTATTTATAATAATTACGTTTAGAAGAGCCATTTAGCTATATGCGCAGGTAATTAAACTTGAGGAGTTGGGCAAAATCGGGCTTCCGGAGAGAATAGTTCACGAGTTTAGACAAGCCTTGGTAGTGTTATGTCTATTCAGCTCTCTCTTTCTCTCTCTCACGCGATGAACGAGTGAAAATATGGGTTTGAATTATTCAACAGCTTTCCAGCTCACTGGGGTAAGTAGTGCGAGAGAACAGGGAGTAGGGGCCCGGGAAAACAGGTGGTAGGAGGGCTACGGGAAGTGGGAGAGGAAAGGACGGGTGTTGGGAGTTCTAAAAGGCAGGTAAGCGGGGAAAGTATGGCAAGATTACACAATAAAGGTCAGTATTAAGCAATCGAAAAAGGCCTAAAGGGACGAAGCCAAGAAAAAGGGGCGGGGAGCTGGGAATGCAAGGAAAAGGGAGGCGAAAGGTTTGAAATCCCTGAGCACATCCCCCTCTCTCTCTCTTTCCTCTCCTCCCCCCCCCCCCCCCCCCCTTTTCCTAAGATATTACGTTTGACATTTTTAAGGCTAGTTTTGACATTAAGTTTATGAAAAAAAATGCTGATATTGCCGTATAATGCATTTGAGGTGGTTATTGTCCGGGCCTAATCTCGTACCCAGATCTCACTCTGTTTTGGCCGCGGGAGATATGGGTACGAGATTAGCCCGAGCCATTATCAAAAGTTCAGTCTCCCTCTCGCCTCCTCTGCAAATAGCTCTAAAAAATTTTATACTAGAGGCCTATTACATTCACATTGTTTGGGACCGCTGCCTTTGTGTTAAGCTGTGTATTATATATACACCATTGTTAAAAATTTTCTCGAAACTTTAATTTGGTGAATCTAGTTGTTTCTCAAGAAATCGCTGAACTTGGTAAAGTGCTTTCTTTAATCATGTTATTTTCAAAAGGAATTGTTTTCAGAAAAATAAAAATATGTTTAATTTGAAAGTATAAGCTGTTCCAGCTCAGACGTTGCAGCCTTAAATCAAGAATCAAGAAGCCTTACACGAAAGTCAAGCTCAGACTGTATAACTTTCTCCCCGCGGTCGGGTGGGGTGTTCCCGGTTAGGATGTCCCTGGCTAGGGTTAGGGTTAACCCTAACTCTAACCCTAACCCTACCCTAGACCCAACATCGGAGTCTCATGCCGTACTTACTTCAATAAACGCCAAGCCCGCCCTCGAATAAGCGCCGCATTTGGAACAAGAGTATTCGCCCCCGAATAAGCGCCGCGGCCCCGAGGCAATCAAAATCAAAATCAAAACACATTAATTCTGTTAGTTTAATACGGAAAATAATACCGAAAACGATTCTTTGTCCCGTCCAACTTTCAAATAAGGGCCGCACTCAAATAGGCGCTGTCCTCGAATATGAGGCGTGGAAAATTTAATAAGCTCCGCGGGACTAACGACGGTATTCCTCTGACCTCCCAGCCCGTGTTTGCAGCAGCTGCGGATCCAGGGGAAGGCTCCCCCTTAATTTAGACCAAAATGAGCCCGAGAGAAGTTTACCTCATAAATAGAGGTACAACTCTTTCACCAGTCTTTACTAGTCTAGCCTGTACACAGGCGTTGTTTAATCTTTCTTTTCGTTCTGCGCATGCGCGCTCGACGGGCTTTGAAGAGAACAAAGAGGGTCTGTGAACAAGCTATCCTAGTCTTGCAAAGTTTATAACTAGTGGAAATAAGAAACGACGACCGCGTTTCTTTTGTTCCTGTTTTCCCAGTGCCCAAGATTAATTGCGAGGGAACTAGAACTAATGCCACGTGTGATTTACGTCGCACTATTCGCTTTTAGCATTGTCATTGCATGATTTTTGAAATGCTCTTTGAACAAAATGATTTCTTGATTGTCTTTTATTTTTTTCTACCATCTTCCATGGAATGCTCGATCATTATTTAAACAGTCTTCAGTGGTCCATTGTTTGAAAATAGCTTTTAGGCCTTTTAGTTGAATGACCTTTTTCAACAGCACTTAACACATCAAAGAACGTATCGCCTGGTATACTCAGTTGATGGGATAGTCTGGATGGAAAATACAGGTGTTTAAATAATATCCTTCTTCATGGAAAATCAGCTACTGCCTATTTTTCAATTTTATTTCTATACAAGAGAGGAAGAAGCCTACTTAACCGAGGAGTATAGATTGTCTACATCTCTAAGTTTTTTGAAGATTTAAAACTGTAAGGGCGAGAAGGTCCAGCCCAAAAGCTCGAAATTGCTCCCCACTCACCCAACCCTCGAGGGTAGCGATTATATTTGTTTAGATAGGAGACTGGCAAAGAAAAACTTCAGATCAGGGGCTTTTTACGAAACACTTCCGACCGGTAAACATGAGGGTCGTTCGAGAATTTGCTTTGGTTCTCCTCACAGCTGCCGTTTTTGCTGAACAAGACACTTTTCAAGGGTAAGTAACATTTTAAGCTATTTTATAATCATAATACTAGCAAAATGCGTGATCTCTATCACTTGTGACCCTATTTGTACACCACTTGAAGTTCTTTCGAATTCACTAGCCGCTTTTTAATTATGATCATTTAGGGGGCAAAAAAAGTCGTCCTTATTCGTTCATTGCCTCGATTGTTGTTGTTGTTTTACTCAAAGATTTAATTTAAGTAATGTTGATAATTAAACTTTAATCCTTAGTCATTTTTCGCATGGCAATTGTGTGCCGACATTTTAGCTTAAAGCCTGGCATGGGAACCGAAAATCGAATGCTTGCTATACCAAGTTATTTCTTATCTATTTGCGATTATGTTCATCTGTTAATTTCAGCTACTTTGGAAATGGGACATAAATTATTCCTTAAATTTTGGTTGTGAGGGAAATTATTGACAGTTAATTAATCTTCGCCAGCTAAAGAAGGTCTTTACTTTTATTTTACCACTTACTGATGCATTTTCTTACCGTGAAAAATCATTCCACTCTAGAGTCATCAGGTGCATTTGAAATCAATCATTTTAGTGCTTTTCCGGTCAGAGAACATGCAGACAGATCGTTCGTAATTCCTGATGATACCTGAGACATTCTTTCGACAAATTAGTTGTCTAAGAAATATTTACAGTTAGAAATATAGATGCAAATCACTGAAAAATTATTCTGAAAAAACTTTTAAATTATTGAAAAAAAAAAAAAAAAAAAAGAAAAGAAAAATAACCGGCCAAAAAAATTGACAGAGGTTGTTTTCGATTTCGATCTGCTGTAACAGTGTACCGCCGGTTCTAGGCTGCATACCATTCTAAGCAAGAGCCCAAAGTGATCACAAATCAAGAATACTATTGTTTAAAGTTAACATCTTAAATTTGCAGAATTTCTTCTCAGGTCGAGAGAGGAAAATCTTTTACAGTTAAAAAAGATTAGAAGACAAAATACTTTTTCGCTGTTACCATGCATCTGTAAAGCTAAATCAACATTCGTGAGGGTAAACAGTTATATCGCATTCTTATTAGTATGCAAAGTGACTGGGATTCAACAATTAAAAACTAAAAGTTTTTGGATGCGATCAGTGGAAAAAGAAAATACTTCAAAAGAGAGGAAAAAATATGTACATGGCTAGCTAACTCCTCAGGCATTCGCATTCATAGTTCGCGTTTTAGCATGCTCGCCTATTTTTAGCGGGCGTACTTTTTTGTTTTGTTCGTTGTTTCATTTCATTCTCTTCGATTTTTTTTGTGATATTTTTACGTTTTCCCCAGCTTTTTTGCCCTTTTCGGGCCCCTTTAAAACCGTTCCCCCTCCCCATAACACTTAAGTGAAGTTTGGAAGGCGGTAGACTCACAAGTTTATATGTGTTTACAAACGGGCCCGAATGAACTTTTAGAATGAACATGGCCTTTTTTTCTGACATTGCTGATTCATTTAACAGGCATAAACTGTATACTGCATACCCTAAGAGGCAATCAGATGTGAATGTTTTAGATAACCTCCTCAAGGCAGGAGTTGATGGCGTAAGTGTATATTAAATAAAGTTGTGCATATATATTTTCCGCTGTGTACACCAATCAACTGCCAAGAGTAGAGGTGAATACAAACGAATATTCAGCAAACGGCGAAAATTGTTTGAGTATATAGAATATAAAACCCGAAACAGTCGACTAGTTTTAAGCAAGCAGACTAAAAGTCACTTAATATGGGCAAAATAACTCGCGATTCAGAAACTCAAGTGATCGATTAACTCATTTGAGTGTTCGCAAACTCTTGACTAGTCACTTCTGCGTAAAAGGCAATACTCAAGAATACAAGCTCCTTATTTTAGGAAGATATAGGAAGGACGCAAGACACATGAGAACGCCGAAGGGCACGGAAAGGCGGAACGCAACTTCCGGTGCTTAATTTGCCTCTCTGCATTCCTCTCTGCTATTGGTCACGCAGTTTTGAGACCTGCGCGCGCCATCGTAGCCTGAGGGGAGCAGACGCGTTTTTAGGCTCTCGCCGAAAAAACCGTCTGCTCCCGCAGGCTGTCGCCATCGTCACCTCTTGCCAACGAGCACCGCGACGTCTTTGAAAATGGCTATTATCAAAAATCAATTTGCGTTCTTTGAAACATTACTAATTAACAATTAGTCGCCGAAGGCGACGTGAATATCGGCGAATAGTCACCGAGACGAAGTCGAGGTGACTATTCGCCAATATTCACGTCGCCTGAGGCGACTAATTGTTTTAGTATAATTACATTGATGATCATTCGAGAAAATAAAATTATTGATCAATTTCCGACCCCGAAACATCAAAAAATCTGGCTGCCATTTTGAAAACTGCTAGCCTTCCATGCTATAATCACCGCGCGGTGATTATAGCGGGATAGTGCGAAGCTCTCAGCCAATCACAGCGCTCTATTTTCGATAGTCATCAATGTAATTATACTAATCACGATTATCGGAATTCGTGCAACTTGTCAAATATAGTCCTACTCTCGGGAAGAGTGTAGATTGTTCTTTTTTTGTAAGATCCTCGAGATCGAGCGCTAACGGTACTATATGGCATCTTGGTTTCATACGGTACATTTGAAACCAACAAGGTAACCCCGCCCGAAAGGGTTAGCACTCGATCAAGACCTCAAAACCTCATCCAGATTCAAAAAGAGAAACGCATATCCATCATCGTGTTTTCACGTCGACCCCCAACAAAATGAGACATGAGTTATTTATTAATATTAACAACTTTTTCCTTTCTTAATTAATACAGAAAAGCTGATTTTCTAAATTCAGATGAGGATATCTCCGGCCGACATTAAGTTGATCGGTATAAGTGCTAAACAATTATTTCAAATCTTTCTTTCTTAGATCGATTTTTGGACCTACCCAGTCTCTTCACTCGACCCGGTCGAAATCCGCGTGGAACCGGCGTCCGTGCAGAAACTTGAAAATCTTTTAAGTGGAGCTGATATACATTACAAGATGAAAGCGGGTGACATGAGACTACTTCTTGATGCCGAAAAAACGTCAGCAAGGGCTGGAGGCTTCGATTCCAAATATCATCGCCTTGGAGAGGTATAAAAACGTTCAGTTTAACATGACCATGAGGGCCCATTTCCTTGGCATGTTTGTATTACAGATGACCTTATTAAAAAGTTTTATCGAAGAGCCAAGTGAGTGGACTGAAGTTATTGTGATCGCATATTTACCTTCAGTGCTTTAACTGAAAAGGCAAAAAATAGACCAACAAACAAAGTGGGACCAATTTATCTTGTAGCATAACAATAAGTCATAAAATCTAGCCTTGTAGCTTTTGCCGAGTCCTCTTGTCAACCTTGGAAAATCTTTGGAAGCTTTCGGGGATTTTCTTCATGATTTGGATCATGTTCGAAACTCCTTGGCTCACTCTCGGTTAAAGATTCGTAAGGTGCTATAATGCTCGAAGATGGGAACACCTCGATAACATAAGGGACATTTACCAAAACCTCAGGAAAAGCGAAACAGTTTGGAAGATCAAGTATGAACATTGTAAAAGTTTAACACAAGAAGTGGGTTAGTAAAACGAGTCCACTTTGAGGAAATTTGGTGTAGGGTGTATTTGAAATTTTTGGAGTATTTTACACATGATCTCTTTTTGTTAATATAGATTCACTCGGAAATAAGGAGCCTGGCCTCACAGCATTCCGATGTTGCGTCAATAATTAATTTGGGAAGCTCGTACGAGAGTCGTGAACAACTGGCAATCAAGGTTTGTGAAATATGAATTTAAAAAGCCAAGCTAAGAAGGAAAAGTTGTGCATCGTTACCGGCTCTCTACCTAATGAGGGATTTGGAGGGAACCCTGGAAACCAGGTTGAAGGTTGAGGTGTGGAGGTGGGGCGGGAACAAAGTGCATTTCAATTAACTGCATTCAAAACCCGCTTTTTTTGTCTTATGGTACCTACTTGGGAAGGCGTATTCCTCCCTCCATCTTCCCTCACCACCCCCCCCCCCCCCCTTCCTACTCCTTCCCAACCTATCACAACACCATCCGTGGTTCAGAAGTACATTAATCGCGCTAGCTTTAATAAAAGTAGAGAGTGTTTTCATCGACGACAAAAGTGATTTGGAGGGGGAGCCCTTCTTGTTATCACATTTGTGTACAGTCTCGTAAAATAGCTGGTTGAGAATGATTCAATAATGATACAGAATATCCAAGTTAAGTCCATAAACAATGAGAGTATTAACCCTTGTTTGTAACTCTTTCTACGTCAACGAGAAATAAGTCAACATCCTACGAACTTACAATACAAATGGACAGTAAATAGACTACTTACTAAATTCGGAGAATTGAGAATACGTGCATGCTTAGTGACACTCATTACCAAGCCTCTTGGTTTTTTTCTAGATCAAGTTTGGAAGCGTTGCCAAGCCCTTGTTCTTTTTTAATTGCGGAATTCATGCTAGAGAGTGGATAAGCCCCGCTACCTGCATGTACATGATAAGGCAGATACTGGCAACGAGACGCACCAACAATGATGTGAGGTTCATGTTGGACAAATACGAATGGGTCATTCTTCCTGTTTTCAACGTTGATGGATACGAGTACACTCATACAAATGTAAGCTTATTACAAATACAGTCCAAACTTCTTAATGAGAAAACTGTATCTATCTAAGGAAACACGGTGTCCTCTTAATAGTGTAAATTTTGCCTGACCTTTAAGGGTCTTTAGCACTGTAATCTTATAGGCCATTGTCCGTATAAGATCGTCACGATCGAGCGCTTACCGGTACGGGCGACCATCTTGGTTTCATATGAACCGAGAGAGTGGGCGTCGGGGCTTTTAGCGGTGGGGGAAGGAAGGCGCTTCCTCCAAAACTTTCCCTCGCCCCCTAAGTAGATTTGAAGTCTCTGTGAAGGAATGTACTATGAACACATGACCTAGGTCTAGGAGAGAGTTATTCGTTTAGCCGCCCCCCCCCCCCCCCCCCCCCCCCCTCCCCCGACGGTTTTTAGACATGCATGCATGTTCCCGGTTTTAAATAATTTACCCTCAGTCCTGATACAAAGGTCCACAGGGACCTATTTATTTCAAACACAGTAGGGAAGAGGTGGGGGGGGGGGCTTATTTAATTAAGCAAATGGGAGGGGAGAGGGGAGCTTAAAAGAGAAGGGAGCTTATTAACTTTTCTTCCCCGAAAAAAAGAAGGGTTTATTAGAGAAAGAGAGGTGGGTTGGGGGGGGGGGGGGGGTTAATATTGGATTTACTGTACTTCGACTCATTTCAGAATCGTATGTGGAGAAAGACAAGAAGACCAAATAGCGGAGGAAGCTATGGCGCCGATCCTAACAGAAATTTTAACTACCATTTTGCAGGTGAGCACTTGAGAAAACCAGTTTGATCACTGGCAATGGTAGGGAAAAGGGAAGGAGGAGGGAGGAGGGAGGGAGGGGTAACCTGCCACTAGAGGTCTCTCACGGCAAGAAAAAAATGACAGGAAAGAGAGTCCTCTGTCGGACTTCGATGTAGCCGCCAGACCGCATTTGTGGAAGAAACTATACTGGTTTTCAAAACCTGTTTCGTTTAATGTGGAATGCGTCCGCATGCCTGTCGAGACTGCACGCTGGATATTTATGAGACCACAGTTGTCGACTCGCACGTGCCTAAAACGTTACTGGTTGTTAAGGAAACACCAGTTCATGAGTGATAGAAAACGTATCGGGGACAGGCAGAGGTCTATTCTGTCATCTCCTTCTTCCCTTGCCGCCAGAGACCTCACGGGAGGGCTGGGGGAATGAATGAACAGTAAATGAACTTTCGGGATTTCTGGATTGAAAACGGTGGCTAGAAGGATAATTGATACATATTTTCACGTAGGAGTGGGAACTTCGCAGAGCCCTAGTAGTGATATATATACTGGACCCCGTCCATTTTCCGAGACAGTGACCCATAACGTGGCAAAGTATCTCTACCGCCGCAGGCACGAGCTGAAGGGATACATTGATTTTCATGCATACAGTCAGTTGTGGATGAGTCCTTGGGGTTACACGAAGGCATATCCTCCGAAATATGACAAAATGGTACGTTAGCAGTTCCCATGACAAAAAATATCTTATAAAATCACCTTAAATTATAAAAACCGGATCTAATGACAATTGACTTGACTCGACTTATCTTATCCCACCGTGCATATCACAGAACGTACCACACGCTGGGAAAACGAAAAGTCTTTGAACCTGGAAAACAACCGAAACTCTAGATTGGTTCAGTGACGTAAATAGACAAAACTGTTCCGTTCTATATACATTACAGACCATGGAAAAGAATTGTCAGGATGTCAACGGGGAAAAAGAGTGCACGTGATACCACTATCCTTTGAGTTTTAACATTTAGAAGTCATTTATAGGGTTTATATTTTTTGCTGTATAGTTGTTGTACTTTTTAAAAAAACGAGCAGGAGCGTGTTATTAGGGTTTAAAACTCTCAGTTTCGCCTCGAGTTTTCAACTTGACCTGATTGAACGGCTTCAAAATCTCTGATATAGATCAACTCATTCTTGCACTAATATTTAGATTTAGAGCTATCTTGGTATAAAAAATTGGACCTACAGTTAAGCCGTGTCTTTATCAGATTTAAAGGCACTCTTTTGCTTTTTCTTTTTTTGAATGGAAATAAAAACACGGAAAGTCATTGCATTATTATCTTGCCATATTCAATTTGATTATACCCTCTTTTGTTTCTTAGAAAAAAGCTATGCAAGCTGCAGTTAATGCTTTGACGAGGGTACATGGCACAAGATACAGATATGGACCGGCTGCAATTACTATCTGTAAGTATCATTCATAGTTAAGGAACATAATTATATTTTTCCTGGGGAATATAATAGCATGTGTAGAGAATTTATGAATCGTCCGCCATGAAAAAGTGGCCGTTGTAGAGAGACTGCCGTTAGCGGATGGAGGGAGTGAATGACACCTTGACTGTTTTTTTTTTGAAAATTTTAAAAGAACAACGCTCAGTAAGGATGTCTAAGGGACCGGTCATTATTTATCGCCGGGGGGGGGGGGAGGATTTGGGGCTAAACAAGGTGAAATTTAGCCGATCCCCCCTTTGAATGTTACTTCACTGAAGTGGTCTCCCCTTATAACATTTGATGACTTTCTTCATTTTCCAAGCAAATTTGAGTGGTCCCCCCGGAATACTTCCAAAGTTTTCAGTGATCTCCCCCAAAATCCTCCCCCCCCCCGGCCAGGCGATAAATAATCACCGGTCCCTAATGGTCATATTATTTCTTGTCTCAAGATCCCACCACCGGAGACACGACAGACTGGACATTCGGGGTGCTAGGAGTTGTACATTCCTACTGTGTGGAGCTCCGGCCAAAGAGCTACTCCCAGGGGGGATTTATTCTCCCACCGGACAAAATAATCCCCGTGGGACAAGAAACGTTTGCTGGCCTAAAAGCTCTCACAAGAAACATGGAATAATGAAGAAAGAAGCAAAACACAAGGATATTTGAAATATTTAGCTGTGAAGTACTGTAAAAGACATCCTTCTTGATTCCTTGAGAAATAAAAATCGATAAAGGAACTTTTGTTAAAATTGTTATTGTTTTCCGAAATTGTACGTCAAAAAACGGAACCTTGACCGTTCTATTCATTAATCCATCCTTACGATATGTAAATTACTGATTTATCAGAATGAATCAAAGTTACCAGCTAAAGTAAAATGTTTTAGTTTAATATGAACAAAGACATAAAACGGCACCTTGTTACGTGTTACACAACGCAGCGGGTTAAAAATGGCTCTGTCTGGTCAAAAGTTAGATGACGCAATTCTAAGTCTTCTACAAATAAAATTAGAGATATGGAGAGAAACTTTCTTATGAAATTTCGTTGTCGTCATTTATAATGTTTATAGAGGTACCTAAAAATCGTCACCTTACGTATAAAGTTCGTGTCTTCAAAAAGTTTGACATTAATCAACAGCTTCAGGATTTGACGGTATGCTTCGTACAGCAGTTGTCATGCGCGGAATGGTATTTCTGTGAATTCGTGTTATGCCAGTTTGAGGCGGTAACTCGGCTATTTTGTCTTAAGGTTTGCATGACGTGTATTATCTTTAACTATTTTCTCCAGCCATACCTTGCCATAACAACCGTGAGCCACTGACAACGCTGTATGTACCCTTTTCTGTCGATATCAGCACCACTGACGTCAATTGTATTCATTGGTATCGGCAATTGCACACTTTCCAAATATGGTTAACGTTATGATGATAAACCTGATAATAACAACGAGAACTTAAATCACGTAAAGCTGATGATGTTCTCTGGTCGGCATGTAAACTCAAAGCACATCACAACGCCGACAGATGCCGCCTTTAGCTGTTTATCTTGGCTGGCTGAATTCTGCGGCTACGACGGAAACATGCAAAACAGCAGACACTCCATGTCGACGTGAACACTAGAGGTTGACACTGTTATAAGGTGTGGGTCGGGTTCACTAATCAGTACAGTGGTTAAGAGAGGATTTCGTAATTTTGCAATGACGTCCAATAATAAAAACACATCTTCTAGATCTGAAAAAGTCTCAATGTGAACAAATTCATCCCCTTCGAGAGTAATCCACCGTAACAGTTGTTTGAAAAATTGTTGTTGTTGTTGTTGTTGTTGTCTATGTCGCTAATTCTGAATTTCAGTTTTGTTTGTAGTGTTTTCTGGAGAGGCTTCCCTCAGATAAGTCAGTTCAAATTCGTCACGTCTTGAATCGTTTTCTATCTTTTGAGGCTGAAAAGCAACAAAGATTAAGCGACATCGTGAGAGTTGACAACATCAGTGGTATGATGTACTCTCCCCCCCCCCCCCCACCCCCACCCCCGTTCCTTTTTATATACCTTGCTCTTCCCCCATTGAATGTTGAGGCCGGCTATACAAAATGCAAGCTGCATATGTAGCTATATAGAGTACATCATTATATTTGAGGATTTCACCGTCTAGACTCAAATTTAGAAGCATCTTGTACCGGCGTGCAATAAAGGCCACATGGACGTACTGCTTTCATTACGGGGTCGTACTGTAGAACTTAACCTACAGCCACTCCAAGGTTAGAAACACCTTTTACTTTACAATACACCGTCATCAGAAAAGAAGCGCTCAGTAGCTTTCATCTGAACCAGGTGATCTGTGACGTCACTGCGGGGGCCTGGGGAAAGAAATTTTAATGCCGTATCCCATAAACCAAAGCTGACGGGAACAGATTGAATTGAATTGAATTTGTGCGCGCGTTGGTTTATGGGATACGGCATTAAAATTTATTCCCCCAGGCCCCCGCAATGACGTCACAGATCACCTGGAAAAGAAGCGCTCAGTAGCTTTCATCTGAATGGTTTCACTTGAGGATTCCTTCGGGCACAGCCCTTACTGACATGAAAACTGTCACGTACGTATATTACGTGATCATAAGAAGCGGTCGAGAAAATTGTTGCTCATTACGTACCTTTAGAATGAAAATTAAAGACCCATAAATTCAATTTAAATGCAACATGACTTTGAACTCTAAAACTACATAAACTCCACAGTGTTCACACTTAACATGAAGAGCTGCTTGAATAATATTTCTAGCTTTTGCGTAATCACCCCAAGTGAGGGAGTCCAGATTCCGGAATCCGGAAATTGTTGGCGGTGAACTCCAGAACCCTGGGCTCTGGAATCCGGGATTCAGTTCAAGGAAAACGGAATCCCACAAACAATTGGATTCCGGAATCCAGATTCCGGAATCCAGCACCTGGAGTCCGGAATCCCGAGCGTGAAATCCAGAATCCAAGACAGTCTTGAAATACCTTGACGCGTTTCTGTTTACAGCTGTGTTTAGACCTTTCATTAGCAACCGCTTCTCGAAGAATTTCTTTAAGTTGCCTCTTTCCTACTCTCCTGAAGGGTACAAATTGAGAGGTGCTGAAATGGCACTCCACGAACTGGCCCTCTGCATGAAGGACAGGCCGTCCTGAGGTAAGCTCGTTGCAGTGATCACCACCGCCTTCTTGATAGGTTTTGTCTGAGTTAAACATGATTTCTAAAATTCAATAAAATTGACTTTGTGAAAAGAAAATTATTTTTTCTTTTTTTTTTTCTCATTTAGAATTTTTGTAGTCGCAACATTCCACTAAAAAGGGTTGAAAGGTCCCAGTCATTCCACCACTTTGCGTTTAAGGGCTACGTGTTGTTGTCACAACACGTCTCATGTCACCCCCAGACTGAACGTTGGTCAATATTAAGCACACACATGTACACAAAAAAAAATAAAATAAATAATAATAATAATAATAATAATAATAATAATAATAATAATAATAAAACATTCGAAGAACAGATCTCTCTCGGGCTGTTGCTTATGAAAACTTTTTGTTTTAGTTGATTTGATTTTCTAAAACAAAAAGAATGAAGCTATGCTTCTCCCTTGTATTTATAAGCGACTTTGCTAATTGACCTTGCTCTGCACAACAATAAGCAATATTTGGCAGATAAAATATCCGGTGACTGTTTGATCTTCAAAACACCTTTTTCCGGAGATGATTTATGAAACCTACAGATTTCAAAACCTGAAATATTTATTGTCGTATCCTCACGCTGGTTGTATTATGTAGGATTATATACACGTATTGACTTGCTACGAAACGTAAGTCATCTCACCTTGAGCAAAGCCTTGTGAGCAACTTCACATCACGTTTTGTACGAGACGTGATATTGAAGAACTTGCAAAGCAACGGCTTCCATTGAAAACAGTTAATCAGTTGTAAGTTTAAAATGCATCTCCATCGATCTTCACGTAAAACATTTCAGGGAGAAAAAAAAATGACTTAATACGCAAAAAATAGTCGGCGAAGTCACGTCTCAACCCTCCAAATACAAACTCTCCACACTGATCTACATACATTTCCTTAAAGAATTACTTGAGAAGATCCGTTTTAAGATTAAAGAATTTTCCCTAAATTGATATTTTCATAGATTCTCATAATCTTTTGTCAAGGTTATGTAGTACTATTGTAAAGAGAAAAGTAATGTTGACCACTTTTGGGATCTTAGGGCTAAGACAATCAGGTCCGAGCTTGTTATGTGCGCTCGAGGTCAAACGAGCCAGTATTAGATTTCCGGCTGACCAAGCCATGAAAGCAGTTTTGAGGTAAAAGAGAGAAATTGGCACGAATATATAAGCAGGTAGTATTACATCATAGTGAATCAGAGACCTGTTTGTATCGGAACATTTTCACCATTGACATCATGGCCTAAAACTTTTTTCTGGATCTATCTTTGGTTTGTTTGCAAAAGGCAGACAAATTCATTGGTTATGACGGTAAGCACACGGATCCATCTAAGACTGTAAATTTATGAAGTTTTATAAATTCATTAATTCATACGATTATTTTTATGGGCTGCCTTTCATAGCAATCATCATCATCATCATCACCATCAACATCCTCCTCCTCATCATCATCAACATTATCAGCCGCCATCTTTATCGTCATCGCGTTTTTGCTTTCGTTCTCGCGGTCTTCTTCATATCCCGATCCCTTGATTCACTCTGATAAGAGCGAGCGCTCAAAATGCCTGCTGCTGAAGCTTACGATGGAAGATTAAGTTTATCATATTAGTACTGCAGTTACATTTGAAACTACTACTTTATTCATGCTGATAATAATGTAACATGTACTAATGCTAACGATAATGTATTTCAGTAGTTGCCGCAAAAGTACGAGCTGGAGAAAACGAATGACATTTCATAGTCCAGCCTGGCCGGAAAAACACTCGAACACTTTGAATAACTGAGGAGGAAGTGCTGCCTCAGTATTGAGTAGTTAAATTGGTTAGACCTTTTTAGAGACGTTTTCAGTCCTCAAGGATACAGTACTGGACTTACGCAATAGGACGGGAGAGGAAAGAAGAGGGCAAACTTTGTGTGACGAGCGTGACAATAATTTTGTTTGAAATAACTTTTCGTCAAACTTTACTTCCCTTGAAACAGATCTTTTTGTAAAACACCAGAAAACATTTATTTTAAGTGAAGATCTCGACAAAACACGCAAGTAACAGCCCTGTCACGTTTGTCACGCTCAAGCGTTTTGCCGTCCTGTTGCGTAAACCCACTAGTTATAAGCACGACCGGCTGTTTAGGGATTGAGTTCTAACATCACTGATTGTCGCATAGTATGAGGAGCTGATAGGGGTCTCAGTCTACCGTGTATTGAACGCACTAATATTTCCGCCTGGTGTGACTGTGACATTGACAAATGACGAGACAAAAAACCATGCACTTTGACTGGGCAGCAGCCTAACGCAATTTCAAAGTATCCTCGGCGATAGGTATGATTTGTGACTCCATATATAAAGGGGTTAACGCACGAGCTTACGAACACCAAAGCAGTGGTCCAATGATAAGTTATGGAGCTGAGTTGAGTGACACCGAGCATGGACAGGACGTACAGCACCTGATATGGCATCCAACATGACAGCATGAAGAGTAACGCAATCCTCACCATTCGAGTTCTCCCTTGCCGGTTGCGCAAGGCTCGGTCGCTAGGTAACACACGGTTTTTGCCCAGCCTTGTTTTGTAGAGAATGTGGCAATAAATGCCTATCATGACCCCTGAGGGGAACGCAATGTTCAGCGCAAATTGTATAAGAGCCATGTACTGTCTTTTAGTTCCAGAAATTGCTTTCCAAGAACAGCAAAGGCTCTCTGGGTGTTGTACGTCGTAGCTGACTTCGAAAAGCCGCGGCAATGTCGAGAAGAGCGCGATGAACAAGATAGCGACATACGTACCAGCCAAGCGCCGCTTCTCAAAGTTAGTCTGGTACCTTAAAGGTTTTACGACAGCACACCAACGTTTGTAAGTTAGCACCAAGCAAATGTACATCGAAGCGTCGCTTAATGTAAATAAAATCCAGCCTGACCAAAACGCGCGGCAAAAAATCTCGTTCGCTATCACATTGTTGTCCCTGGGAAGTAAGCCAGTTAAAAATACCACTGAAGACACAAGAACAGTGAAGGCAGTAAGGAAATCTGTGATTGCGAGGATCAAAAGAAACACGTTGTAAGATTTCTTCAGCAGAATTTTATTTTTTGAGAAGAGGGCACAGACTAATGAGTTTCCAAAGAATGCCAAACTTGATATTATAATGAGGGCGACATGTGTAGCTTGTGCGGAGGACTCTATTGCCATTGTAGTTAGGTCACATTGTCTCCCACTAGCATTCTGTTCTTGGAGGAGATTTCTTTACCATCTATATAAAATGAAGTTATTATCATTTATCGTTTTTATTCTTATCAAGCTCTTTGATTGATGAAAACAGCTGCTTCTTAGTTAATTCTCCCTCCAAAAAACACGCAAGACTAAACTGATATGATCAAGGAAACTCATTTTCCAAACTAGGAAAAACAAAACAGAATCAAATTCGTTTAAATTGAAAGCACGTAAGGGGAAGGCTTCAGCCACATCTTTCTATTACAACTTGGGTTGTTTTTCTCACGGCTTAAGCCAGCAAAACTCTTTTAGTATTACCGTTCAGATAAATGTCAAGTTCTGATCAATTCTGAAAAATTCCCGAAAAATGAATAAACGATTTGAAAGCTGACTACACGATCATTATCTTCCTGATGGTTTGCTATTTTTTATACCGCTGTAGAAGGGATTTCTAGAGTTGAGTCCAAGGCCGGGGAATGAAATCAGCCATGAGGTGTCACCATTGAAATGAAAGCTTCTGAACAGGACAGGGGCTACTCTCTATGATGGCCTATAGGGGTAGGCTCCGCCAGAAAGGTTTTTCAGGCTTCCGGTATATGAAAGGGTAGGGATTTCACTAGTTGAAGTATATAAAAGGGTGGGAAATCTGTCATTTGGGTCTGTGAAAGGGCTCAAAAGGGCTAACGGATGAATTTTATGGCTTTATAAAGTCGAGAAACGTTCTATTTTTGTGATTGATTCCTATTTAAAAGGCAGTGCATTTACAGCAGCTAAAAGGGATGCAAAGTTCTAAACAAGGTATGTGAAAGGGGAACCTTCTTCGTGAAAAATGGTATATAAAAGGTACGGGGTTGGACCTCAGGGCGGAGCCTCCCCGTTTAAACATTTGCCGAGTACCCCTCCCCCGGGGAACAGGTACCATGGAACTGCATGTCTATGGTGGCTACTCCCGCTGTTTGAATTTTGTTAGATTTTGTCACACAGCTTTTTTATCGTGCTCGCCTTTAGTAGCACTAACTTCTGCGACAGTCATTCTGAAATTCAGCGTATGGTAACCGTACATAACGTACGCCGGAGTACGATAAGGAAGTCTTATAATACGCAGCCAACTCATGGTTAAAATGGAAGCTTAAAAGAAAACAGTTATTTTTTTTGTTACCTTTAGTGCTCAAGACGGGGGATAGGAAGAAGAATCTAGAATACCGATGTCTTCTAAGATGAGTAATTGCCCATTCCCGATCTCCACCTGCGTTCTCGAGCCTTGCCACTCCAATGAGTCGCTCGAAGGAAAAAAAAAGATTTTTTTTTTTCAAAATTGTTTTTGATTTTATCATAAAAGGGCAAAACAACGACGCAAGCTCTTATCTTCAAACGCAAGCGTGTTGGTTTAGTTATATTGTTTTTTGATAAAACCATTTCTAGAAACGACAAGCCGTTTTACCAACGCATAAGTTTTCAGTTATTGCGTCAAAGAAGCACGTACAAGTTAATCGCAGCTGGTTAAAATGCAATTATCTTATAGTTAAAGATCGCGGGTTAATGTTCATTTACTTTACCAACGCAGGAGGGTTCAAAAATTAATTACTTCGCGTGCCGCATTACGCGTATTACATATTCATTATACCGTTCAAATCAAAATGGCTATTTCAATCAAAAAAAATTGGTCACATTAAATTTAACCCAAAGCAATAAAAACAATTCAACGCAAAACGTTACGACTCACGTTGAAGGTTACACTTTCGGGACAAATCGAGGGCGTATAGCACAAGTTTTCAGAATGATAAGATTTCTTCAGCTATACAAAGTGACAGGGAAAACAGACAAAACAGTTTTGGGGATATTCGTAATTATTGGCAGAGAGAAATATGTAAGAAAATTGACGGCTTTTGAGCGGTGGAAATCACTAAGATTTGGTAAGGGCGGAGAAGTATTCAAAACCGAAGCTTTTAAACTGAGAATTCAATCAGTTTATTTGTTTTCCTTTTGATCTTTTAGAAAAAATATTTTAGAATTTAGGATTTCTGAAAGACGAAGTTAAAAGTTTGGCGTCGAAGATCAAGATCACAAAGCTTTGTTAACTGGGAATTTCCTATCTAATTTCATACACAATTATTGTTTTGCTTTTTGGTTAAAAAATTGTCAGGGAAGAAGAAAACGTCTCGTGTTGCAGAAGTAACAATTATTCAGTCCCGTAAACGTTATAAATATGAGACATTTCTAGGTATTTCTTGGAGGTTTTTAAATACACTAGAAATGCAGTGTAATTACCCACTGGAACATAAAAATCAAAGTGTCACCATACTTTGTAAAACCGATCAGAAAGATATTTTCAATCAATTTTTAGAGTTTGAGTTTTTAAAAACCGGATTTTGGAATATAACCGAACGATAGAGAAATTTCCAACATTGACATCAAAGCTTAATTATTGAATACTACCAAACAAAACGTAATATTGGCTTCTATTAATGAAGCTTAGACTAGCAAGTGGTTACGTAGCGCAGTTTTTTTGCCCGACGCTGTTGAAAGAAAATTGCACCATAACGATGTAATCAACCATCTCTTTTCTTTTCACATGGCTCTTGGCGAGAACAAAGCGGATCAAGTGCGACAGGGGCGCCGTAATTTTCAATTGGTAACAAGAAAAGACGGAACGCGAGCCTTCGAGTGTCCTTGAAGGGGCTATGTCGAGCTAGTTTCTTTATTTTTTTAAAAGCTAAAACATTTCTCGCATCAATTGGATGTCAAAAATAATAGTCTAGTTTTGTTATTTAAGACTATATTAAGGCATGGAAACTGTTTCCTGTCCTCTGATGCAACAGATGGCTTAAGCCGGATTGACATGGATTGAAACTTGAAAAAGTTCGGGCCAACCTTTTCAAGTTGTAATGCAATTTCTGTCTCCCTTATACACTGAATGCAAATATGGCGGATCTCTCGGTCGGCCTGGGTCTAGTTGCGCGAAAGCGAGGCTAGTTAGGCCTCAAGAGTTTTGTTTTGACTGCGGGTCTTACCGATTACCAATAAGGTTTCCTTCTAGTTGTGAAGTGCTCAAGAGCCATCAAAGAGGAGATTTAACTCCAGCAGAAACGAAAGTTGATTATCTTTGCTTTGCCAAGGTTCTTTACGAAGAAAGAAATAGATTTAAGCGATTCGGGGCGGCGAATGGAAGCACTTTACTATCACGGAGTTAAAAGAACGAAAGTGTGCTCGCTTCACTTCAGAATAGAAGACTCACGAAACTATTAGAAAGGGTGAATAACTGAGAGATGGTTCTTTTTCAAGTTTGCTTTGTCCGTTCTCTTGCTAAGGAAAGGTAAACATCCTCGAGAACGAGTGAATCCGCCGTCGCGACTTACCAATCTTTAGGAGCTCTCAGGGACATTTCACAACGAGTCAGAATGTTTTCACAGTCTTCACGATCCTTTGTTCAAGAGTTTGAGCAGTGCCATAAAAGAAGCAATTTTTGGAAAATCTCTGTTAGTTTATCTCGCATCCATTCGACAAGTTGCTAAAATAGTTCACGCGCAAGGTCAAGTTAAATACAATGCACGAATACTTGCACGCTCTTTCCCTGCCAGAACCTTTTTCCTTTTTCTTACTTTCTTAGTTCGCAACGGTTCCTGTGTTAGTTTTCTCAGTGCCCTTTGATCAAGGACTGTTTTTGAAATACGTCGCTTTCTTCTGGTTCTTACATAGTTTCACAGGCCACGCTTGAAGGATTGAAAGGCGATTGTTATTGTTGTGTTTCATTCACACTCGTCACTATTGTTATATTTTAATCCAGCTGTTACCAGCGTGAAATCTAAAAGATCTTAAAGTCCACAGTGGATGCTCCCGTTCTCGAGAATGTTTACCTTTTGTTGGATAAATAACGGATGATGCAAACATCTTGGAACAGCACAATCTCTTGCGAAAATTCTTTCATTCAAATACTTTCGTGAGTCCTCTCTTCTAAAGCAAGTGAAGCGAGAACACTTTTGGTGTGAAGTGCTTCCCATCGCCGCGCCGAATCGCATGAATCCTTAACTTTCTTTGTGAAAAGATCTCGGGAAAGTAAAGGTTATTCCAGCTAGTGTAAAATCTTCTTTGTAGTGGCGTTCAGGCACGCAACAATTCGAAGCAAACCATATCGATCGACTCAATCGCTAAGACGCAGTCAAAACAAAACTCTTGAGGCCTAACTAGCCTCGCTTTCGCGCAACTAGACCCGGGCCGGCCGAGAGGTCCGCCATATTTGCATTCGGTGTATGAAATTTGTTTGATATCTTCTCGAACTCATCAATAATCCATAAACAAAATACAATGTTTAATTAGTGTTTGGAAATTAGATGAAAAACTGCTCATCACTGCATCCTTAATTTCTCCTAGCAAAATCATTTTGTTTGAGAAGTATTATCAAATATTTGACACAGTGTTTCTCACTGGAGCATTTTATATATCAATATTGCTAATGACACTAAGACATGACTTCAGCCCAGAACTAGCTTGTGCCAGGCTCTCAGATAGTATAGTGCGGACGTATTAAAACGAGCAAAGCGAAAATAAGACGGACGCGACTTGGGAAAGGGGGCGGTGGCGGCGAGAAAAATGGGAGAGAGAGCCTGTTAGCATTTCTTTAACGACCCTCTTCCGCCCATTTTTGTCACGACTGGATTCGGCTGTCAAAACTGTTAACACTTCAGTTAGCTACAATCATTCTCAAGTTTCTCGCGCGAGCATTTCGCGTGACGCGAACTCTCTTCTTTCTTTATTGATAAATGCGAATGTGTGGAAATTTGTCTTCGAATTCGTTATCCTGTGAGAGCATCCGGTTTGTTCGGCTCTAGATTCTTGTTTCACCCGCCGAAGCGACGACCAGAAATACATCTGCTGTTCGCAGGCTACGGATTCGTCAACGGCGTCTGCTAATCTCGCAATCGATCATTCAAAGTGCTACAGGTTTTATAGTAATAAAAGGGGGCGGTAAGTTTTTTCCTCTGTTGGGTAGGTTATGCTCAGGAAGGTTGTGCATTTTCACTGAGCAAATGTGATTTTAGCGGCTTGTTTCACATGCACACATATCGATTGCCTGTGGCTTTTGTTTCTGGTCGGCAGGATTTGCCCTCTGAGGATAGCGTGAGTATCAGGCCTTCCTAAGGGGCTAGGGGAGAGGAGATTCCCTTTTTCCCCAGAAAACGCCTGATGCTCAGGCTATCTGAGGAGAGAGCATTTTCTTTGACCTCTTCTGAACGTAGAGCTTTTTATTGCGGCTAAATAAGGGTTTTAATTTTCTCCAAAGTGCCTTCTTGATCTGACTAACTAAGTGATTTTCTTTAGTCCGTGAATGTGATGGTATTTTTGCAATGTTGTATCACGCATAGTGATTTGCAGATCCAGAATTATAAGAATGAAGTGCAGATTAAACTTAAGCTACATCAACTAAGGAGAATAGTGTTTCTCTTATAACAGTGTGAGTCTTTTGACTGGAGCGCGTAGTTTCTCCCTTGGTAATAGCTTTTTGAAGCTTAACAGTGTTTGGACTGTTTTGTTATTGCCACTTTGTGATCAGCCAGGACTCTGGACTACCGAAAACAATTTCGTACTTTCACTTCTCTCGCTTTCTTCTCGTCCTCCTCTCCCTCTTCACCGATGCCAATAGCTGCGGCCGAAAGTCCAAGTTTTTTAAATTCAGTGTTCCACTTGGTCACGCATTATAGATATCAGCGGCGAAACGACTATTATCGTAGAGTTCTCTAGGGTTAGAGCAGCTTTAGCCAAGCGTGGGAATAGCTGAAAGATTAAACTTTTGCCGAAACCGGTGGGCATAATAGCGAAAACATCTTTACCGCGAGCCAAGTCGCAGACACTCTTCAAGCCTGAGATCATGGCAAAAAAATAACGCCTGATCTCAGGTTAACACTCGTCCAAAGCACAAGACAACGCGGATTCATCAAGATTACACGCGTGATTCGCGTTGGTCATCTTGGTGATGACAAACTGATGACCACGCTACAAGGTGATGATGTTAACTGTCACAATTGACCAATCAGAGGGTATATCAGGAGCTGATATACCGGAACAGGCCGTTAAAAAAATGCGTACAGGTTCCGCCACCCTGTCTCTCCCCAGCCCCCGCGAGTTTTTCGCATTTCTTTTTAATAAACGACTTTTCACCACTATCTCGGAGCCTGGAACAGGCTACCCAGAACCGACTTAAAAGAACATTTATCTAGGGGAAAAATTTTTTACGATTTTCCTTCTCGAATCCCTTTTCAATGAATAACACCAGCTGGAAATAAAAATTTCCTGTTTACACCAGATCAGAGTGGTTAAAGATATTTTCAAGAGGCCTGAGTACAGTGTTGTGTTACTTTGCTTTTGCGTTCCGAAAAGAAGCAAGACAAAATCATGATTACGTGACCTGGTAACGGAAATCGAAAAAAATATCAACAAAAAAAAAAATATTGTCATTAACCAAAAAGGAGAGAGCAAGATGCAGTTGTCCCCGCGACATCGGCAGACACTCAAATACAAAAATGCTGCCGAAAAATCACTGTTTAATAGAATAGGTATCATACTGATCCGTTTTACACTTTAACGTTCGACCAAATAAGCTAATATTGGCATTCTGCGAAAGGATATATAGTTACTTATATTTAAGTAACGCACAATTTGAAAACGGGAGTACCTCAAAATACTGCAATGCGAAACCCGTATCGATTATAATAAACAGAGAAAAAAAAACTATCAAAAAAGAAACAAACAATGTCATGCAATGTATTGTAAGTGCACCTTTCAAGTTTTACTGAAATGTAGAGGTTATTTAATATATCAATACAAAGTAGACAGACTGCACATTTTCTTAGTTGCTAAAAAAGATATATCTACGTGTCGCAACTGTTCATCAGTAGGATGTCTAAAATGCGTGCAATTCCACAATTGGTTTCGGCTAAACAAAACTTCACCTTTGACTTAATCACGTGATTGCCTACGGTCTGTTCTGAACTGTGGACAGACGGTAACCATTTTTTTTCCATTTCTTCGCTGGGACAACATCAAGCGTGACCAGCTCCTTATACCATTTCCGAGAAAAAGAGAGACTCACATGGTTAATGACGACTTAGTCATCCTAGTGAAATGATAAATATGCATCTAATTTACTTCGAATCACTATCTAAGGTCTCTTTAATAGTACCTAAATTTATAACTTTTGCTCAATCCTTCAATCTACGTTTAGTATCATTGACATACGTTTTTCTTCTCATGGACGAAAAATTGGGTCTAGAACAGCTGCTAGATGAAAAGACTACCATGCAGTGTCTAAACTACTCTGAGAAATTTGCACCAGCCGTTCGTCCCTAGTCATTTTGTCTTCTTCCACAGCTTCTCCGTCTTTGCTAACACCAATATGTTGAAGAATTTCAGCATCTTTGTTTTCGTCGTTCAGTGCCTTTAGCACGGGGTCGAAATGCTTAACAAACCCCTCGATAGCCTGTTTATGATTGATTTATCGATCGTTATCGATTGCTATCGGTAAAAGTTCAATATTAACACGATGATGGAATTACGAAGGCTTTACGGTATAATTAAGTCATTCACTCGTGATATTATGCAGTTCTTTTAATTTGTAAAGTACTAATAGCAACCTCGTTCCCAGGGTTCTCTCCTACCCGCCCATACGGAGCGAGAGAGAGAGAGACCCTGGTTGGGTCTGGTCACATGGTCCCAGAACAAAATTAATTCCGAGGGAAGAGTCCTTTGTCTCTCAATTGTTTTGTCTGGTTCGTTTTCACCGTCACGCAATAATCGAAAGGGCAAGACAGATTTGCCAAGCCTCCAACTATAACTGAAATTCGGGAAATTTCTGCCTAAACAGAGCTATCACCAGATAAACAAGCGAATTACTAGCGGAGAAAGAAAAAAAACTCGTGTTATCGCAGTTAAACCGATGACAACAATTAGATACTAAAATCTACGATCCTGAGTAAGACACAAGCGCGTGTTTATCCGCATTGAAGGGCAAATCCCTGTCCGTTGAACTTGCATTGAAAGAATCAATGTTTGTCGGTGACAGCGACTGGTAATCGGCCCGAATCAGTACATGCAAAACCTAAACCATTAGCTGTGACAAAACAAAGCAGTTACGTTGATAGCAGAGGATTCATTTTACATTCACGGTCAAAATAATATTTTAGCTCTAATGACTTAACGGAAAGCTGTAGTCTGAAATGTCAGCTTTCTCCTACCCCTAACCTTTTTTATGATGCGGCAACAGAAAAAACGTATCGCTTTTAGTGGTAAATAGAGGTAAAAAAAAATATGTAATATAGTACGTGCATGAGCAAAGGATGACCAAAACGCGAAACTGAAGACAACAGGAAATAGTATAAACAGAGACAAAACAGACAACATAACCCAGTGATAACCTGCCAAAGCGAAAGGATTTCTTGTATATGGTCCAAATGAAAGCTTTATTAAAAAAACAAATGTAGCTCAGTGATTTTTCTGAATCCTCTAAAGCATGTACCTAACCCTCCAGAAAATTAAACAAAGAACAATAAACGGTTGGCAGTCGTACAAGCTATATTTTTTAACAAAGAAACTTATACGGCTATTCTGTTGATTTTAAACGACGACAAAAATACAACACAGAGCCGTTGGATAAAAATATGCTCTTCTAAGATTCTGTTTACCTCTTTTCATTTGAACAATCAAACTGAGTCCGGGCGGCGTATTCTATCTTCCTGTTGCTTCGATCGATCGATCTGTTTGATTTCAATATTTTCGAGGACGGTGAGGACGGCAACGCTTGATACATCTTTTCGGCACCCATTCGAACTGCATAATCATAGTTTTGAAAATACATACGTTTGCTTTCTAAAGGTGGCCTCCATAACATAGAAATAGCAATTTAAGCCTACTGCGTTTCGGTATGAATACAACCGCCCAAAATATTTTTGACTGCACAAGTGGTGAATCCGTGATTTCCTTTGCAACATCCGATAAACATCCAGATATTCTGCAGGAAGTTACGCTTTCGCTGTCAAAGGATTCGGCGTTCGAGGTTTTGTCTTGACTAGTCCGGGAACTATAAAAAACAGGACCCTTTAGACAAGTTCGGATACGCAGTTTCCACTGATCTACGCTTCGAGAGACAAATCTCACACTTATCCGCTCCTCCCCCAAGTCGTTTGTTTGTAATCTCCCAGATTCTGGGAGACACGTGACCAGACCCAACCATGGTCTCTCGACGGGTAGGAGAGAGAACCTGGGAACGAGGTTGTACTAATAGAAGATTCGTATGTACAGTGACATAACAGCTTTCGCCAGATGGAGCGATCTGGACGTCTTGAATGCCCGTGAATATACCGCACTGAATTGGATTCCACTGTGAGCGAGAAAGGAAAGAAAAGCAACAAGATGCAGTCGATCGCGCAGGATTGAATGGACATGTAAAGATCTATTAAAACCAAAGAAATAATAATAATAAAGAACGCGATGAAGACTACGCCTGGAGTAAATGCTAAACTCAAAAATAAAACTGTGTTAAGCTTAAGGGATCGTCATGTTCAGAAAATCTGAACCTTATACTCCTCAGGAGTAGGTCAGCACTCGTTAACATCCGTCGAAAGGCCCTCTTATCTTCGGTCGGATTTCGTAAACGTATGACGTCACGCTCGCCCCGTGGTTCCTCCTGTGACTCATGTAAGCTTCGCTTCGATCGTCCACTCTGATTTTTCTGATGATTTCATGTTTGTTTCTAGGTCTTGTTTTGCTTTTTCGATCATCCCTCGATTGATTCAACCAAGAAGATGCCATTGCATCTGTTTGGAAAGGATGTTTTAATGTTTCGCCTCGATCAAGCCTCTTAGCGCATCAACAAGGTCCTTTCAGCGGATGTTACTGAATAACATCCCTTGAATGGCCGCGGATTGAATGGCATTCATGAAGAATTACACGAACAAGCAAATAAAACTCAAATGAACCGCTGCCCCATTTAACAACTTTTTCAAATATTGGCGGGAATATAAGATATAGAGAATCATCGATGTGTGTAATGTCTATAATGAATGCTTGCAGCAACAACAACAACAACTTTATCTGTACCCAGCTGTACTCTACATTGATTTGCAAGATATAAAAAAATTTGTTAAATATATAGAGAGAGTACAGGCTGCCCATAATAACCATTGAGGGCTAAAAAGATAGAGCAGCCTCACTTAGGTTATTAATAAATGATTATTTTAAAGGGTCAGGTACCACACACCACACACAGCTACACAAAACATTCACACAAAAAAGAGCAGAAAAAGAAAGACAGCTAAAGAAAGCTAACAGTATTAAACAACGGAAAGCCATTCTTGCACTAAGTTATACGTCTGATAATTTATATCGTTTCATCCGCTGAAGAAGCACAAAGCTAATCGAAGATTTTGAGGCTCGAAATACCGTAAAATTTTCCCTCTACAAGAACCACAAGGCAAGCAAAGGCTTTGGAGGCACAGGTGAGTAGTAGCTATATTATACAGTGGCGGATCCAGACCTTCAGATAAGGGGAGGGGGGAGGGGCACTTGGTCATCCAGACCCTGAGATAAGGGGGGGAGGGCGGTCTCCCAAAAAATTTTTTCAGCTCTTTGGGCGTGGCCTCAGTTTGGTCTAAAAATAAGAGGGGGGCCTGGGCTTCCCAGCTCCTCCCGTAGATCCACCACTGTTATATACAAAGTGGGCCGTTGACCATAGCCCTACTCCAATTTCCCAAAATGTCATTTGCTTAGTTCATTGGAACTAGCAAATCTCTTTGAGATCTTAACAGTGTCCATAGAATCCGCAATCGACATTTGGCCGGGTATGCATAAGTAGGCAGTTGTTCACATAAAGGCTAAAACAATCCTTCTTCAACGTACTTCTTGAGTCGTCGGAGGGTAGAAAACGTGCACCCTGGATGCTACAATGACCAATTTTGGGTTGAGAAATGGTGGTAGGGAAGGGGGGTGGAGACAATCCCCCCCTGCTATTTACATTAAAGGCAATTCCCTTTCAAGCAAACAGCTATGACTGTGCATGGCTGAGTTTGTTTGCATCGTCAACATATTTTGCATAGTATTGCCACAATAATTTGTAATAGCAATGACTAGAATATTTTACAGTGAAACCTCTTTTAAGCGGACCCCCAATTAAGTGGACACCCTCTCTTAAGCGGACACTAAGCCGGGTCCCAAGACGGACATCTGATATTTCCCTTTATAATAAACCCCTATTCAGTGGACACCTCTATTAAGCACATGCGGACACTAAAATAAGTTGTATTTGGCTACTTTCTATTGTTAAAAACCTCTATTAAGCACACACCAGACTGAATTGACAATAGTAGTATTGGATTACGTCCTTGAAATACGTACTGAAGTCAGTTAATGTTCATTTACAAGCAAATTAAAGTTGGTAATGAAAGGTAATGAACTTGAACTCTGGATAGCTTCTTTAACAACTTGCAACTTTTTCATAGTACAGAGTAAATGTCTAATGTTGATCATTTACGAACATTGCACAATTTTTAAAACCTCTAATAAGTGGACACCCTCTATTAAGTGGCCACTTGAGAAGGTCCCGAAGGTGCTCGCTTAATAGAGGTTTCACTGTAATTGATAAAATAATAATGTAATAGTAATGATTATAATTATTATAATTTACAGTTTTGCAGTTAGACAAAGAAATATTTTTAAACTTTCGGTATTCTGAACATCACTCATGTTCTTAAACTACCGGTTTTAAATGGTAACATTAACATGTATGACATTTAGTTTGCACAGAACTTGAGCAAGGAAAAAAATCCCAATTTCCATCAGGTACTGTACAGAACCTCTAGATCTGTGACAGTCAAACCAGGTCAAGCACTGGGGGGGGGGGGGGGTGGGTGGGGGGTAGGGCTAGGGTTAGAGTTAGGTTGAAGCTCCTGATTTAGAATGGGGTATCCATTTCAGAGGCGTTTTCTAGAACGGGGTATAAAAAATTGACCCATTTCTACAATGGGGTATCAAGTTTAGGGGAATTTTTTTTAGAACAGGGTGCCAATTTGGAGTCCCGGGCGGCACATACCCACCCAAAAAATACCCAAGTGCCCCTGCCCGGTCAAGCCTACCCCCCAAGAATCCATTAATGAATTTGTTATTCAAAAGTTGAATCCGTTGCTATTTAGATTGATCCTTGCATTCTTGCATGTGTAATGAGCTGTGAATTCACACGAGAGGCAGTTATCAAATTTCTACCGGCTCTGTTTTCCTGAATCTGATGTAAATGTCTTCTAAGAAACGCAACCCATTCAAAGATTTTCAATCTGACCAAATACAGAGAAGTTCTCGTAAAAGATTCACTGCTCATTACGCATGCAGAAATGCCGCATTGAATTGGACACCAGTTACGGGAACGACTAACGGATTCATTTTTCAAATAATCAATTAATTAATAGAATCTTGGGGGGTACGCTTGACCTGCTATGACTGTAACCAACACCTCCTATAAGCGTACATGCACCACTTACTAACAGACACTAATCTGAGTTCACAGCAATTAATTTCTATGTTAAAAATCTGCATTAATCCAAACTACCAGTATTGTAAGTAAAGAGTCTTTTCTTGGTAACAAACATCCACATAGAGAATAGTTGCCCACATGATAGATCATAGCTATAGCAAATACTCCTCTCTCTATGTCAGTGGCGGATCTAGGGGAGGTGCCCGGGGGGCCTGGGCCCCCCTCATTTTAAGACCAAACTTGTCTAAAAATCTCAGGGGTCTGGATGACCCCCCCTCCCCCCCCCCCCCCTTACCTGAAGGTCTGGATCCTCCACTGTATGGCCAGGCAGTTTGGTTGAACAGATGCCTTTGACAAGCAGTATAATTCCGGAGTAATTTGGTCAACACTTTGATACTGAATAAGAAAACAAATTTACATATAGAGGAAGAAAGGAGGATCCAGAGCGCACCAAAAATCGATCCACCAGTCAAATTACACGGTCAATAATGCACAAGAAAACTGAAGGGAAGTTTAATGATGATCAAACAAGAAAAAACAATCTTACTGTTGAATAATTACTTTTCCATGTTTGTTTTTGCTTCATGAAATTAAATAGCATCTGCTCTACTTGATCGAATGACAGAGCATTTTCTTTTTTTCTAGAATGACATGCCTTTACTGTGAAAGAAGTTGAAGGAACAATTACAGCAGAAGAGGCTTTAAGGTACACTTATAAACTAATATTCAAGCAAGACCCCAAAGAAAAGAGGGAGTGAGATTATTTACAGAGAGGGAAGGGCTAATGCAGATGGGAAGATACCATTTCCAAATTCTTTGGACCCTCCCCTTTCAGTTTTTACAGGACATATTTTTGACGAAACAACAAGAAGCCAAGTCAAAACTCTGAGGGATTACTTAAGTTGAATTAAAAATATTGATCCCACCATTCAGTCATTGATGTACTGTTAAAGAAACATATTTACCGTATTTATTCGACTATAAGCCGAGGGATTTTTACACAAATTTAAACTGAAGTCAATTAAAATTTGGGCTCTAGAGGGGTCTCGGCTTATAGCCGAAAGTTTTGAAAAAAAATTTTTTCCAGCGCATGGAAACTCCACTAAATCGGGATGTGTTTACTTATAAGCCGAGCTAAAGTAAAGAAACACAATATGCAATCGTTGCTGAATTCGAGAGTGCGACTGGATGGTAGTTCGAACCGCATCGGTGTCTCGTCCATGTTAAAGATTCTTGATAGGGAATAACCGTGACGCTGACGGGATGTGATTACAAATCGATGGAACGTGAGTTCTTGCTGCTCCAAATCTTCTGTTTTGATGCGAAGGCTGACGGAATGGCGGCGCTTCCATTTCTTGTACCCACCGAGGGACGCTTTAAACTCAGGATCATCACTGAATTCTTTTGCCTTTAGACGTAGCATCAATCCACTAACAGCATTCCTATGCGAAACGAAGCGAGAACCTTACTAAAGACACTAAACGATCAAAAGGATAAAAATTTGATGATGTGATGAATTTGTCTTGACGCTTGTGAAAACTGGCCAATGAGAATCTTTCATACACAATATGTTGTCACATGATACACGATAGTTTTGAGAGTCACACATTCAACTCACATTCGCTCTGCAATCAGCTGATTGATTTGATCGTGTTTCTGTTGTTCGACAGAAAACTTACCTTGGCTTCTCTGCTCTGTAAACCATTCCAGTATTCTTTGATCGAGCTCCGGATACTTCGGCATGAAGCATCCCATCGTCTTCCGTTTCGCTGACAATTTAATCTCGCCGTTAAAAAGGTTCGCTTGATCTTTCCTTCAGCGACTGACCATGGACTCACTGATGCCATATTCTCTGGGGATTTCAGAGTTATTTTCAACAGCTTCTGCTTTGGCGACTATTTTAAGTTTAAACGCGAGGTTGTACGACGTGCGACGAGCCTTGGCCATGATGACAACTTGACTTGAAATAAACGATTGCGAACACGAGATTGTTTGGTAGATACTTACAGATTTCGATTTGTAGACTGGTGATGCCGCTTACCGTAACAACACAGTTAGTTTTAAGCCTCATTTATGACAATCAGTGTGATCGATTTTTTTCGAAAATGGTAGGTTTTCCCGTAGTTAACAATTCAGTCTTGTAATAATGAATGGGTCTCGGCTTATAGCCGGGTGTTTTCGATTTATTTTTGGTTCTCGTTATGCCGAGTCTACACGTTCAAAGTTTGGGGTCTCGGCTTATAGCCGAATAAATACGGTAAAACAATCTTGAACAAACCCATTGACCTGATAGGCAACCTTTCCCAAGAAATAACTTGCAAATATCATGTAGATGAAGACTTCATGGTATCAATGGCTTCAAACCAAAATGCACAGTTTAAGCACATTTTCATTTGCAACCTTAATTACAAAGCATAAAATAAGTAAGCCTAAATAAATAAATAAATCTGACAAAATTTATGCAAACATGGCTTCAGTGAGTGTCTACAGGTCCTATGCTAAGTGTGTCCTTGATACCAAGACTTTGTTCCTCCCCACCCAGGACAATGGGTGACTGTCTGTGCCTCCCACTGAGCTCTGCACTTATCAACAACAACAACAACAACAACAACAAAGCTTTATTAATAAACAAATAAACTTAAAGAAGTATTGGCCGCAGCTAGCAAGGCTATTCGAAGCAGCACAATGAGTGCAAAATATAAAAATAGAGACAAAGGCTATTAATCTCAGCAGAGGCCCGATTCAGCTCAGTACAGCTAGGGCAAATTAAGAACAAGGTACTTGCCAGTCAAAGCCTCTAGTGAACACTGCTGCTTACTGAAGGGGTTGTGTCAAAACGGTCCCCCCCCCCTACCCCACTAATTTTGGCCCCAGGTCTGATCCACCCACCCACTGTTAGGGCAGTCTCTTGGCTATCCAGCTAAACCGACCAAGACAGCAAGCCCCCTACCATTTTGGACGCTGGACTGGCCTGGTGCTGGGCTGTGCCCGGCGCCAGGCGAAAACCTAGTGACCAGTCATTTTAACGAAATCAGACAGAAATATTATTAAATAATATTATTATTACAACCTCATATTTTGCGCATTCTCTTGACCTTATAATTATGGTGAAATGACATGACAGTGGAATAATAAATAACAATATTGATCTTTCTCCTCAAGTGTGAAATATAAGTATGGCGATTTTTACACTGTACATGTATTCAATAAGGAAAGTGATAATGTATAATTGTCACCTACATAGCCTGGTTATCTGGGGCCATTCAAAGGATGTTATTCAGTAACATCCACTGAAAGGTCCTTTTCTCCGCGGAGTAAGAAGAGGCTTGAAACATCAAAACATCCTTTAAACGGAGGCAGTGGCATCTTCTTGTTTGAATTGATAGGAATCAATCGAGGAATGACCGAAAAAGTGGGACAAAATCTCTCACCAAAATTTAAACAAGTCGGATATGGACGATCGAAGTGCAGATGAATCACCTTATTTACTTCGAGGCGAGCGTGACGTCATACGTTTACGAAATCCGACCGAAGATAAGAGGGCCCTTCGACGGATGTTAACGAGTGCTGACCTCAGGAGTATTGCTTGCCATCGATTGTTATCGATTACTGTCGATTGTTATCGATTTTTGTTAATCAATAATAATCAATAAATTAGTTTTTCTGTGACTTCGATTTCCGATATCGATCGATAACAATCGACGAATTAAATCTGTTGATATCGATTATATCGATTGATTTCCGATATCGATTTCTATCGATTAACTACGCCTGGAAATAAAAATTTACCGTTTACACCAGAGTGCTTAACCCTTTCACTGCCTGAGTGTTTAATGGACTTTTGTAAGGTAACTTTAACTTTGGAGTCTGTGACCATTCAAATGCAAGCATGTACTTACACATAGTACTAGTTGTTTTCATGAAAATTTCACAAAATGAAATTTGAGAATTTGGTCGAACTGTTCTTTCGGCTAAATTTGGCAGTGAAGGCGTTAAAGAGAGTCAAAAAGGTATTTTTAGGAAGCCTGAGGGTTGTGTTATTTTGCTTTTGCGTTCCTTAAAGAAGCAAGACGAAATCATGATTACCTAACCTGGTCATGGTAAACGAAAAAAGTATCAACAAAAATAATAGAATTATTGTCGGTAACCAAAAAAGAGAGAGCAAGATGCAGTTGTTCTCGCGACATCGACAGACACAGAAATACAAAAATGCTGCCGAAACATCACTGTTTAATAGAACAGGTATCAAACTGATCCATTTTACACATTAACTTTCGACCAAATAAGATAATATTGGCATTCTGCGAAAGGAAAGCTACTCAAGTAACGCACAATCTGAAAACGTGAGCTACCACAAAATACTGCAATGCGAAACCCACTTCGATTAATAAAGAGAAAAAAAACTATCAAAAAAGAAAACAGTGTCATGCAATGTACTGTAAGTACACCTTTCAAGTTTTACTGAAATGTAAAAGTTATTTATAGTCTAATAAAAAAAAACGGCACCATTGAGTTAATCACGTGATTGGCTACAGTCTGTTCTGAACTGTGGACAGAGGGTAACCATTTTTATCTATTTCTTCGCTGGGGAAACATCAAGCGTGACCAGCCGCTTACACCATTTCCGAGAAAAAGAGACTCACATGGTTAATGATGACTTAGTCACCCTAGTGAAATGATCAATATGCATCTAATTTACTTCGAATCACTATCTAAGCATATAACGTGCTTAAATTTATAACTTTTGCTCAATTCTTCTCATCGAAGATAAATTGGGTCTAGCAGAAAAGACTACCATGCAGTGACGAACCAGTAACACCTAAACGAAATGTTTCCCAGCCGTTAGTCCCTAGTTATCTTGTCTTCTTTCACAGCTTTTCCGTCTTTGCTAACACCAATATGTTGAAGAATTTCAGCATCTTTGTTTTCGTCGTTCAGTGCCTTTAGCACGAAGTCGCAATGCTTAACAAACCCCTCGATAGCCTGTTTATGGAAGAACGCCAAAAAATCGTCTCTTAGCTCAACTGAAATCTCCTGAAACTCCTTCTGGCCGCCCTCGCCGTCCTCAAGGCTTTCGGAAAACTGTTCCAACTTCTGGGCGTTTTTAGATCTGCGTTGGTACGGCGCGACTTCATACGCCACAGAGTGAAGCGAGTAAGCCATATCAAGGAGCTTGCCCCTGCGAATAACAGCCACTCGGCCAAAAACCAAGTTTCCTTCTTCCGTTTTGAATTGCAACCTTCTAACCGCCTGCACTTTTCCTCCAGAAAAGTTCTTAGCTCGTTTGATAACTTTTTTGAGCTTTTCCGGCATGTTGGTTAATTCGGCTATTTCGTCGACTGTTACATCATATTCCTCCGGGGGTATCCCCTCCATGAGGTCACAAAGGTTATTTTCATCGTAACCTGAAAACTTCAGCGACTTTATGACGGTTTCTCCTTTGTTTGGATCGCCTTGGAATTGAACTTCTCCGTTTGAATAGGTAACAGCCGCTCTCTTGGCTTCAGTGTGTTTCCGATTAACCTCTCCGCCTTGCTGTTGTTTGGACGATTCACCAAACTTGCCCATTAAATCTGCAAACTGCAACACAACGTCCTGGGGGAGACTGGCAGTGATCATGAAAAATTCATCGGTAGCATTCTTGCATTGTTCAGGATCGTTGCAAAACATATCTGCGAGTTTGTGAGTGAAATTTTGGAGTTTCATCAAGTTACCTTTCATTTGATGGAATGTCCAGCGAAATCTGGAGCCACCCTCTGGGTACAACTTGAAGGCTAGGAAGTCACCTATTGCTGCCATCAGAATCCCTCCGAGAATAAATTTACACGAGAACATATCGACAAATGCCGAACGATGTCTGAGGTAGAGTGAGCTCCTCAGCTACTGTTGCCAAAGGTATTAGATGCGCCAGATAGAGTTGGCCAATCAGAATGTTTCTTTCGCTTCTGGGAAAAGGGAAAAATACCCCGAAGGTCAACAAAGCACAGTATCAAGCTTACTGGATGTAAACATAAATTTTTGTGACTAACCTTAAATAAACAAGTTACAAAACCGATACACTGTACATGTAGACTATTCAGTATATGTCGCTGGTAAATCATGGGTAGACTAGCACTCTTTTTTTAGTCTATTGGGGTGTATAACTCTCTAACTGATCATGGGAACTTCTGGGAGTCTCCAAGGTCGTCTTCCCGTTTTTCTTAATGCTACCCTTTTTCATCTTTGCTTTTTTTTACAACAAGGGGAGCTACGCAGAATATGCCATCACTTTCTCAAAATTTGGGGCGAAAAACAAAAATACATTGTCTATTAAACATGATCGTAGGAAGCTGATCAAATGATAGGAGCATGTGATCGTGATGTGTTACCAATAAAAACGCTCAAGTTTCTTTACTATTGTTAGAGGAACAAAGTACATGGGATTGCGAAAGCCATTTCCTTACCAGACTCGGGATACCAGACCAAGAGAGAATTTCACCAGTTTATAGTAAGAACAAAGCAAATTCTTTCTTTGGATATATTATCGGGCTAAATGGAGCCGAGTTCAAAAGTACGGCTACCTTGCTATCATAACAAGAGTAATTCAGGAATCCTTTACAAAAACAATACACGTAGTTGTTACAAAAACGGCAATGATAGTCTACAGGATGAGATGCATCTCGCCCACTCGTTGGAATTTTGACCCCGCTTTGATGATTCACCGTGAACTCGGAACAGGTAAAGTGGATAGATGACAATGCAAAAATATTAAACATAACATCAGTTCGGTTTTGACTTTGTGGGCCATTCATTATATAGGCACAGACATTCGTGGTGTACTGAACTTTAAACACAAGATGAGAAATAGACAGGGCGAGTGGTAACGGTTATATCGGGTCACTATACGGATGAGGCCAAAATTGTGCACAAAGCTTCCCCAATTCCCTCTTGTTCGTCACGCAAACTTTGGCGACGTATTCAGTATAGTATTGCCAGTAACTGAAGGACACTGAAGATCTAAATCCGTGCCGAATTAGGAGTAGGAGATTAAAAGAAAGAAAGCGCGTTCCATGTCATTGAGACACAGATCTGGTCTACGAGGGACCTGATTTCACTTTTTGTTTCCGTGCAAGCGACCAAATGAGGCTTTTCTTAGGCCTAATGATAAATATCGTTTCTTAGTTTATTGGATCAATTAAGGTTTCTGGGAAACTGCCCACCTACTCCTCCCATAAGCCAACATTAAAACTTACTTCCGCACTTAGGGCAAAATGTTGGGTTAGGGGAGGAGTAGGTGGGCAGTTTCCCAGAAACCTATTGATCCGTTTTATTAAAGGAAATGACCTAAATCTTATTCAAGCTTTAATGCAGTATTCTACCTTTCAATTGTTAACCGTTATATGCAAGATCAATTCGGCATTGGGAATATTGCGAAAGAAAATTATCCCAGTTATATATCCCCTGCAAAAGATATATTTAGAGACAGCGTCTTAAGAAAAGAATCGTAAGATGTTTAAGAGAAAACAAAAGGGGAAATATCCCGAAATTGACCGCAGTAATTTTTAAGACAAATACAACTGTATGATCGTTCCGGGTCACGTGTTTCGAGTGACCTTATCTCCCCGTCGTTAGTCTCCGCTACGTTAATGAAATGCACAGACGAAGAAATAGCAGTGGCGGATGCTGAGCCCCCCGGGTCCCTCCCCTGGATCCGCCTCTGAATAGTACATGAACTAATCATGGAAGGTCTTAGTTTGTTTTAGAATGTGTTTTAATTTTTTTTTTCTAAATTCATTTTTTAAAGAAAATACTGTTTATAAGTCACTGGGATTTTCGGGAAACGGGGCCCTGAAAGCTTAGAGAGACTCTTTGACACCTTTAATAAGGTGCAACGTTGAACCAAACAGCTACCTAAACAACGACGACGACTACGAGTTTATTTATTGCAAGGAAATGGATTCAAAAACATCTGCTCAAATACCATTTCAAAGGTGACCATTCAACGAAATCCCTTCCGCATGCTTTTTGGTATAAATGACATGAAAGGAGCTACTCCAGCGCTAATGGGAAATTTTAAAACACAAAAGGTTATTACATATTTTTCGGACTCTTGTTTGAGTTCACCTGGAATTGATTGAAGGACTAGAATTTACACTTAAGGTTTTTATCTTAAGGTGTAAACTCTTCAGTCTTTGTGGTTTTTTAACTTCGAAGAAAAGGTTTTGATCTCGCCTTCAAAATGCGCAGCTCTTTCGCCTTCGTGTTACTGTTTGGAATTTTTCTGAAATGCCAGTGCGAAGGACCAGCGAGTTTTAGAGGGTAAGTTTTTGAGCAACAATTTAGTGTCATATCTAAGGGAAAAAAACAACATCTCGAATACAATGCCAGCAATTTTGAAATTAATGAAAAGTAAAGCAAAACAAGAATCACAAATAGGTTATTTCCATATTGATCAACTTGTTTTGAACGACTGGGAGACTAGGTTAAATGTGAATCTCAGAAAAGGAGGGAAACAGTATTCCAAGCTTTCTTTTAAGGATGTCCTTTTTGCTAAGACCTCTTCGAACGACAAACGAGCTTATTTATTTAATTAGGAGCTTGTATCCGGGCAGATTAAATCGAGAGTCTAAATAAGGGCAAGTTTAAACAATTTTAAACCGCAGGGAAGATATTGGCAAGGGAACCGATCTGCTCGCCTTTTTTCGATAACGAATCATGATATACTTGAATATTGTAGTAATAACTAAATTTTGTACTGAATATAGTTCTCGATGCTCATGTCTTGGCAACCGCGTAGCCTAGCTCTGACTGTTGATATTTGCTGATTTTTCTGTTGCTGTGTGAGTGGTATAAAACCCACTTTGTTACGTTTAGACAGTGATACCTCATGATACCTTAGTCTTAGCTTCAGTGCCGTTGCGTGATTCATTCGAGATGGGTAAATTGTCACCCGAATCAAAACGGTTCTCGCTGTTGAGAAGTAGTAGGAGGGAGGGGGGATTATGGGCATGGGAGGAGAAAATGAGATTACGACTTTCAAAATCTTGCCGGTATCAAAATGTACAAGCATCCCCTTACACTTAAGACATTCTAAGGTAACATTGTGAATTAAGAGTCAACTTAGTTGATCGTTGTTCAACAGGTAGAAGACTGGCAAGTGGCATTTACACCAACTGATCGACAAGCGACTTAAAGGAGCTGTGTCACGAAATTCAGCCAAATTGGGAAATTACAAAATGCCCGTTAAATTAAGAGAATTATGAAAATAACCGCTCAAAACTTTAAAGGAAGGTTAAAATAACATAGCAGAAACAACAGATGCCACGGATCGGCAAAACTGAAGAAGATTAAAACGGATTGAAATTAGGATTTTTGAAAACTGTTCGGCCCAACAGTTTTTCAAAGTTGATCCCTGCTTCTTGCAACTTAAAAAATAATGCTCAGGAGACAAATTTGTTTGTCTTGGATCTCTCATTTTGTCATTTACCTGTATTTTCTTTGCTTACTTTAAGTTCCATAGCGATTGAGGGCGAGTAATTGGCAAAATTAAACAAAATGAACTGGACTGCTGTGACACAGCCCCTTTAAATCGTTTGTTCGTGAAACGTTTGTAACAAAAACGTCAAATTTCCACTTAAAACACAGCGCCTGAAATGTGCATTGTGTCTTGGGATACTTTAGAAGCCTTATTTTCTCCCAGCACTTAAAAAGTGTACCCAAAGGCTCACGCAGGGGAAACCAGGATTTCTTGACTGTGCTGTCAGCCAGCTGTATGTTTTTTATTCCTATTTATTTCTATTTAGAGATCGAGTTGTTCGTGCAACTCCAAAAAACAAGGCCCAACTACAACTCCTCGTCAGTCTTGAAGACAAAGCTGATGTACGTATAACAAGCATATTTGAACATATTTAGCAATACAGGTTTTTCAATTTATAGTTTTGCTGTCAAGGTTAGATTATGTAAACAACATTCGTCTTTGTTAGGAGCAAAATAATTAACTTTAGCAAATGCCTTGATTGTTAGAGAGAGCTCTACTTTAAATGATATTAAGTTGAACTAAGGCCTAGGTCAAACGTCGAACTTTTCATAACACAAACCAAACTCTAATTTGGGTTAAACTTAAATTGAGTTACGATCGTCTTAAGATCTTCAGATTTCGAACTTAAGACGCATCGAGCCAATCAACTGAATCAGACCAAAAACCAATTTTAATACCCCCCCCCCCCACCCCCACCTCCCCCCACTGAACAAGGCATTATACATTATCGTACAAACGTTTAATATTAGTTTAGTTTGTCGCATGTGAAGATCGAGGTTTGTCCCGGCCCGGTCCTAAGACGTTCTATCCGTCTGAAGTAGACGGTTTGGCCTATAGGCCTGATTGGATAAAGTAGCTTACAGGGAACGGAATCATTACAAATCTTAAATTGAATGAAAAAAAAAAAAAAAGAAAAAATTACAATGCAAGCTATTTTCACATATGGCCCCATGCACAACCATGTTTGCCATTTAGGCGGTATTCATAGAGCAGACGCTTCCTCTGAAACGCTCAGATCTGAACCTTAAAACTGTCCATGCAAGCCTCATAGAGTTTCTAACGAATTAGTCATAGAAGTTTACTCTCTTCTTAACCTTCACTGGCCAAAAATCTCTGTTTCAGGTCAACCTAGATTTCTGGACGCACCCCTCCTACGAAGGGGCACCTGTTGACATCCACGTCACAAAAGCGGAGTACCCTAAACTCGTCAAGCAACTACATGCTGAAGGGATAACTTTCACGATTCTCATAACGGATGTACAGACCCTGTTGGACAATGAAAATCCACCGTCCCGTGCTGAACGGGCTGGGTTTGACTACGGTCGCTACAATCAACTCAAGCAAGTAAGGAAAAAAAAAAAAAAATATATAGTGAACATACATGTAGTAAGGTAGAACCTCTTAAATGCCATGACTGTCTCTGACGATGAAGAGTTTTAAATTTTAATACTGAGAGATTGTATGGTGGGGATCCATTTAATTATATCAAATATTGCGATTATAATCTTTGGTTATAATTATAATTGAATCCTTTCTCTTATATAGCCTGTAATGTGGTTGAATTATTTGAGCGAGCAAAAAGCTGCTAATCTTTGTTTGTATTGAGGTCTGTGAGCGCAATTCTTTGGTAGGAATAGACCTTATTTCCGATACCCGCCATCTTGCTCTCGCTGTAGGACTTATGGGATGGTCAGCACTTTTTAACATCTCTCGAAAGGCCCTTGGACACCTTATGAAGTTTACACAACGTAGTATTCCTTATCGTTTTGGATTAGCCGTTTAAGCACTCCATTTTACAGATTTGGGTTAAGCACTACCTTTACTGATTAGGGTTAAGCACTGTTTCGAAACTGGTTAGGTTCCTTTTTTGGGTTGGGGATGATGCTATGTGTACTTTAATCTACCTTGTGTAAACTCCATAAGGTGTCCAAGGGCCTTTCGACGGATGTTAACGAGTGCTGACCTTATGGGATAAGAGCAATGCCACGTACTTTCGTTGCGGGGCAAACAAGTGTCATAATTTGCCAATTCAAAAAACTGTGGTCGAGTTTGTTTATTCGAGACAAAAGAAAATGAAGAATTTTGTATCTTAAAGACGAGAATGACAAGGTTGTCACTAAGATTTCAAGTTGCCGGGTAAATAAAACAAGTAGGCGGGGAATAAAAAAGCTAGGGACTTTCTTTGGTTCTGTATTTCTTCTATTTTCCTCTGAAAGTAGCCGGGTGCTACGTTCATAGTAACCGGGGGAAATCCCCGGCCCCCCGCCTCTTAATGACAGCCCTGATAATGGCAAGTTATGGGTGGTCATTGTTCCCTTTTTGGATGCAGTAGCAACTGTAGATATCCCCTCAGCAAGCAAAACGTGGGTTATGGAACTTTCTGAACAGCTCTTACCAATCACACAAAATCTGAATTTATGAGGTTTTCACTCACGTGGCCAGCATCTATGCAAATTTATTAGAACAAAAGAAAGCCTTTGCATAAGAAAAGAGTCCAACTCCCAGAGGATTGGTATGGGACACCAACATGGCCGCCATTTCATTGTTTTGGGACACCAATATAGCCGCCGTGACGTCATGTGAAAACACTCTATAAGACCGGTACTTCAGACCAAATTAACACTATGTCGGAATGTGCGGTAAGGTATCGTACCAGAAAGCCTTGCTCACGTCTTGGCGGGATGTTTATCGCTGAGGGACCTCAAGCTTGCCGACTCTGTTTCGTCTTGGTACTCATGGGTGAAGCCCAAACCGTTGTACGAGTCAGAAGACGCTCAAGCATACTGGGATGTTCCTATTTACGCAGAATACACTTTCGTTCGAGCCAACAGGGTGGACGCCCCATTTGTTGACCACAAGGCGATGAGGGTGTTGGCTGTGGAAATGAGCTGTCCATGGTTGGACAATCGCGCGAAGGAAGATTCTGAGAAGGCAGAGAAGTACCAACCACTGCTAGATGATGGTACAGTTGAACGTCATCGTGCACGTTTTGAGGGGTTAAGTCTAAAGATCCAAAGAGCTAGATGAAGAGACGAGTAAAATCTTTGGTGTGCGATCGAGTGATACTCTGAAGAGGATGCAAGAGGCTCTGTTGTCCAGCTCTCTGAACATTGCGAGGACATTCAATATTACTACTAAGTGAGGCCATAGACCAGGATTTCAAGTGTTGTAACATGGATAGGGGACAGGATAAGCTTTATGTTTGCTTTAGTATTTCACACTTATATGTCTTAGGCTTTCATTAGTCTTACCTTTTTTTTCTTTTTTTTAACATCATATAGAGATAGATATAGGATCGCTTAGGCCTGCTTTTTCATTATGTAAACCTTCGGTTTGCATTAGTTTTAGGATTCCTTTGGGTTGTTTTTTTAATTGCACCAGTTAAGATTTACCTCGTCATCCCCCTGTTAGTGTTGAATTCCTAGAAAGCAGCGTAGGCTACTCTTGGCGCCCTTTGTGGCTAATTTTCTGAGCATGCGTACGTTGTTGACTGCTATGATGATGATGATGATGATTATAAGGGGACACAAAAGGGACGACAACGGCGGCGGCGACGAGAACGTCATTCGCGCTGCTTCAAACTTAATCGCGCTTATTCCATCTCGTTCAGTTCGTCAAATGTTGGCAATTTGTTCTGGAGTTTAATCCTAAAAAACCGTTCCAAAGTTCAGGAAAAGAAAAAGAAAGTCGTTGCCTTGTGTGCACGTCCTCCACAAAACGTGAAATTAGGCATATGCACGTCGTAGTCGTGCAGTGACGGCGAAGAAATGTACAAAAAAGCGTAATGCACGTGCAAAATTGTTATTTTGCCAGTCTAAGCCTATTGCATTCTTACCGTTTTCGTTGCCGTTGCCGTCGTCGTCGTTTAAGCTCCCTAAAGAGGCCTCTAACGCGGCTGAAATCGAAACTGTACGTGCTGGCGGTGATTTTTGTCTTCTGTATTTTACATGCACATTACATGCGGCTCAAGCACCTTGTTATTTCAGATTGAGGAAGAAATGCAAAACTTGGTGGAAACTTACCCGAAACTGGCGACTATGGTAACTGAGTTTGGGCAATCCTATGAAGGGAGGACGATTCGTGCAATAAAGGTATTCTATGAAGGAGTTGCAAGTTCTATAGATAGTAAAAAAAAAAGGGCATTAAAAAAATTCTCAAAGCAACATCTAACAAGGGAATTCTAACTAACCAAGTGAATCAGGCGACTTACGAGCTCTTTATTACTCTCAAAACGAGGCTAAGTACAAAACTTTTCTTGTGAAAATGACTTCTATTTGCAAATGATTAAAATGGCTTCGCACTTGGCCTCGCTTTCAGAGAGAGGCTTCAGTGCCGAATCCAGGGGGGGTCTAGGGGGTCCGGACCCCCCCTTTCAGACCTGACGCTTGTTTGAGACTGAAATTCTTACAGCGACAGGATCATATATCACTTTTTAACAGGCTGATATTTTTTAATGAAATGCGCGTTGCATTGTGCCATTAAACTAAATTCCAGGGATATTCAAAAATTCAATTTTTAGGGGGTACCCTCAAATGATCTGGACCCCCTCCCCCCCTCCATCAAAAATTCCTGGATCCGCCCCTGGGCTTGGGACAACTCGAAATGGCCCAGTCTGTTAACTTAATTATAACTGACGATTTCCCGTGTATAAATAATTTCATTAGTGCCTGTGAAGTTTAGCAAAGTCATTTTCTTTCTCTCTCAACAACGATTAAATTCATCAGATCTCCTCCAATCCTGGAGCCGGGAGAAAAGTGTTTTTCTTCAACTGTGGTATTCACGCCAGAGAGTGGGTGACACCTGCAACTTGTATGATCATTCTTAAACAGGTTGGTTAGATTGTGTTGCAATTTATGTTTCCATTTTTTTTGGCGTGTTTCAGGCGAGCGAAGGCAAGTGCAAGGCAGGAGTCAAGCGCGAGACTTACGCCGTGCGAGAAGGCACCGAAAAAATCGCGCCTTCCCTTGGGGTGCACGTAAAAAAGCCGGTTTCACGGGCTTGTTTATTTTTTTCTCTTATCAGTGTTGTGAATGGAACCCATTAAACCTACTAAGGCCATTCCCTTCTTACCTGTCTGCTAAGCAAAAGGGGTTCATGGGCATGCGCAAGGTACTGGCCATACCGCGGAGTTGGTGGTCCGTGCTTCAGTGCATATTTTGGTCTTTCTTACTTGGAGTTAGCGTTTCTTGGGGAAAAAAAGGAAGGGATTTTAGTTCTTTGACCTAATAGGCCTTTTGTAGACATTCATTCACTTGTTGGTATAACAACGCCATACTGAAGCGCAAGAGACCGTCTCGTGCTTTGTTCTCTGGGGGCCAATTCTTCTAGGTGATCTGTGACTTCATTGAGGGGGCCTGGGGAAAGAAATTTTAATGCCGTATCCCATAAACCAACGCGCGCACCAATTCAATCTGTTCCCGTCGCTCCCGTCAGCTTTGGTTTATGGGATACGGCATTAAAATTTCTTTCCCCAGGCCCCCGCAATGACGTCACAGATCACCTGGTTAGTAATAGGCTAATGGGGATTTGCTGCTGGATGGCGTCGTGTTTTCACGGTTGGATTGACTGTAATGGGGTCGCATTTCATTAGAGTTACTAGAACGGGGTCGCACATTTTCGGGATTTGGGGAATCAGAAAATTCAGGTGGGTAAATAAAAATGGGAAGATTTTTTACTTTGTAAAGTTTAATTAACCAATGTGTCAATTCATTTCACATTTCAGAGTGACCTTAAGTTAAAAGGCTTTGTAAGGTAGATGCCATAAACAGAAAGTTACTAAGTTGGGATCGCGAAAATCACATTTTCCCAAAAATGACTTAGATGGGGTCTACTATTTGGCCACAGAATAGACTTTAATGGGTTAGGGGTCTGAGAGGCCAGCGGCACATACCAAGCAAAAATTTGTTTTGTGTTCACTCAGTCAGATTCTCTAAGGGGGTGTTTACATGAGAAAACTCGCACCGGCGCGAGTTTCATACCGACTTGACTTTTTGATTTCGTATCGCGTTTACAGATGACAGGGTCATTTCACATCTCGTTAGGTACATTTCATGTTGATAAAATGCACGTGTGATTCAAAATCGCGAACATTACGCATGCGCTACCCGTACCAGTCTACCGGCAGACCGATTTCACACCGAAACGGGTGGTCGTTTCGTGTTTACATGATACCGTTGCGAGATTTCGTACCGGAGTGAAATTCTCGTCCCGGTACAAGAACCGGGGTGACTCGCGCCAGCATGAAATTTGTGGTGGTATCATGTAAACAAATATAGAGCCATGAGAGGAAACTCGCTCCGGGGCGAAAGTCGCCCCGGTGTCATGTAAAGATCCCCTAATTCTGTTGTAGATGCTGTCCAAATATGGAAAAGACCCCTCAGTAACTCAGATGGTGGACAAACTTGACTGGGTGATCATGCCGGTCTTTAACGTCGATGGATATGTGTTTACCCAGACGGTAATGGGCTAAAGTGCCATTTATATCAAACCTTAAAGACGTTTAAAAGGTGTTTAGCTAAACAGTGCCGGATCATTATATTGTATTTCAAATTATTACTATTTTTTACTAGTATAAATTAGTCTTGCTTATCATAAAAAAACTAGATACTATTAGTCACGTTAATGACAGTCGATAGAAACATATAAAATTGTCAATTCTTGTGCTACTTATTGTTAGTTAATCACAAATCTTAATTTTCATAACTTGTAATTATCACACGGCCCGTCTGAAAACCAGCTTGCTCAGCCATTTACCGTGTTTAAATGAAGTTGACTGATTGATCCAGACCTTGAGATAAGAGGAGGGGGGGGGGGGGGGGGGGGGCGGTGACCAAAAACATTTTTTCGGACCCCGGGGCACCCCTCCCTGGATCCGCCACTACTAAGCAAGGTTTGACTTTCCTTTCTTCATACAAGCTTTTTATTGTTCAGTCAAACCCCGTTAATAAGGGCACTGGGGGAGGGGGGAGGAGGGGCAAAAGAAAATGATTAAATGATTAACCCTAACCCTTAGACTTAATAAACGGGGTGCCCGTATTGAGCGGATTGAATTTAGGGAAAATGTAAGGGCTTTCTTTCCCCAGAGACAAAGCAACTGTCCGCAATAATGAGCTGTCCGTATTAAGGGGGGGGGGGGGGGGGGGGAGGTCTGTAAAGCGGGGTTTAATAACCGTATTTCGTTGCGTGAATTTGCAGAATCGTATGTGGAGGAAAACAAGATCACAAAACGCTGGCACCAGCTGTATAGGAACGGATCCTAATCGTAACTGGAACTTCGCCTGGGCAGGTACCCATATAGTAACTAAAACATCGTTCCTTAACTTTGGGGGGCTCATTTTCACTGAAAAACTGAAAACTCAGGGGCACCCAACGTCAATTACCGGAAAATATCTGTTCTAGAATCTAGAATTTTCGGAACAGTTTTTGTAAAATTTCTTGCTTGTCTGCCTCTCCTAGGATTTTCGAACATCTAAAAAATGGTATTATTGCCCATTTTTAACGGATTTTTACCCTAAAAAGGTCACCTAGAATTTTCGGGAGCCTTTTTTTCTGGCAGAAATTTTCGAAAAGGTAAGTTTTGATCCCTATAATTTTCGGATCACTAGACTTTCAGCTAGGAAATCCGAACAGATGAAAAATTTTTAGGGGATAAAAATATACCTACATCTACCGTCCAAATACTAAAATACGTTTAACAATGCTGTTTAAGTGGTTTTAAACTATATTCTCGTCGGGTGCCCCTGAAAACTTTGCTCGAAGAAAGCTCTACTGCACGAGCTAGACTGGTTCGCGCGAACAACAGTCGAGTTCGAAGGTAAACTCCTTTATATAAGAAGATCACGCAAGCAACGCGAAAGATGCTGGCCTCTGATTGGACACAAAAAACAATCACAGACAAGTATTCGAATAAGTCGTGGAACTGGGATCCAAAACAGTCTTGGATTATCTTATATTCAGTTCAGTTAAGTTTAGTGTAAATATGTAAATATTTAAAAAGCTAATGGCGAGGAAGGTCAAGGGAATCACCGGGCTTATAAGGAATGGGCTCCCTCAGTTAAATTATTACAACAAGATTAACCGTATCATACATGCAAAAATCAAAGGCAGAGCTACAGTAAATCATATATTAGATGATCGTATTAATCATAGTTACGTTAAAAAAGCGAAAGGAAAAAAACTGAGCAGAAAAAATTGAAAATCAAAAGCAGAGGTAAAAACTTTACCTCTGCTTTTCATGAAATAATAATAAGAGGAATGCTTTTCAGCTTACAGCCGGCAAAAGGAAGCGGTTGTTATTGCACGGGGAGAATAACAACCGAGATTTTGAAACGAGGACAGCGCTGTACATGCATCACGCTTTTCCGGTACATGTCAGTGTTAATGTTACGCCGGGATTCACATTTAAAAGTTAAACGTACTTCCTGTTGTTTTTAACTGTCATATATTTTGCTGGCACACGGAGTTCATGCCCGATATTAATGTTCCCTCCTGAAAAGGTGCTGGAACAAGTTCGAATCCATGCAGAGACACCTATTATGGCTCTCGCCCATTCTCTGAGGTGGAGGTTCGAAACGTTGCTCGATATCTGTACAAAAATCGCAGACGTCTTATTGGGTATATGGATATCCACGCTTACAGTCAGTTGTGGATGACCCCATGGGGATACAAAAGAGCCTATCCGAGTGACTATTCAGAACTGGTGGGTCAATATATATTGAGCCGACAGTAAGCGCAGTAGCCTCTGTACACAGGCAATAGGCGTAGGCGTATACGGTTTTAACAATATACTGTTTCAGATCCAAATTATTGGGTTTAGTTAGCTATACGTAAAAGAGTGACTGTATAGTGTCCTGTCGAAAGTGATGTGTTAGCCGAGGGTTAACTTGAATCAAAAGCGGATGGAATTTTGCGTTTTTTAACACAGAGTAACAAGCACTAACCGAATTTCGATCGAGCAACTTTTCCCGCCCCTTGTCCAGGGAAGTATTAACTAAAGACATCAATTCTTAAGTTACAGACGTAAAACACTCTGGATGTCACTAACCCCATTACTATCCTTGAAACATATTAGTTCTGTTGAATTTTAATCTTTTCTTTTTCATTCGCAAACACCTGTTTCCAGTCACAATCGCACTAATTCCATTTACTCATCTAAGCATATAATAAAGACCTTTAGATTCTACGACGAGTACAACTAAGAGTACGAAATTTTCTCAATAGAAAGTAAAGCTCGCGAGAGAACCAGCGTCATTTTGGCGGGAAAACGTGGTAGGCGTCGTCACTCTGCTACGAGGTTTAGCGCGAATGTCGTGCTGGCGAAAACAAGATATCAAATGTTAGAAGTTTTATCATTTTGCGATCAGGAAAGCGCGTAATCTCCTTAATTCACTAAGGATAACAGTGCTAACTTTTCTAGTAAAATATGGTAAAATGAAGCTTTCCGGGATCAAGTCTATATTTTGAAAATACGCGAAAAACTTTAACTCAAATCTCGTACTCGTGGTCGCCCCAAACCTCGAATCTAAAAGTCTCTAATAACATGTCTGCAACACCCTTCATATCGTTCTTTTATTTGCTATTCCTTTAGAAGCGAGTATCTGACGTCGCGGTAAAGGCACTGTATAATGCAGGATACCGGACAAGCTATAGAGTCGGTCCCTCGTCGGTCATTATCTGTGAGTCAAACGAATTAGAAAATTAAAGCAGCGTGCAAAGAAAGTAGTGTCCGATAGCCTAGGGCTAGCGGATTTTGTTGTCGGGCTAGTGAATTCTGTTCTTAACTTGGCCGACGGGCAAGTGAAGTTTTTTGAGGAATTCAAGATACAGAAGAACTGTGAAATCAATGCTGCTTATCAAAATTGGGGCTAGTTGAAATGACGTTTGTGCTAGTATATGCTAGCTTCAGCTTGCCCGAATGGCAAGCTTTATAAATGACTTTCTTTGAACCCTGAAAAGCACTACACTAACTCTCACCCAATCAGAATTGAAGCAAATGCCACTGCATATTATCCTGCAGACATCCAACCTATCTCACCCATTTCCTTTCGACAATAACTACGAAGGTCGAATCTGATTTACACGAGACCTAAGCAACTTTGAAATACCTTTGTAAGCAAATTCCGCAATCTAACTTTCATCAGAACCAGATCTCATTCCTTTGTTTTTTTTTTAAAGCCAGGGGACTGGGTTCCAATTTACACCTAGCAAAAGGATATAGGATACCGTAAAGGTCCGAAAATAAGCCCCTCCATGTATAAGCCCCTCCAAATATAAGCCCCATAAACTCGTAACGCAAAAAACCCTCAGTTAAATCGCCCCTCCAAATATAAGCCCCCCGGGGGCTTGTACTTGGAAATGCCCTCAAATACAAGGTAAAACAAAGAAAAACGGTAAATTTCTTACTAAGAATAAAGCTAGCCAAATCGATTTTTAAACGCAAATTTCCCTCCGTAGAAAAGCCCCTCCGAATATAAGCCTCTCCAAAAATAAGCCCCTCAAAAAGGGCCTTTGAAAAATATAAGTCCCGGGGCTTATTTTCGGAATTTTACGGTATCTTAGCTTCCAATGTTAGAGCCGGTGTTGATACCCGCCCCCCTTACTTACGCAATTTATTACATTTCTCTACCGCCCCCTCATCCCTAACATTTTACTGGCCACCCTCACCCGAGCCTCACAAGGTACTGCAATACAAGTATTTCAAATTTTGTCTTAATCTGGAGTGAGTTTTATTTCAAACTTTTATACAGTACAGTAGAGTTTCAACCGCAAGTCAATAATCTTGTTACTATGGAGTTGCCTTGACAACACGGTCAACAATTCCAACGAAGCCACCCTTATCTCACGTACACCTCTTTGCTTGTTTAGTAGTTTGCGATTTTTATTTTTTTATTTTTGCTTTAGATGCTAATTCAGGATCAACAAAGGATTGGGCGTATGGTTTCCTAGGGGTAAAATACGCATTTGCCCTGGAGCTTAGAGACACGGGCCGATATGGATTCGCGCTGCCAGCCAATCAGATCATGCCAACTGGGATGGAAACGTTTGCCGCGATCAAGGCAATGGCCAAAGAATTACAACTCTAAGTTCCTATCATGATAAAATCTGTTGAAACAGTAAAACAGAGCTGAGGATATGCGAATTAAAGTTCCATGAATCAAACAAAAGAAAAACAGAGCTCTGGTTATTGAGTTGTTTTAGAGTCCTTGCGTCAAACGTGAATTCAAAAATGAAATAGTTAAAATCTGTCCGCCTTGAGAGTGCGTCAAGATTGGCCAGTTAAAAAGCCAATGTCAATTTGCCAATCAGATTGAAGGAAAAACATAAACGCATTTCCGGTAATTGGGCGAGTCCGTTGGGGACCAAGAACAAGAATATCGGTGCTATTTCGCAGACGTTACTAACCGGGGTAAATTGCGCCTGTGACGTAGGCGAAGAATGCTACAAAATTCCACTTCTTTTTACCTCCAAATAACCGTCTGGGGACAGCAACAACGCACTTTACTCTGGACTTTATTGCATTTCTTATAATTGGCTTCAAAAGGCAATACCTTGGAGTGGAAACAACAGTACTCAGTTGATCCAGTAGGGAAAAATTACCGATTGGAAATCATCGCTGAACACAATTTCAGTTGTCCTACCGAATCAGCCTGGTACTGAATGTTGACCAGTGAAGTACCTCAATAGGGCAGGGAGAGGCCACCCACCCCCTCCCCCAGTGTTATGTTAAGTTAAGACCAAGCTGAGGCCTGAACTGAAGGCTTTTTTTTTTGTTTTTCTTACCCAAAATCCAATCCCGCCCCGCCCCGCCCCCCAACTCCACCCAAAAAATCCGCCACCCCTTACCCTAAGATCTGGATCTTTCACTACTGCCCTGCAACATTCCAAGGACCAGCATTACGCCATTGCATTTGAATGATGTCTCTTAACAAAGCAGAGCGGTCTCAATACACATCTGAACTGCTACTTAGTAAAGTTAACCCCTTCAATGCATTATTCTCAAGCACTGGGTTGTCAAATGAATGTGGCCAGCCGGTACCAATGAAGCATTTTATTTGTAACAGACCAGTAACCTAGAAATACAAAATATAAATGAATGTCCGTTTAAACTTAATTTCCTTTGCTCTGATACTACCCGGTAAGCCTGTTATTCACCTTTTTTAAAATACAAAGGTGTGGCGTGAAGCTAGGGGGGAGGGGGTGATACTCCCTATAGCGACCTATAGGTGAAGACTCCGCCCAAAAGGGGTATCTTTTTCAGGCTTGAGGTATATGAAAGGGTAGAGAGAACTCTACCATTGTAGTATGCGAACAGATCTAAAAGGCCAAAAAGCACATTTTATGGCTCACGGTGAAAACAACAAAAAAATTCCTGGCTTATTGAATTAATCATAAATAAAAAGCAGTGAATTTACAGCAGTTAGAGGGGATGCAGCAATTTTAAAACTAATAATGTCAGAGGGGTACTATTTGTCAATAAAAGGTATAGGACAGGGGTTCCTAAAATGGTATACAAACGGGTGAGGGGCTGGACCCGGTGGTGCGGAACCTCTTGAACCAGTCCCACCCCCAACTCATCAGCATCATCATCATCATCATCATCATCATCATCATCATCATCAACTCACAGTACGAAGCTCCTGAATTTGCATAATTACAGAATTGAGCATAATTTATATATCTATCCGAATTTATGAACACCACACCAGCTGGCAAAAGGCTAGGCCACACAGCTTATTTTAACTTGACTTAAGGGCCAGTGGCCAATATTGTGAAGAAATTCAGCTCTTACTCATAAGCCTTCTAAGCTGGCGACTCTCTTCTTGGTTCCTGATCATTCTATCAAAAAGACACTCTCAAAAGGGTAATCTCTAGCTGCTTCAAGGCCCTATAATTATGACTGAGGCAGCTTGAGACTTAAGCTAGCCATAAGCAGAGAATTTAAGGCCATGTCACCAACCACATCACCTTCCCCCCCCCCCACATCACCTCCCTCCCCCCCCCCCCCCCCCACACACACACACGACCTGACACAGCCTCGGAGCAGAGCACATCAGTGCAAAGTATTATTTCTTTAGCCAATCGGTGGGAAACATTTAAAGAATTTGGCATGACAAACTTAAACCAGACACAAGATTGGTGAAATGATTCTACAGAGAGACCAACTGACCATACCATACTTTTGGAGCACCCTCTCCCCCAACCCCCAGGAATTGACATGTATGGAAGCCTGTTCCCCAGCCACCCCATGGGCAGTTAGCTCAGGGTCTGAGCTTGATGATGACACCAACCAACACGGCAAGCCCCCTATGAAAAGTCTCACAGCAGTCACCATTGAGTCATGTTTTCAAAAATCCAGCTAGATATAAAAGATATTCAAAACTAACATTCTTGTGTTTGTACTGCCTATGAGGACCTATCAGGCTACAGGTGAACATAATAACAGCCCTCAGTGTGCTAGCCTTGAAGAATATGGATGGTGTACAAAAAAAGGTACAATGGAAGAAATAAAGGGTACAGTACTAGAACTCCAAAACCCTTTGTTGGTCAGGAGCAGTTAATGTTAGTGAGTTTATGCAACAGGACAGCAGAGGGAATAAAAAGGGTGGCAAAACAACTGTGTGTAACAGATTTGCCAGGGCCATTTTTCATGTTTTGTCACGATCTTCACTTAATATTACTGTGCTCTGGTCTTTTTCAAAATGTCATTCTTGGTCACACAAGGATTGCAGCCTACTTTCCTCTGCCATTGTGTTGCATATATAAACTCATTATTGATGTTTCTTGATCCTTTTTCAGCCAGGAACTGATTTATTCAACTTGTAATGCTACAACTAGAACTGATAACATGCAGGAAGTGTAAACTGGAGAGTTTGAAATGAAAAGGTTTAACACCCAGAGCAGATCACTGTATGCAGCAATTTAATTTACATATATAATATTTTACAAATTTTTTAACTTTACCATAAAAGTGAAAAATTAATATAAGTTGGGTATATATTTTTCAAAGGGCTTTTTGCTGGGGCTTACACATAACTACTTGGAGGGGCTTGTTTAAAATCAGCTAGGATTTTATTGGAAGGAATTTTGTATAATAATGATGACTGTAAAAATCCACTGCGAAATAAAAATAGCACCATATTTTAAATAAATTATGAATAAATCACTACACCAGGAAGTTTTCTTTAATTTTTCACAGTGGTAACATGCTACAGGGGATGCTCTCTGTTGACGTTTTTAGGTCCATCCACAGAACACAATGACAGATGTCCAAATGCCCTTTTATATTGAACTTCAACTAGTGAAATCTTTAACTTTTTATATACCAGGTCCTTAAACCCGAAAATGGTATCATGCACTTCCGGAAGAAGCTTGACCCAATATAAGTTATTATTATATCAATATATGTTTCCCAATTTAGGCTATCATTATTATTATTATTATTATTGTCCTCACATAATGTTTGCTTAGAGTCTCTAGGGCCAGGATCAAACCATGATCCTGGGGCACTAGGGGATAGCCAGTTTTTAGATTGATAACACCCTCCTCAGAATGTGTGCTGTACCTAGCAAGGTTATCTTTTGTAGTTCACTGATGCTTAATTGGCCGGGGATTCTTCCAAGATAAGCTTCTAGTCCCTTTGTGATAGCTCCAAGTGCTCCAATGATAACTGGTATCGTTTCCGTTCTCATGCCCCACATTCGGCTTGTTTCAATTTCCAAGTCGTTATATTTAGATAGTTTTTCAGTAACTTTCACGGATGTGTTTCTGTCCGATGGTACTGCCATGTCAATGAATTTACAGGTTTTCGTTTTGTGGTCTTTGATCACTATATCGGGTCTGTTGGCTGTTATTTTCCTGTCTGTGTGTATTGGCATGTCCCATAATATTGTGACATCCTTATTATTATTATTATTATTATTATTATTATTATTATTATTATTATCTCTATTAGCACAGTCTTTGCTGGTGTTCTTTTTGTGCATCAGCCAAGCACAAAC
>JBBMOI010000022.1:1880000-1922500 GCA_038088405.1 Porites divaricata
AGCTGATTGCTATCAAAAAAGGGAAGCAGTATGCCAAAACCATCTCATGGATCAGAACCAGAACCTCATTTGGACTCTTGAGATCTGCGTTGGTTTGTCTTAGGGGCTCTAGGATAAGAAGAGTGCCATGTGACATTAAAATGTTGATATTGATGTCAAAGTTGCTGAAGGAGCCATTCAATTGGACTATTGATGTGTTTTCTTACTTTTAAATGCAAATATTCATCAATGATGCATTGAGAATGCTATTATTATTATTATTATTATTATTATTATTATTATTTAGAAATAGAGAAGGGTCAAGCAGGACTTCCCTAGACTCAACTGCTATAGATGTTTTATAGATGCTTTATTGTCTTTTTTATTTTATTTTATTTTTCTTACACAGTTGAAGGGAAATTTTTGAACTTTTAGAGGTAGAAAGTTTTTTTATTGAGATGAAATGTTTTTAATTCGAGTAATAATAGTAATGGTAATAATAATGATTATTATTACTTTGAATTTTAGAGGCTGACAGTTTTTTTTTATTGAAATGGAATGTTTTTAATTCGAATAAATATCTTTATCAATTTTTTTTAAATCGAAATCAAATGAAATGAAATGATTTGTAAATAGTGCTTTGTCTGAATTTTTTTTTTCTTCTTCTTCAGTGAAATTAATTGTAAATAGGTTTTAATAGTAGTTTTGTTATCAATAAAAGGTTATCATTAATTAATTATTATTATTATTATGTCCATTCCTTGTAAACTCAAGCACATCCTCGGAGACCCAGGGGCAGATAGTGGGCACGAAGAAAAGTCTAAACGGGCGGAAAAATATATGGCACGAAGAAAAGTAAAGAACGGCGAGAAGAGCCCCTGGGGACAATGTTTTACCAGACCAGTTCCAAATGGTCACCGCCGTTCTGGCTTCTGATTGGTGCCAGAAAACTTGTGTTTTTCTGGCACCAATCAGAAGCCACAACGGCGGTGACCATTTGGAACTGGTCTGATAAGACATTGTCCCCAGGGGCTCTTCTCGTCGTTCTTTTCTTTTTCTTCGTGCCATATATTTTTCCGCCCGTTTAGACTTTTCCTCGTCCCCACTATCTGCCCCTGGGTCTCCAAGGATGACTCAGGCAAGATGTTCAGCCTGGTTTATAGTCCTTAGGAGTGGGTTACAACAAGTCTCCATGGGTCCCAGGTCTCTCTTTTCCTTCTTCTTACAAGGACAGTACTTTCCTTAGTATCTTGGCTGCCCCCAACAATGCTGTTTTCTGGATAACTTCCAACTTCACGTTCACGCCGATTCGCTTCATGTACTCCTTAAAGTTAACTGAGACGGCTCCAAGGGGTCCAATAACAACAGGAATTACAATCCTATGACTTTTCGCATGCGCCAGGCCTTTGCAATTTCATCCTTCAATAATTGGTATTTCTCTACCTTCTATTATTATTATTATCTCTATTAGCACAGTCTTTGCTGGTGTTCTTTTTGTGCATCAGCCGGGCACAAACCATGCACCTAGAGCGTCAGTCACACAAGTCAATCATTCTGTTCATACACTGAGAACCTTTCTGAGGATTTGTGCAGATCCCAGCATGCAGATCTTTTGAATCTCTGTCATAGTAGCTCTCTCTGATACTTTCTTGATGTTTTCTACCATACCCTTCTTCACTGTACCAAGTGCACCAACAACCACAGGGATCACAACAGTTTTCATATGCCACATTCTCTGTATTTCTAGTTCTAGGTCTTTGTACTTGCATTTTTTTTCAGTTTCTTTCAGTGCAATGTTTCTATCTGATGGAACAGTCATATCAATCAGTTTGCAGGTGAAATTCACTGAATCTTTAACGATGATATCTGGTCTGTTCGCTGTTATAGTTCTATCAGTATTGACTGGCATGTCCCACATGATGGTGATGTTGTTATCTTTATTGTGTATCACGGTCTCTGGTCTGTGGTCTCTGGTCTCTGGTCTCTGGTCTCTGGTCTATTATTATTATTATTATTATTATTATTATTATTATAAGAAGTTCCCTCGGGGCAGGGGGGGGGGGGTGGACATTTAATTGCCATTTCCCTTCCCCTCTGAGGAGGTACACAGAACAAAATCGAGCTTTTGAAAATTGAGAAACTTGTATTAATTTGAGGGTTAAAAACGATCTACCTCTCCATTCATTTTTTTTTTAATTAGAGAGGGAAATATCAACGGTAGGAAGGCGAGAGCTCCCGGCCGGCTTCATGCCTTCCATATTTTAGTGAGAGTGCCGGTTGGCCTAAGGACGTGACAAAAGAAGCAAAATAAAAGAACTCTTAGATCATCTAAATAATACAAGCATGTAAACTGGCTTAAAATAAACAATACTAACCTTGAAGTCCGCAAAAGATGACCAAAACAGGTATCGAACGCCAAAATACCACCATCCGCCATGTTCCCAGCGACCTTAGACCCAGCGTCTTCTCGTTTTCCAATATGGCGGCCACTCGAAACATTTTAAGCGCTTGTTTCCATATCTCAAACCGCCCTCTCACTTCACTTACACTTACATGAAATTTCTAAGTTTCTTGTCAATGAATGTTTTTTACCCAGCAGAGCAGAGAGGCCTTGGGGACGAGAATGCCAGCAGCTACCCAGCATGCATCTTTGGTTGCTAACCAAACAAAATTGTGTTTGCATGCCTCTGATCGACTTTGAAACGGGTACACTGAGCTAAAAAGCTAGAAATTCAATACCTTATCATTCTGCCGGGAAGCTCTGTCATACGTCTGTTTTATTGATTGAAGTCATTGTCATTTTATTATCATCAAGTCCGGGTAACACTAACAGTTTTCAGGTGGGTTGTAGCCGGGACCCTGGCTTTTCAAACTGTTGTTGAGGCTTATCTACACCGAAACTACTTTTGCTATCTTATACTATGGCCAGTTTAATTGAAGGCTTGAAGGCTTGCCTGTCAAGCTCGAAGCCTTTCTATAGCTTTCCCTAGTATATAGCCACAAAGTACTTTCACTAACAACGCGCTTTTTGCACTTGGTTGAAAATCAACTGGAAATCGAAAATGCTGCGTCAGCGTCTCGATCACTTCCGGCTTATAAATACAACCCGTTAGTTATTTCTGAGGGTGTACGTAGACGAATTCAAATGTCAGCTTACAAAAAAAATTTACCTGACAGCAGAGAAATGTATGATAAGTTAACTGTTAGCCGCATTGCTGATAAAGTAGCCTTCAATATCTTGTGGATATGACTAACAAATAGGGCAGTTTTAGAATAAACATTCATTGTGAACTCTGATGGGAAAGTCGCTATTAGCCATCTGTTACTTAACTTTCGTGCGGTCACAAGAGTTGAGTGACTACGACAAACAGGCTAGAAAATGTGGCATTGTGATTTCTTCAGGATACCCTGGGGCGAGAGTTAGCCTCCCTCCTCGTAAACAGGCGCTAATACAGTCCTTGTTTGTCTGTGCAGCCCGAGACAATTCACTGATAATTCACCACTCGCAGATTTTGCACACGTTATGACGTGCCTGCAAGTCCAGTTACGATTTTCAACAGTTCTTTTGAGTTCATCAACGAAGCGTTACCACAACTCAATTGAAAAGGAAAAGGATGATTCAGATGAGAATTTATCACACTGAAAGCGTAATTTTTCATGATTCTTGGAAAACAGGCAGTTGAAAATTGAAACAAAGAGATTTCCCCATGATCAATGAGTCTGAAAACAACTATGTAACTTGAAGTTTACCTGATATGTTGTATATACCTCCAGTTGTAATTTTAGTCTTTTTTTAAATAACAAAATCCCCTGTACTTGAATTTATATGTAAGGTGTTTCTTTCTGCATGTTTTTGTATTTCTTTTCTTTTTTCTTATGCCTGTCCAATAACGTCTTTATTTAAAGTCTTGTCCTGTCGAGATTAGCATTATAGCTATTTGCAGGACATAAAGTATTGTAAACTTCATATTTCTTTAAATAAATACATTGTTTTGTTGTTTGTTGCTAAAAAGCCTTTTTATTTACTTGTAAAGTTTTTTATCCAAATTCTTTTTTCTTGTATTGTTAAAAAACAATATATATTTTTTATTTGTTATATTAATGCGTATGGTTAGATTGAATTCCTTGTGAGGTAATACCTCAGATTAACAAAGAAGGAAGGATGTAGGGACTAGAGCTCTGAATTTCCTGTCGTATTCTCGTTATATATTCCTCTATTTCCGCTACCTTCCAAAGTTCCTTTAGGAGGGTTTGACAAAAGGATTTTGATTAGGGATATATAATTAATTTGATTGGGGATAAAATTAGTAGAGTGCAATACTTAGTTTTATCTGAGTTGACAAAGAGCCATCTTAGCATGGAGAACATCAATTCTGAGTAACCTAACAATTTAAAGAGGACAGACGGCAAATTTCTGTTGCTCGAAATATCTAAAAGTCTAAAAAATAAAAATCTAAAAGCTGTAACCGTTCATAGGTAGGATGTCTAAAATGTGTGCATTTCCACAATTCGTTTCAGCTCCATTAAATCCTTTACCAATTATGAAACATTTTAGGAGGAACCCACAACGTGAGCACAGTTACCGGCAAGGTATATGAGTACGAAAAGCCCAATCACCATCTAGCCTAATACGCAGCCAGAAGTGTCGCTTTTGTGCCGCGGGGGATCATTTACACTACAAGGGGTATAACTGAAATCTTCTTTGTTCTGCTGCAGCTTCGTCATGTCAAACGTAGCCACAGGAAGTGACAATATCATTCAGGGGGCATCTCTGAAACTCTCGTTTATCATCAAATACCTCCTGCCAGACGTACGGAGGGACATCTTCGCACTCTGCCACTCACGAGAAGCACAGCCGGACGGCAGCCCAGGAGACATGTTGCAATCAGGCAGTGTAGCCGAGGGCTTGTCTTTGCCGAACATGATGATGCGGCAGGATACCGGACAGAGTGTCCCGATCGCCTTCAATACGGACTTGGATACCATGCATTGTTTTGAAATGGAGCCGGGTGCCAGGCTGGAAACCTGGAGGCAGAATGGAGACCTAAAACCTGGTTTTTGCCGCATTTTAAAGCCTACCAGCTCCGGTGGAGACGGACGCTTGTATTATACATCTGGTCGAGCTAAGGAAAAGATGTTGGAAAAACTTTCAACCAATTTGGACCTTTTTTTTCTCCTCCTTGACACCTCCGAGGATAGAGCCGCCGCCCTCTTGGAATGTAGTGAAGTTCCCTTGAACTTGGACGTGATCCTCGCGGTTTGTGCTGAGTGGCCCGAAGAGGTGAGTGAATGGCGAGAACGGAGTCGACCAACAAACTGGCCCAGCAGTGAGCTGATAGAAGACACCATCAAATCAGGTTTTTTGCTTCTTTTGTTTTTTTTTTTTTGTGTGTGTGTTTGCTAAGACGAGAGAAAGGGCTGATAACGAGACTACTTTAGAGCCTTGAAGGTGAGGCCACGTCTCAGCCCAGATCAAATTAGGTGGCTTAATCTGTTTGGCGTTTCAACAGATGCAATCTCGCCCTAAACATGCCTACGCCCTGTATGCAACAATAACACTGAAGCATTATTACTCAACCGAGTTCACCAGTCGCCGATCATTTTTTTGGTTGGAAGCTACGTATGATGATGATATAATTCTCTTATCCTAGAAGCGTAGTTTAGTCAGTTTCAAACATCGGCTGTTACGTATGTCAGTAATTCAACCCAACTGTCCCACTAAGAAAAATCTTGGGCCTGCGGAATGAGGCGGGACAAGATCCTAAGCTAAAAGTCTTGCCGTTTTTGTTGCAGGTATTCATCTTGTTCCAAAACCTTATGCCTTGAGCCAGGACAAGGACGTGGAGTGGCGGATGTCGTTCTCCCTCGCGGAGATAAAACTGGGACGAAGCCTCCGCGAGGAGCAGAGGCTGTGCTACTTGGCTGTGAAAGCATTGCACCACATGGAGCTGAAGGAACCCGAGGGACTGGCATCTTATCATCTCAAGACGATTCTGTTCTGGACGTGCGAAAAAACTCAATCCAGCTTATGGACTATGGATACGTTGGGATGGGGTTTTCTGACGCTACTCGACGAACTGATAGGCTGTTTAAGGGAAGGACGCATATCAAACTACTTCATACCCGAGTGCAACTTGATCGAACTTGTGAAAAAGGAAGACCTCGGAATCTGGCTCGGGAAACTCGAGGCCATCCGACAAGACCCAATTCCCTTTCTTATCCGATTTCACGATCTCTACCGGCGCATGTCTTCACTCTCGCCACCAAATAATGAAGACAAGGCCCTAAAGGACAGCAATATGTACGCTACAGGGATCCGTCTTGTGGCAAAGCACGACTCGATTGACGGGGAGAAGAGCGTGTTCTTGCAGGCGCTTTTTCATCTCGGCTTTTGTTACGCTGCAGAGGGGAAGTTCCTTGACATGGGCCACCTCGCAGCGCACTTCAAGTCACTTGAAGACGAACTGACGATAGAAGAAGCTTTATTTGAAGGGCATCCTGCGCGACTGAAACTTCTCATTCGCTTCATGGAAGCATTGGTCCATTACTACACGAATAATGATGAGCAGATTCCTACTCACAGAATGATGATGATGGTGACCACCAACTTAGCAAGGCTGCAGCACGAAGCTTCCAAAGTAGCTGAAAGCGCATCTGAGCGGGAACTAAGTTTGGCCAAGGCTTACGAAGGATTTAGCAAGATTCTCACCTCTGTACATCACGATGCAAGCAGTGCGTTGTTCTTTGCCAACTTTTTGTACGACCAGAGGCGTTTGGATGAGGCAATTGTCGTCCTGAAGTCGTCCAGGACTGCGCCATCTTGGTGCTCCTTCATTGTATTCAACGAGTACACCGCCCACACCCCCGATGATTTTCTAAAAGAGGAATTCCAAGCTCGCACGGAGGTAGAGTACTGGGTGCCCACTTTCACTCTCTATCTCCTGTTCTCTTGTTACGTCGACAATGGGCAAATCGGGATGGCCCGCGAATTGCTTCCCGAGCTGTTTGACGAGCGTGAGAGGTCATCAGAAGCGTTCTCGTACGCTGATTCATGTGTCTTACTGGGGTATTGTTACTTGAGGCTAGGGGAGCGGGAAGAAGCTTTGATTCTGTTCAAGGAGGCTGTAGATGAATATGCGTCGGACTCGGCGAAATACTGGTACGATAAAACGCTACAAGAGGATGACACCTGGATGCCGGAAAGGCCCTGAGAGAAATTGACTTGCTTGGCCATTTTTCCCGTATAATATGGTAATAAAATTTTCATATTACGACGGGAAATAAAAGTAAAACAAACACACTGTTAAGAGTTGTATACCGTTTACAAAAGGTTTCCAGAAAGTCTGTGTAGCTGCACCCGTGTGCCTTAGTTTAGTTTTCTTTATTGTAACCGCATTTTACGTCACAATGATTTTCCGCTAGCCGTCACGTGACCTTAGCTTAAATATCGCTACACTTGCGTAGTTTTCTCTAAGGCTCACAGAAATTCGACGGATAACCATTTCAAGAAACGTCTTTATTGCCGTTGAACTCAGAACTTACTAGAGCGTTCGCCCCAACACGTCCTACAACGGGATCGCTGTAAAAGTTGACACAATAAACCCCAGCCTTGTGGAACCTGTGAGTCGCTTAGTTTTTCTTAGTTTCACGGATCCCTCCGACACCGGAGCTGATGCCGCTACAGTCTGATCGGAAAGTAAATGGAACATGACCCTTTGGTTTGATTCAGTGGAAAATTTATGGGATCAATTGAACGTTTAAAACAGTAGATATTGTATAACGCCCTCAATAACGGAAGGCAAAAAAAACATCTCCCCAGGCCTTTCTCCCAATCTTTCGGAACGGAAATTAACCATTTAGGCGAAATTTAAATCCCTGCATTCGAAGTGGGGTGGCCCTGTTTTACGACCAATTTTTCTTTAACTACACTTAAACGGCCTGTGTAGTCGTATTTCGGGTTAAAACTAGTCAGACGATGGGCTCCAGGAAACATGGATCTCGGCTCATTATATAGGCTGAGTTTTTGTGCCATGAGATGAAATCACTCACATTAAATAATGAAAAATTCTTCTCGTATATTTCCTGTAGAAAAGCTTGGCAATACGCTTTATTTTGATTCAGAGATAAATCGGTATTCCTTTACTTTTGATAACCGAGCATTCTCTTCGAATCCTGAGGCGAGGGCGATATGCAAGCGGTTTTATTCTTATAAAAAGTGACTGACAAGGGGTTTTTAGGCAAACATCCAATCTTTACTTGGTCAAGACCTATGCTTTCTATGGCCCATGGGTAAATCATAACTAAACCAGTAAATAGAGTGCCTCGCAAAGCAATTTAATGTGTGTTTCGCGTCTTTCAAATGGTTATCAGTTCATAGTTCTCAAAAAAGATGATGTTAACATTTTGCCCTTTGCCCTAGTCCAAAAAGACACTCCTTTTCCTGCTGGTGATGGCGTTGGCGAGATAGCATACCATATCTCTTTACAGGAAGGGGATATCCAAGCTTTTGGGGGATGTAAGATCAGATGCATGTGCATTTACACTGTAGTTCGATTATTGTTATATTATTCGGACCTCATGCATAGTCCTGTATTTAGATTCCTGACAAGTGATCTGATTAATTTATAGATAAACAATTCTGGTCGAATCTCAAATCTAGAAGAATAAGTTAGATTTAAGCCTCTTTCCCTGGGCAAGCATAAAATGAATCATCGTTCAATAAAGTTAAATTGCCTCAATTCGACCGAAACCCATTTTGATCTTATTAGTGTACGGATGTTTTCATTTGCTGACATATCCGCTGCGGCTGAATTTTTTTAGGTGGTATCAAAACATTCTCTGTCCTTTATTCAACCGGCATAATCTCGTTTCCACGTCCTTGTGATCTTCGTGCGAAGTGTGTCCGGTTAAGGTTCCCCAAAATCTTCAACATCATAAATTGTAATTCCAAGACAAACACTCACTTTCACGTATTTTGACTCCTTTTAGTCAAGTATTGACAAGTCAGTCGCCAACGTTGGGTTTAAAATTGAAATGATGACCATCATGACAAGCTCTCTCATAAATTATTCCCCACGGTGGCAGGATGAAGGTTCCCAAATGAACACCACACCGTTAAAAGATCCATGTTTAAAGTCCCTCCATGTAGCCGTTTCACCGTTCACCAGCCCGCATCGCTGAGAGGGTAGCTCTATCATTTCACGCGGAAGTACATACTCTGGAAATCTTTCCAACGAACGCATCCCTAGCTTCAAACCCGGCAGATACATGGGAATCTTTGTCGTTTCCGAGAACAACGTTTCCTTCCGGTAAAATAAGAGTTCCTTTCGCCAAGTCCTCTCCTCTTTCCCTAAACTTGCCGTCTATAAATATCTCGTAGTTCCCGTTAACATTTTCCCAGGTCACTGCTAAATGATGCCACAAAGTGTTCGATGAGATCTGCAATTGGTGCGACCTGGAATTTGTCTCCTTCGCAGCCGTTATAAGGAGCGTTGCGTGACGACCCTAATAACGGCTGCGAAGGAGACTAACCTGGAATAAGATGCAAAAATTCCACAAAAATGGCTAGACATTCGTCATCATGAGGTTTTTTCTCCTAGAGTTAGTTGGGTAGTGTCGTTCGACTATGCCAAACGGTCAATTTTTTTGGCCTGAGCAGGTTCAATTGGGCTCCTGGTCTGAGAAAACAGTCGACATTTCACAACGCCATCACTGGTTTCCCTGCGAAATGACGTCTGAGAAACGAGCGCACGTGTCACTACCCAGTTCTGGGTTAGTGCTTCTGATTGGCAACCAATCAGAGGTGCTACCTAGATCTTGTTATTGACGCGGCATCAGTATGAAATTTCTGCGCTCGTTTCTCAGACGTTATTTTGCTGGGAAACCAGTGGTGGCGTCGCGAAATGTCCGCTCATTCAGTAGGCTATTTTTTTTCTTATTTTGGTTTACTTTACTTTATTTCGCCACGAAGACTCAACATTGTGAAATAGGATGAAACAGGACTTGCGTCCCAATTGATATCAACCCTTTCATTGCCACCCAGCCCGTGAAAGGTTGTACCACGCCACCGGAGCCACCCCCCTTAATCTTTACGAAGAGCAATGTAGGTTCTTTTACGTCCCAAGAATCAGAACCGAGACGCTGTGAGCTGTGAGACGAGGCCTACGGTTTTTCTTTCCTATCCGAGAAGACTAGAATGTCTCACAGTTAGTAGATGTCAAACCAAAGGCAGCACATTCTTCTTCTCAGTAATTTTAAGACCCTGAGTTTTGGTCCAGTCGGGATTTTAACCCGCGACCTTCCGCTCGGTGCAGACTGGCGCTTATTCAATTAGATGGCTCTAATCTGTATATATTATTCTGCACCTCACCTTCCGTGTTTGAACGAGTCTCAGCTAGTCCAATTGCTTTTCTTGGAATTTACATTTCTTTGAATAATAGGCAGTAAAAAATAATTATTTAAATCGGTAAAAAGGAAAATAACTATACCAACGAAAAGAAGCCTTCGTTTTCATGCTTTGTCAAAGAAACACTAAAGAAAGCCCAATCGTGAAAGCGCGGCGCTATTCTAGCTATTCTTGGCTCGATGACGAAGGTTAAGAACAGGTTACGAGCAAACTGCTTTTCGATTTATCCGGACAGAAAACTATTGTTTTTCGAAAAATTTTCTGGTAACAAGATTTAGCAGATTCTATACCAACCTTGATTTTCGTCTGATCCATATAAGGAATTTTGGTCGCGTGTCCATCTTACACCCTTATAAAAAAAAAAAAAAAGCATAGCAAAACATAATAGACCAATTTCGATATATTGAAATTCATACTTGGCTGCGAAGCTTGGGGAGAAAAAACAAAAGAAATCATCTTGAGGCTCAATAATGAATAATACATTTCTTTTGTTTTATTCCCCTCAAGCCTCGGAGCCAAGTACGAATTTTAATATAATTATACTGAAAATGGTCTATTTCGTTTTCGAGTGGGTCTTCTTTTTCGAAGGGGTCTTCGGTCTTAGTTGGTCTTCATTTTCAATTCTACCTCCGAGAACAGAAAGGGTTGTGTCTGCATACCTCTGATCGACTTATAACTGAGCAGAACATACGTCTGTTTTATTGCCATTCAACAGTGTGGAAGTCTAACAGTAACAGTTTTTCAGGTAGGGTCTTAGAAAGACTTGGCTTTACTCTTGTTAATGCTAAGTATACACGGAAACGACTTTTACTATCTGACAGAATGGCTGGTTTAATCGAAGGCTTGCCTGTCAAGCTCGAGGCCATTCTTTAGCTTCCCCCAGTATATTAGCAACGCACTTGTTGCACTTGGTTCTAAATCAACTGCAAATCGAATATCAGTGCTGCGTAGGCATCTCGATCGCTCCCGGCTTTTAAATATGACCCAGGAACTTTAAAGTCTGCGTGTGACTCTGAGATCGTGGTCTACTAGTTATTTCTGAGGGTGTAGACGATGTTAACTGTCAGCTGAAAAATTGCGAGAATTTACCTAAACCAGGGGCACCCAACGATGGTTTCCTCCTACATACATTGAAAACACTTTTTAGGCTATCCATGGTACTTTTACATCTCTAGAAATGCATTCTAAGCGGCGCTATAAAATTTGTATCTGTTCGGTAATCCTGGGGGAACTTAGTTCTGAAAATTTTAGATGAAATTTGACGTATTACGAAAGTGAGACAATTTCTGCTTCTTAACTCCACCCTATTTTTTAATCCGAAAATCTTAGGTTCTCTTATTTTCTACCAAAAAAATTGCCTAACTAATTGGAAGTAAAATGTGAAAATTAAATTTAAAAAAGTCGTAGGGAAGTTATAAGACAAGCTTCGAATTCAAAATTGTACGTGAATGGAACGGACGTCTAGAAATTCTAGCCAATATCGTGTGCCTCCCTCCGAACAGATATTTTACAGACAACAGTAGTTGGGTGCCGCTGAGAAATGTATAATAACTGTTAGCTGACATCACTGATAAATTTGCCTTTAATTTCTTGTGGACATCACTAACAAAAAGGGTAGTTTTAGAAAAAATATTCATAGTGAACTCTGACTGGAAAGTCGCTATTAGCCATCCGTTACTTAACCTTCGTGCGGTCGCAAGAGTTGAGGGACTGCAGCAAACAGACTCGAAAATATGGTATTGGAAATGCTTTATGGTACCCTGAGACGAGGGATAGCCTTCCTCCTCGCAAACAGGCGCTAAAACAGTCCTTATCTGTTTTGGGAGGCCGACAAAATTCACTGATAATTCACCACTCGCAGATTTTGCACTGTTATGACGTGCGTACAAATGCAGTCAAGGTTTTCAACAGCTGAAGTTTTCTTATCCAGATTCTTTTTTGTTGTATTGCTTGTGGGCAGATTAACAGTAAAAAACAATATATTTTTTCTTGTATTCAGTATTCCAAGCGGAGCGAGATTTATAATCTCGTAAAGCGCGAATCGCGTGCACCGCGCGTGCCTCCTAAGAGGATCGCCTTCCGGAAGCGTGTTCGTCTCTTTGCTATAAGTCTATCGAGTTTGTTCGGTGTCCCCTTTGATGTGATCGCATTGTTGTTTTCCAGGGAACCGATAGTGTCGTCTCGCTTTGGTCATATTTCTGTTTGGTTGGATTTTTTTAAAGCCCGTTTTAGGAGTCAATAAGTGCTTTTTGCTATAGATGTCGAAGGCAAAGTACTTTTGAGAGAAAATGGAAGCGATTTGGATCATTAGCCTTAAGATATAAGCGAAAATCGAGTTAACAAAACACATGTTTTGCTGCTATACGAGTTTATACCGTATCGCTTTTTTTGGGTGTATGTTCTGTTTTTTAACGTTAAAACACCAGTCAGTCTCCTGAAAAATAGCTTTGAATTCTTGTTTATAGCTCACTTCGGAAAAGAGTGATAACCTGGAACTCAAACTAGGCGCGCGCCCATTTATGGGATTATTTGGGGGTTGCGAATGTAAACAAACATGGTGGAAAGCGAAGTGGAATGTTTCAGCGGGGTTAAACAGCTGAAAATAGCAAAACGGAAGGTGGAATTGACGGAAAAGAAAAACATAAAACGTGAAGTTCAGGGAAGATGTGCCTTGGACAATTTTACCTCAAGAAAAACAAAAAGAATGCACCGTGAAACAGCTTCAGAGATGGTTTCTTTGCCGTGGAGCCAAACAACGGAAAAGAAAACGCAGCTAATACAAAGGTAAATAAGCGCGGACCGAGACGTTCCTGAAGTTATTTGTGCACAAAAAGAAAAAAAGCAAAAAACAAAACAAAACAAAACAAAAAACAAAAAAAGTAAACACAACAACTTGCATGTTCCGTCATAATTCAAGGTAGCAGTTCGACTTGTACCCCCAAACAATCCCATAAATGAGCGCGCGCTTACTTTGAGTCCCAGGCTATCACTCTTTTCCGAAGAGCTATAGGGCTTGATCAGCTACCAGCACGTAGGAAGTCCTGAGTTCGATTCCGGTCGAAAAAGCAGGTTTTTTTTTTTTCTTTTCGTTTAGGATTATTTTTGCTATTGTAGGTTAGTATGGTTTCTTTACATAGCGTCGGTTTTTTTTTTCAGTTACAATTATAAATTTTCTTTCCTATTGCCTTATTTCCCTTTTTTCCTACTTCTTGGCGTTCTCCCGAAGTGCTCGATCCGCGAGATCCTGCGATTCACGACTATTTCTAGTTACGTTAATGCATATGGCTAATTGAATTCCTTGTGAGGTTATATCTCCGATTAAGACAAAAAGGAGACTTTAATTTCCTCTCTTATTCTCGTTGTATATTCCTCCATTTTCCCTACCTTCCAACGATGTGTTCCTTTAGGAGGGCTTGAGAATAGGATTTTGATTAGGGTAAGCAATTAATGGAGTCCACTACTTAGTTTTAACTGAGTTGACAAGAGCCATCTGAGTAAGCTAACAAGCCCATCTAGCCAAATACCCAGCCAAAAGTGCCGCTTTTGTGACGGGGGGAATCATGTACAGTGTTTATATCTATAAGGGGCATAACTGACATCTTTGTTCTGCTGCAGCTTTGTCATGTCAAACGTGGCCACAGGAACTGATAACATCATCGAGAGGGCATCTCTGAAACTCTCGTTTATCATCAAATACCTCCTGCCAGACATACGGGGGGAAATCGTAGCACTTTGCCACTCACGAGAACCACAGCCGGACGGCAGCTCGGGACACATGCTGCAATCAGGCAGTGTAGCCGAGGGCTTGTTTTTGCCGAACATGATGATGCGCCAGGATATGCAGCAGAGGTTCCCTGTTAACTTCAATTTTGACGTGGATAATGCGCGTTGTGTTGAAATGGAGCGTGGTGCCAGATTGGAGACCTGGAGGCAGAATGCAGACCTAAAACCTGGTTTTTGCCGCATTTTAAAGCCTACCAGTTCCGGTGGAGATGGAGGCTTGTATTATTCATCTGCTCGAGCTAAGAAAAAGATGTTGGAAAACCTTTCAAGCAGTTTGGACCATTCCTTTTTCCTCCTTGACACCCCGGAGGATAGAGCCGCCGCCTTCTTGGTATCGAGGGAATTTTCCTTCAACGTAGACGTGATCCTCGCGGTTTGTGCTGAGTGGCCTAAAGAGGCGAGCGAATGGCGAGAACGGAGTCGACCAGCAAAATGGCCCAGCAGTGAGCTGATGGAGGACATCATGAAATCAGGTTTTCCTTTTTGTTTTTTGCAAAGATGAGAAAAGGGCTTAAGTTATTACGAGACTACATCGGAGCCGTAAAGGACACGAGGCCACGTCTCAGCCATGACCCAATGAGTGGCTTAACTTGTTTGGCTTTTCAATAGACGCGCACCCACCCTAAACGTGCCTAAGCTCCGTAGGCAACAGTAACACGGAAGCATTATTACTCAACCGTGATTTACGAGTCGCCAAATTTCCCATCGCCTTTTTTAATGTTTGCTAGGTACGACATTAATATGATTCTCGTCGCCTAGCGGCGTAGTTTAGTTAGTTTGTAACATCGACTGTTACTTTTGTCAATACGTTAACCCAAATGTCCCACTAAGAAAAATCTTGGGCTCACTGGATGAGGCGAGATCCTAAGCTAAAAGTCTTGCTATTTTTGTCGCAGGTATTCATCTTGTTCCAAAACCTCATGCCTTGAGCCAGGACAAGGACGTGGAGTGGCGGATGTCGTTCGCCCTCGCGGAGATAAAACTGGGACGAAGTCTCCGCGAGGAGCAGAGGCTGTGCTACTTGGCTGTGAAAGCACTGCACCATATGGAGCTGAAGGAACCCGAGGGACTGAAATCCTATCATCTCAAGACGATTCTGTTCTGGACGTGCGAAAAAACTCATTCCAGCTTATGGACTATGGATACGTTGGGACGGGGTTTTCTGACGCTACTCGACGAAGTGATAGGCTGTTTGAGGGAAGGACGAATATCTAACTACTTCGTGCCAGAGTACAACTTGATCGAACTTGTGAAAAAGGAGAACCTCGGCGTCTGGCTCGGGAAACTAGAGGCCATCAGAAACGACCCCATTCCCTTTCTGATCCGATTTCACGATCTCTACCTACCCCTGTCTTCTCTCGCGCGACCAAAAAATGAAGACAACGTTAACGCCCTAAAGGACAGCAATAGGTACGCTACAGGGATCCGTCTTGTGGCAAAGCACAACTCGATTGAAGGGGAGAAGAGCGTGTTCTTGCAGGCGCTTTTCCATCTAGGCTTTTGTTATGCCGCAGAGGGGAAGTTCCTTGACATGGCATACCTTGCAGCGCACTTCAAGTCGCTTGAAAACGAACTAACGATGGATGAAGCTCCCTTTGAGGGGCATCCAGCGCGAGTGAAACTTCTCATTGGCTTTATGGAAGCCTTGGTCCATTACTACACGAATAATGATGAGCAAATTCCTACTCACAGAATGATGATGATGGTGACCACCAACTTAGCAAGGCTGCAGCACGAAGCTTCCAAAGTAGCGGAAAGTGCATCTGAGCGGGATCTAAGTTTGGCTAAGGCTTACGAAGGATTTAGCGAGATTCTCACCTCTGTACATCACGATGCAAGCAGTGCGTTGCTCTTTGCCAACTTTTTGTACGACCAGAGGCGTTTGGATGAGGCAATTGTCGTCCTGAAGTCGTCCAGGACTGCGCCATCTTGGTGCTCCTTCATTGTATTCAACGAGTACACCGCCCACACCCCCGATGATTTTCTAAAAGAGGAATTCCAAGCTCGCACGGAGGTAGAGTACTGGGTGCCCACTTTCACTCTCTATCTCTTGTTCTCTTGTTACGTCGACAATGGGCAAATCGGAATGGCCCGCGAATTGCTTCCCGAGCTGTTTGACGAGCGTGAGAGGTCATCAGAAGCGTTCTCGTACGCTGATTCATGTGTCTTACTGGGGTATTGTTACTTGAGGCTAGGGGAGCGGGAAGAAGCTTTGATTCTGTTCAAGGAGGCTGTAGATGAATATGCGTCGGACTCGGCGAAATACTGGTACGATAAAACGCTACAAGAGGATGACACCTGGATGCCGGAAAGGCCCTGAGAGAAATTGACTTGCTTGGCCATTTTTCCCGTATAATATGGTAATAAAATTTTCATATTACGACGGGAAATAAAAGTAAAACAAACACACTGTTAAGAGTTGTATACCGTTTACAAAAGGTTTCCAGAAAGTCTGTGTAGCTGCACCCGTGTGCCTTAGTTTAGTTTTCTTTATTGTAACCGCATTTTACGTCACAATGATTTTCCGCTAGCCGTCACGTGACCTTAGCTTAAATATCGCTACACTTGCGTAGTTTTCTCTAAGGCTCACAGAAATTCGACGGATAACCATTTCAAGAAACGTCTTTATTGCCGTTGAACTCAGAACCTACTAGAGCGTTCGCCCCAACACGTCCTACAACGGGATCACTGTAAAAGTTGACACAATAAACCCCAGCCTTGTGGAACCTGTGAGTCGCTTAGTTTTTCTTAGTTTCACGGGTCCCTCCGACACCGGAGCTGATGCCGCTACAGTCTGATCGGAAAGTAAATGGAACATGACTCTTAGGTTCGATTCAGTGGAAAATTTCTGGGATCAACTGAACGTTTAAAACAGTAGACATTGTATAACGCCCTCAATAACGGAAGGCAAAAAAACATCTCCCCTTTCTCCCAATCTTTCGGAAAGAAAATTAACCATTTAGGCGAAATTTAAATCACTGCATTCGAAGTGGGGTGGCCCTGTTTTACGACCAATTTTCCTTTAACTACACTTAAACGGCCTGTGTAGTCGTATTTCGGGTTAAAACTAGTCAGACGATGGGCTCCAGGAAACATGGATCTCGACTCATTATATAGGCTGAGTTTTTGTGCCATGAGATGAAATCACTCACATTAAATAATGAAAAATTCTCGTATAGTTCCTGTAGAAAAGCTTGGCAATACGCTTTATTTTGATTCAGGGATAAATCGGTATTCCTTTACTTTTGATAACCGAGCATTCTCTTCGAATCCTGAGGCGAGGGCGATATGCACGCGGTTTTATTCTTATAAAAAGTGACTGACAAGGGGTTTTTAGGCAAACATCCAATCTTTACTTGGTCAAGACCTATGCTTTCTATGGCCCATGGGTAAATCATAACTAAACCAGTAAATAGAGTGCCTCGCAAAGCAATTTAATGTGTGTTTCGCGTCTTTCAAATGGTTATCAGTTCATAGTTCTCAAAAAAGATGATGTTAACATTTTGCCCTTTGCCCTAGTCCAAAAAGACACTCCTCTTCCTGCTGGTGATGGCGTTGGCGAGATAGCATACCATATCTCTTTACAGGAAGGGGATATCCAAGCTTTTGAGGGATGTAAGATTAGATGCACGTGCATTTACACTGTAGTTCGATTATTATATTATTCGGACCTCATGCATAGTCCTGTATTTAGATTCCTGACAGGCGATCTGATTAATTTATAGATAAACAATTCTAGTCGAATCTCAAATCTAGAAGAATAAGTTAGATTTAAGCCTCTTTCCCTGGGCAAGCATAAAATGAATCATCGTTCAATAAAGTTAAATTGCCTCAATTCGACCGAAGCCCATTTTGATCTTATTAGTGTACGGATGTTTTCATTTGCTGACATATCCGCTGCCGTTGAATTTTTTTAGGTGGTATCAAAACATTCTCTGTCCTTTATTCAACCGGCATAATCTCGTTTCCACGTCCTTGTGATCTTCGTGCGAAGTGTGTCCGGTTAAGGTTCCCCAAAATCTTCAACATCATAAATTTTAATTCCAAGACAAACACTCCTTTTAGTCAAGTATTGACAAGTCAGTCGCCAACGTTGGGTTTAAAAGTGAAATGATGACCATCATGACAAGCCCTCTCATAAATTATTCCCCACGGTGACAGGATGAAGGTTCCCAAATGAAGACCACACCTATAAAAGATCCATGTTTAAAGTCCCTCCATGTAACCGTTTCACCGTTCTCCAGCCCGCATCGCTGAGAAAGTAGCTCTATCGTTTCACGCGGAAGTACATACTCTGGAAATCTTTCCAACGAATGCATCCCTAGCTTCAAAGCCGTCAGATACATGGGAATCTTTGTCGTTTCCGAGAACAACGTTTCCTTCCGGTAAAATAAGAGTTCCTTTCGCCAAGTCCTCTCCTCTTTCCCTAAACTTGCCGTCTATAAATATCTCGTAGCTCCCGTTAACATTTTCCCAGGTCACTGCTAAATGATGCCACAAAGTGTTCGATGAGATCTGCAATTGGTGCGACCTGGAATTAGTCTCCTTCACAGCCGTTATAAGGAGCGTTGCGTGACGACCCTAATAACGGCTGCGAAGGAGACTAACCTGGAATAAGATGCAAAAATTCCACAAAATGGCCAGACATTCGTCATCATGAGGTTTTTTCTCCTAGAGTTAGTTGGGTGGTGTCGTTCGACTATGCCAAACGGTCGATTTTTTTTTTTTTTTGGCCTGAGCAGGTTCAAGTGGGCTCCTGGCCTGAGAAAACAGTCGACATTTCACAACGCCATCACTGGTTTCCCTGCGAAATGACGTCTGAGAAACGAGCGCACGTGTCACTACCCAGTTCTGGGTTAGTGCTTCTGATTGGCAACCTGGTTATTGACGCGGCATCAGTATGAAATTTCTGCGCTCGTTTCTCAGACGTCATTTCGCTGGGAAACCAGTGGTGGCGCCGCGAAAAGTCCGCTCATTTATTAGGCTATGTTTTTTTTCTTATTTTGGTTTACTTTACTTTATTTCGCCACGAAGACTCAACATTGTGAAATAGGATGAAACAGGACTTGCGTCCCAATTGATATCAACTCTTTCATTACCACCCAGCCCGTGAAAGGTTGTACCACGCCACCGGAGCCACCCCCCGTAATCTTTACGAAGAGCAATGTAGGTTCTTTTACGTCCCAAGAATCAGAACCGAGACGCTGTGAGCTGTGAGACGAGGCCTACGGTTTTTCTTTCCTATCCGTGAAGACTAGAATGTCTCACAGTTAGTAGATGTCAAACCAAAGGCAGCACATTCTTCTTCTCAGTAATTTTAAGACCCTGAGTTTTGGTCCAGCCGGGATTTTAACCCGCGACCTTCCGCTCGGTGCAGACTGGCGCTTATCCAATTAGATGGCTCTAATCTGTATATATTATTCTGCACCTCACCTTCCGTGTATGAACGAGTCTCAGCTAGTCCAATTGCTTTTCTTAAAATTTACATTTCTTTGAATAATAGGCAGTAAAAAATAATTATTTAAATCGGTAAAAAGGAAAATAACTATACCAACGAAAAGAAGCCTTCGTTTTCATGCTTTGTCAAAGAAACACTAAAGAAAGCCCAATCGTGAAAGCGCGGCGGTATTCTAGCTATTCTTGGCTCGATGACGAAGGTTAAGAACAGGTCACGAGCAAACTGATTTTCGATTTATCCGGACAGAAAACTATTGTTTTTTGAAAAATTTTCTGGTAACAAGATTTAGCAGATTCTATACCAACCTTGATTTTCGTCTGATACATATGAGGAATTTTGGTCGCGTGTCCATCTTACACCCTTATAAAAAAAAAAAGCATAGCAAAGCATAATAGACCAATTTGAAATTCATACTTGGCTGCGAAGCTTGGGGTGAAAAACAAAAGAAATCATCTTGAGGCTCAATAATGAATAATACATTTCTTTTGTTTTATTCCCCTCAAGCCTCGGAGCCAAGTACGAATTTTAATATAATTATACTGAAAATGGTCTATTTCGTTTTCGAGTGGGTCTTCTTTTTCGAAGGGGTCTTCGGTCTTAGTTTGTCTTCGTTTTCAATTCTACCTCCGAGAACAGCAAGGGTTGTGTCTGCATACCTCTGATCGACTTATAACTGAGCAGAACATACGTCTGTTTTGTTGCCATTCAACAGTGTGGAAGTCTAACAGTAACAGTTTTTCAGGTGGGGTCTTAGAAAGACTTGGCTTTACTCTTGTTAATGCTAAGTATACACGGAAACTACTTTTACTATCTGACAGAATGGCTGGTTTAATCGAAGGCTTGCCTGTCAAGCTCGAGGCCATTTTTTAGCTTCCCCCAGTATATTAGCAACGCACTTGTTGCACTTGGTTCTAAATCAACTGCAAATCGAATATCAGTGCTGCGTCGGCATCTCGATCACTCCCGGCTTTTAAGTATAACCCAGGAACTTTAAAGTCTGCGTGTGACTGTGAGATCGTGGTCTTCTAGTTATTTCTGAGGGTGTAGACGATGTTAAATGTCAGTTGAAAATTGCCGAACATTTACCTCATAGTTGAGAAATCAAGGAAACCCAACCATGGTTTCCTCCTACACTTTTTAGGCTATTCAGAGTACTTTTAGATATCTAGAAATGCATTCTAAGCGGCGCTATAAAATTTGTATCTGTTTGGTCATGGGGAACTTAAGTCTTTTCGAAATTACAAGGGCTTCAGTATTATTTTTTCCGAAAATTTTAGATGAAATTTGAAGTATTATGAAAGTGGGACATTTTCTGCTTCTTAACACCACCACATTTTTTAATCCGAAAATTTTAGGTTCTCTTATTTTCTACGAAAAATAGGCTAACTAATTGGAAGTAAAATGTGAAAATTAAACTTAAGAAAGTCGTAGGGAATTTACAAGATAAGCTTCGAATTCAAAATTGTACGTGAATGAAACGGTCATCTAGAAATTCTAGGCAATATGTGCCCCTCGAGCTCCAAACAGATATTTTACCGAAAACAGTCGTTGGGTGCCCCTGAGAAACGTATAATAACTGTTAGCTGACACCACTGATAAATTTTCCTTTTAATTCAATATCTTGTGGATATCACTAACAAATGGGGCAGTTTTAGAATAAGTATTCATAGTGAAATCTGATGGGAAAGTCGCTATTAGCCATCCGTTACTGAACTTTCGTGCGGTCGTAAGAGTTGAGAGACTACAACAAACAGGCTAGAAAATGTGGCATTGTGAGTGCTTTAGGTTACCCTGGGATGAGGGATAGCCTCCCACCTCATAAACAGGCGTTAAAACAGTCCTTGTTTGTCTCTGCAGCCCGAGAAAATTCACTGGTAATTCACCACTCGCAGATTTTGCATAGTTATGACGTGTGTGCAAATGCAGTCACGGTTTTCAACAGTTGAAGTTTTCTTATCCAAATTCTTTTTGTTGTTTTGCTTGTCGGCGGATTAACAGTGAAGAACAATATATTTTTCTTGTATTCAGTATTCCAAGCGGAACGAGTTTTATAATCTCGTCGAGCGCGAAGCGCGTGACTTCTACGAGGATCGCAAGCCTGAAGCATGTTCGTCTCTTTGCTATAAATCTATAAAGTTTGATCGGCGTCCCCTTTGATGTCATCGCATTGTTGTTTTTCAGGAAACCGATAGTGTCGTCCCGCTTTGGTCATATTTCTGTTTGGTTGAATTTTTTTAGAGCCCGTTTTAGGAGTCAATAAGTACTTTTTGCGATAAATTTCGAAGGCAAAAGTACTTTTGAGAGAAAATGGAAGCGATTTGGATCATTAGCCTTAAGATATGAGCGAAAGCCGAGTTAACTAAAGACATGTTTTACTCCTATACGAGTTTATACCGTATTTCCTTTGTTGAGCGTATGTTCTTTAAATGCGATGAAATGCGTTTAAGTTTGGTTTTTTACCGTAAAAACACCAGTCATTTTCTTGAAAAATAGCTTTGAATTCTTGTTTATAGCTCCGGTCGGAAAAGAGTGATAACCTGGGACTCAAACTAGGCGCGCGCGCATTTATGGGATTATTTGGGGGTTGCGAATGTAAACGGCAAACATGGTGGAAAGCGAAGTGGAATGTTTCAGCGGGTTAAAACAGCTGAAAAAAGCAAGACGGAAGGTGGAATTGACAGAAAAGAAAAACATAAAAACGTGAAGATGAGGAAAGAAGATGTGCCTTGAACAATTTTGCCTCGAAAAAAACAAGAAGAATGCACCGTGAAACAGCTTCAGAGATGGTTTCTTTGCCGTGGAACCAAAACAACCGGAAAGAAAACGCACAAAGGTAAGTAAGCGCGGACTGGGAAGTTCCTGAAGTTATTTGTGCACAACAAAAAAACAACAACAACTTGCATGTTCCGTCATAATTCACCTAAATGAGCTTGCGCTTAATTAGTTTGGGTCCCAGGCTATCACTCTTTTCCGAAGTGCTATAGGGCTTGATCAGCTACCAGCAGGTAGGTAGGAAGTCCTGAGTTCGATTCCGGTAGAAAATTTTCTTCCCTATTGCTTTATTTCCCTTTCTTCCTACTTTTTGCCGTTCCCCCGAAGTGCTCGATCCACGAGGTCCTGCAATTCACGTATTTCTAGTTATGTTAATACATATGGCTAAATTGAATTCCTTGTGAGGTTATACCTTGTTGTATATTCCTCCATTTTCCCTACCTTCCAATGTTGTGTTCCTTTAGGAGGGTTTGAGAAAACGATTTTGATTATGCCTTTTTCACGAGAATTGGTGCCCAAATTTGGAACTCCATTCCGTATTCGATTAAAATAACGTTCATCCTTTCGTAAAAAAATCAAGGAATTATTACTAAATTTCTTGCGGTCAGAAGATGATTATGTCGAAGTCTCCCGTCTTATTAAGTTATTTAATACTTTAGGTTAACCTCTCTTCGTAATCGTTATGTACTTCCCTTGTTTTATATTAGTTTAAATTCTATTTACTGTATAGTAGTGCCTTCACTGTTATTTAGTCCATCTATATATAAATCTTGTTTTGTAATATTTCTTCAGCTCCCCCCCGCCTCCATTAGTTTAAAAGCTATTTGCGGGTGGGAAAGTAACGTAATTAGTTATTTTCCAATTTTCAATAAAATTTGTTGTTTTGTTGTTGTTGTTAGGGGTATCAATTAATAGAGTGCACTACTTAGTTTTATCTGAGTTGACAAGAGCCATCTGAGTAAGCTAACAAGCCCATCTAGCGTAATACCCAGCCAAAAGTGCCGCTTTTGTGACGCGGGGAATCATGTACAGTGTTTAGTATCTGTAAGGGACATAACTGAAATCTTGTTCTGCTGCAGCTTCGTCATGTTAAACGTGGCTACAGGAAATGGTAATATCACCAAGAGGGAATCTCTGAAACTCTCGTTTATCATCAAATACCTCCTTCCAGACATACGGGGGGAACTCTTAGCACTCTGCCACTCACGAGAACCACAGCCGGTCGGGAGCCCTGGACACATGTTGCAATCAGGCAGTTTAGCCGAGGGCTTGTTTTTGCCGAACATGATGATGCGGCAGGAAACCGGGAAGAGTGTCCCGGTTGCCTTCAATTTTGACTTGGATAACGCGCGCTGTGTTGAGATGGAGGGTGGTGCCGGCTTGGAGACCTGGAGGCAGAATGGAGACCTAAAACCTGGATTTTGCCGCATTTTAAAGCCTACCAACCCCGGTGGAGATGGAGGCTTGTATTATTCATCTGCTCGAGCTAAGAAAAAGATGTTCGAAAACCTTTCAAGCAGTTTGGACCCCTCCATGCTCTTCCTTGACATTCCCGAGGATAGAGCCGCCGCCCTCTTGGAATTTAGGGAAGTTCCCCTTAACGCAGACGTGATCCTCGCGGCTTGTGTTGAGTGGCCCAAAGAAGTGAGCGAATGGCGTGAACGGAGTCGACCAGCAAAATGGCCCAGCAGCGAGCTGATAGAGGACATCATCAAATCAGGTTTCCTTTATTTTGCTAAGATGAGAAAAGGGCTTATTACGAGACTACATCGGAGCCGTGAAGGACACGAGGCCACGTCTTAGCCATGATCCAAGAGTGGCTTAGCTTGTTTGGCTTTTCAATAGACGCGCACGCACCCTAAACGTGCCTGCGCTCTCTGTAGGCAACAGTAACACGGAAGCATTATTACTCAACCGTGCCAAAGTTCCCATCTCCTGTTTGAATGTTAGCTAGGTACGATATTAATATGATTCTCGTCGCCTAGCGGCGTAGTTTAGTTAGTTTGTAACATCGACTACTACTTTTGTCAGTATGTTAACCCAAATGTCCCACTAAGAAAAATCTTGGGCCCGCTTGTTGAGGTGAGATACGTTTCTAAGTTAAAAGATCTGCTATTTTTGTTGCAGGTATTCATCTTGTTCCAAAACCTCATGCCTTGAGCCAGGACAAGGACGTGGAGTGGCGGATGTCGTTCTCCCTCGCGGAGATAAAACTGGGACGAAGTCTCCGCGAGGAGCAGAGGCTGTGCTACTTGGCTGTGAAAGCACTGCACCATATGGAGCTGAAGGAACCCGAGGGACTGGCATCTTATCATCTCAAGACGATTCTGTTCTGGACGTGCGAAAAAACTCATTCCAGTTTATGGACCATGGATACGTTGGGATGGGGTTTTCTGACGCTACTAGACGAAGTGATAGGCTGTTTGAGGGAGGGACGCATATCGAACTACTTCGTGCCCGAGTTCAACTTGATCGAACTTGTGAAAAAGGAGAAACTGTGTGTTTGGCTCGGGAAACTCGAGGCCATCCGAAACGACCCAATTCCCTTTCTGATCCGATTTCACGATCTCTACCGGCGCATGTCCTCACTCTCGCCACCAAATAATGAAGACAACGTCTTAAAGGACAGCAATAGGTACGCTGCAGGGATCCGTCTTGTGGCAAAGCACGAAGTGATTGACGAAGAGAAGAGCGTGTTCTTGCAGGCGCTTTTTCATCTCGGCTTTTGTTACGCAGCAGAGGGGAAGTTCCTTGACATGACCTACCTTGCAGCGCACTTCAAGTCACTTGAAAACGAACTGACGATGGATGAAGCTCCCATTGAAGGGCATCCAGCGCGAGTGAAGCTTCTCATTCACTTCATGGAAGCATTGGTCTATTACTACACGAATAATGATGAGCAAATTCCTACTCACCGAATGATGATGATGGTGACCACCAACTTAGCAAGGCTGCATCACGAAGCTTCCAAAGTAGCCGAAAGTGCATCTGAGCGGGATCTAAGTTTGGCCAAGGCTTACGAAGGATTTAGCAAGATTCTCACCTCTGTACATCACGATGCAAGCAGTGCGTTGCTCTTTGCCAACTTTTTGTACGACCAGAGGCGATTAGATGAGGCTGTTGTCGTCCTGACGAAGACTCGGACCACGCCATGTTGGTGCTCCTTCATTGTGTTCAACGAGTACACTTCCCACACCCCCGATGATTTTCTAAAAGAGGAATTCCAAGCTCGTATGGAGGTAGAGTACTGGGTGCCTACTTTCACTCTCTATCTCTTGTTCTCTTGTTACGTCGACAATGGGCAAATCGGTATGGCCCACGAATTGCTGCCGGAGCTGTTTGACGAGCGTGAGAGGTCATCAGAAGCGTTCTCGTACGGCGATTCTTGTGTCTTACTGGGGTATTGTTACTTGAGGCTAGGGGAGCGAGAAGAAGCTTTGATTCTGTTCAAGGAGGCTGTAGATGAATACTCGTCGAACTCGGCGAAATACTGGTACGAAAAAACGCTACAAGAGGATGACACACGGATGGCGGAAAGGCCCTGATCGAAATTGACTTACGTGACCATTATTTCCTTAAGTCTCTCATAACGGAAATTGACCATTTAGGAGAAATTTGAATCACTGTATTTCAAGTGGGGTGTCACTATTTTGCCTCCAATATTCTACAGTTCATTAAACGGCCCGTTAACAGTATAGTTAGACGACGGGCTTTAGGAAAAATGAAGTTGATTGGTACTCACATTAAAGCGAACGACTCTTCCTGCATACTTGTTTTACAAAAGCCGGCAATATGCTTTATTTGATTCAGAAGTAAATTGGCATTCCTTCAGTCTAGGTAACCGAGGATTTCCTGAGGCACAGGCAATAAGCACGCGGTCTTATTCGTATAAAAAGTGAGCAAACATTCAATCTTTATTTAGTCAAAGTCTAGGTTTCCTATGACATATGGTTAAACATAACTGAACCAGTAAATATGGGCCTCGCATAAAGCTATTTCATATGTATTTCATATCTTTTAAATGACTTTATGTTCTCAACAAGGCGCTGTAGAAGCGTATATTTGGGCGTCGATGCACTAGGCGTGTGTGAAGTTTTTTATGTGTGTTAGGGATGTGTGAGTAGTGCAGTAGCGCTGTATATTTTAGTGGTTGGTTGAGATGCATGAAGTGGAAGATAATGGCTGTACTTTGTTAATCATTGAAACTTGTTTCTCGTAGAATTTAATATAAAGTAACAAAAAATAATTACTTTGGGAGGTAAAAGTGACTGTAGGTGTCCCAGTGACGTAGTTGTGGTAGTGCCAATTTGGTTATGAAGGGATAGTGTGGTTACAGACTGTGTTGAAAAGAAGTGGTAGTTGTAATAAGTCTTATCAAAAGTCGAAAATATACTTGTACTTATTTCAAACGTTGCTAGGCTTTCTGTTTAGGATGGTTTTTCACTTATTTTTGATAGTATTTGTATGGACATGGATAAGGCCAAACGTTCATTTAATATAGAAAAGGGGTATAGAGATGTTCAAGGAGGGGGGGGGGGGGGGGGAGGGGGCTGAAATTTTTTGTGTGTGCTTCGGGGCTTTGAAAAATCGGTAAGGGTAAGGGGAGGGCGTACAATCTGGCTAGAACTAAGGGCCTGATTACATGAGCAGGGCTGGCTCTCTTTGCAGATAGAGATCCAGGCACCTTAGTTAAACGCAACAAAAGTTAGCTTTTATTGCAATTATATGACAACTGAGCCAGCCCGGTTAGTTGGGATCCCAGTATTGTGTTGCCAGGATCCCGGGTGGAAATTTTCCAAGTAATCACGTTTGCCGGACGGCCCGCGAATAAGCCAAGCGAGAAACAGTACAGCGAATAACACACTGTTCATGCGCATTGCTTTCCCAGCTCATGTGGTCAGGCCCTTACTGGCATGAGAGTTGTATTGTCACTCAGTTTGTACGTGAAAGCTTTGGAATTTGCCACTTTCGTGGTTCGTGTATGAGAGAATACGACTTAATCTAATTAACCCAAGGGTTTTAAAAATAGAACGCAGTTTGCACGTGGAGATGTTAGATTCTGCCCTTTTATGGTTCGACCGTAAAAAAGATGCAACTTGTTTCGAGGACCTTTTGCTCAGTAAGATTTTAAGAAATCACTTCCTTTCCGAAAATAGGCAACGGAATTATGTCTCATTTAATGTTACCCTTAATTATCTCATGCACGAGATCATGGAATTTTGGGTAACATCTTTTTTGGCGCTCGACAACTGAGAGCAAAAACTATTGTCAAACTCTTGGCAATATGCCAAACTATGCACACCGTGTGCTGCGACGACGCTCATTTTCCCAAGAGAAAATGTAAATTGTTTAATAGTTTGTTTCACTCAGCTCAGTGTACATTGTTTTTTTTCCGAAAAGTTTGTTTTCTATTGCCGATTTGTTTGCCGTGCGTTATCTGTGGGTTGTTTGTAACGAAGACGAATGCTATGTTGGACACAGCGCGCTGCAGACATTCGCTTCGCTAAGCTTGGTTAAGTTCGCACGTATTGCGTGCCCATTGCAACTTTGAATCGAAACAAGCGAACTCGATTACTCTATTTGGGCGACGCCACAGTTAAACATGACACTCCTTTATAGCCTTGTTGCTTGCGAGCGTTCGAGACAACATATCATGACTCTTTAAATGGGGGAAATATCTAAACTTTTTTTCGGATGTAAGATCAGATGCGTGTACACTATTTTGGCTGGTTTATGATTTTCTGGGCCTCCTTGCATATTTGTTTCATTGTCAAGGATCCTAATATCAAGGTTCGAGTAGGTCGGTATTTAGATTCCTGATAGGCGACCATTTATCTTTGCTTTAGAATAGCCCTGGTGGAATTTTTTTTCCTTAACCTCAACTGGTGAATAATGAGTTGGCTTTCAGACCCTTTGCCTTAGCGTGGAGAAAATGAATAATCGATCATTTAAGTATATATCTTGCCTCAATTCGACCGAGGCCCGTTTTGATCTCCTGTGCGAATGTTTTCATCAGCTGGCGAATCTGCTAATGGTTGAAATTTTAGCGTGGCGTCAAAGCATTCTTTATCTCTTTTTTCACTTTTAATAATATCAAAAGTTACGATCTCTTTTCCACGTTCTTGTGATCTTCGTACAAGTTGCAATTGTGTTCAGGCACGGCTCCAAAAAATCTTCAACATCATAAATTGCAATTCCAAGGTAAAAACACTCATTTTCAAGTATTTCGATTCCTGTTATTCCAGCACTTGACAAATCTGAGTCACCAACGTTAGAATTAAAGTTGAAATGATCACCATCAGGACAAACTCTCTTTAAAATTATTCCACTCGCTGACAGGATGAAGGTTCCCGAATGAAAGCCACCCCATTGAAAGATCCATTCTTAAAGTCCCTCCACGCAACCGTTTCACCGTTCTCCAGCCCGCATCGCTGAGAGAGTAACTCTATCGTTTCACGTGGAAGCACATAATCCCAAACATTAACTCTGGAAATGTTTCCAACGAACGCATCCCTAGCTTCAAAGCCGGCAGATATGTGGGAATCTTTGTCGTTTCCGATAACAACGTTTCCTTCCGGTATAATAAGAGTTCCTTTCGCCAAGTCCTCTCCTCTTTCTCTAAACTTGCCGTCTACAAATATCTCGTAGCTCCCGTTAATATTTTCCCAGGTCACTGCTAAATGATGCCACAAAGCGTTCGGTGAGATCTGCAATTGGTGCGACCTGGAATCAAATAAAAAAATTCCACAATAATGGCTGGACATTCCTCATGATGAGGTTTTTTTCTCCTAGAAATAGTTGGGTGGTGTCCTCCGTCTATGCAAAACGGTCGATTTTTTTTTGGCCTGAGTAGGAGCCCATAACCCGGAGTGAGCAACTCCCATACTATGCCTATGTCACGACGTTTTACGGACGGGTTTATTTTTAGACACATTTTAGGGCACTTTTTCCCGCGAAAATGGAATCTCCGCCACGTCCATGAACGCATTCGAAGTATAGGGTATCAAAAAGGACAACGTAACGTCATTAAAAGGCAAAAATTAGCATTTTTAGGTCTGTAGGTTTTGCTGACTGAGGCTTTAAAGATATTCTAAATTCGCGGTAAAACCGTTCTAAAAATAAACTGGTCAGTGAAAACGCCGTGACACAAGTACATGGAAGCTGCTCGCTCCAGGTTATGGGCTCCTGGCCTGAGAAAACAGCCAACATTTCACTACGCCATCACTGGTTTCCCTGCGAAAAGACGTCTGAGAAACGAGCGCACGTGTCACTACCCAGATCTGGGTAGTGCTTCTGATTGGTCATGCCGCGGGGGAAATTTGCTTTAACCAATCAGAGGTACTACCTAGATCTCGGTATTGACGCGTCATCAGTATGGAATTTCTGCGCTCGTTTCTCAGGCGTCATTTCGCTGGGAAACCAGTGGTGTCGTCGCGAAATGTCCTCTCTTTTCTTAGGCTGTTTTTTTTTTTTTCTTGTTTTGGTTTACTTTACTTTATTTCGCCACGAAGACTCAACACTGTGACAGAAGATGAAACAGGACTTGCGTCCCAATTGATATCAACCCTTTCATTACCACCCAGCCCGTGAAAGGTTGTACCACGCCACTGGAGCCACGACCCTTAATCTCTACGAAGAGCAGTGTAGGTTCTTTTACGTCCCAAAGAATCAGTACCGAGACGCTGTGAGCTGTGAGACGGGGCCTACGGTTTTTCGTTACTATACGAGAAGACTAGAATTTCTAACAATTAGTAGATGTCAAAACAAAGGCAGCAAATTCTCCTCAGTTGTCTTAAGACCCTGAGTTTTGTTCCAGTCGCAATTTTAACCCGCGACCTTCTGCTGCGGCAGACCGGCGCTAACCCAATTGAGCTAACCGGGCGGGGAGCTAGTTTGTTATCATACTGTTTTTATTCCTTGGTGGCTCTAATCTGTATTTATTATTCTGCACCTCACCTTCCGTGTATGAACGAGTCTCAGCAGTCCAATTGCTTTTCTTGGAATTTACATTTCTTTTAATAAAAGTATAATGATTTAAATCGGAAAAAGGAAAATATAACAACGAAAAGAAGCCTTCGTTTTCGTGCTTTGTCAAAGAAACACTAAGAAAGCCCAATCGTGAAAGTGAGGCGCTCTGCTAGCTATTAGGGACCTTAAGCAGCCAGGACGAGTTTGTGGACGACGGCGAGAGAAGACGAGTGAGGTCTGGGTCGAGAACGTCGTCCAAAGCGGGAAAAACAAATTTTTAAGCAAGCTCCCGTCTCGGCTCGTCGCCGAAGTAGGTAGACTGCACTGAATGGCTTCGTTTAAAGAAATACGAGAGTTACTTCTTTAGTTTAGCGATGAGAACAACACAATTAACGAGGAAGAACTTTTCCTACTCTCCGAAGGATTTAAATCAGTAAACAGTTTATCAATGAAAAGGTTTGAATCGAATCAATCGAGAATCAAACAGAACAGAACTGGTTTTGTTGTCCTATACATTTTACAGGACTTAATTGCCGGAGGCAAGATTTCCGTACAGTCCCATTCATTTATCTACTACGGATATACGACTCTGTTCACGTTGATCAAGTTTACCGGAAACAGTATATACGAAATATAGTGAAAATCTTGCTTTCGAGAGGCAAACATGTACATCTCAAAATACATAAACAAAAAAAAAAAAACAGTGTGGATGAAAATGCTTCGAGAGATTTTCCTTGGAATTTTTAACCGGTCTCTTTCATGCAAGGGTCCCGAATATCAACGCCTTTTCCTTTTCGAGTTAAATAGTGCTTCTGGAAACGGATTACAGTTCAGAAGCATTTAAGGAGAACATAAACATTTTACTTTTACTCACAGGCTCTTTCCCACCGAAGCCATTGAAAACCACGGCTCACGGTTTACCGAAAATCTCTCGAAATCTTTCCTCCAACGGCCCAGTCTTCGGCAAAAAGTACAAAAAAGGTTTCCTTTTTTCAAACATTGGTATTAAACAAGGTAAAATGGGCACAGAAACGTCAACGATTGCTTTGAATGCTCACGTTTACCTGAGGACGGCAAATCAACAGATGTCACGTCCTGAACGCCATGTGGACGACATCACTGACATGCGCAGAAGTTGCCGGCTTCGTGAGAACACTTCCGGTCGTCGTCCACTGGGCTCGTCGTCTAGGTTGCTTAAGGTCCCTAATATTGGCTCGTTGACGAAGGCTAAGAATAGGTTACGAGTAAACTGAGTTTCGATTTATCCGGACAGAAAACTATTGTTTTATGAAACGATTGTATTTTCTGGTAACAAGATTTAGCAGATTCTACACCAACCTTGATTTTCGTTTGATCCAAATAAGGAATTTTCCAGCTCTTTCGTGAAAAAATATTTCATTCATCGCCCCTTGGGCAAAATAGTTGAAATATGTTTTGTCCCCGGGATCTGTGAAGCTGACAAATAGACTAATTGTGAAAGCTCTAAGCGCTGGCAATGCTTCCTTTAGAAGAACATAGTCTTGGTTGGTCCTCCTTGGAAATTCTATATCAAACGTTGAAGAAGGATCTGGATAAGAACACGAAAGGTATAAGTTAGTTCACCTATTCTTAGTATTGGATAGTTCACCTTCATGGATATCACGTGATCTTATTTTTATCATCATCAATGTTAACGTTATTGTTATTATTATTATTATTATTATTATTATTATTATTATTATCTCTATTATCACAGTCTTTGCTGGTGTTCTTTTTGTGCATCAGCCGAGCACAAACCATGCACCTAGAGCGTCAGTCACACAAGTCAATCATTCTGTTCATACACTGAGAACCTTTCTGAGGATTCGTGCAGATCCCAGCATGCAAATCTTTTGAATCTCTGTCATAGTAGCTCTCTCTGATACTTTCTTGATGTTTTCTACCATACCCTTCTTCACTGTACCAAGTGCACCAACAACCACAGGGATCACAACGGTTTTCATATGCCACATTCTCTGTATTTCTAGTTCTAGGTCTTTGTACTTGCATTTTATTTCAGTTTCCTTCAGTGCGATGTTTCTATCTGATGGAATAGTCATATCAATCAGTTTGAAGGTAGAATTCACTGAATCTTTAACGATGATATCTGGTCTGTTTGCTGTTATAGTTCTATCAGTATTGACTGGCATGTCCCACATGATGGTGATTTTGTTATCTTTATTGTGTATCACGGTCTCTGGTACGTGTTCGTACCATTTGTCTGTAATCTCTATATCATGATCTTTACATACACTCCAATGGAGATATGCTGCAGCATTATTGTGCCTGGAGATGTTATTATTATTATTATTATTATTATTATTATTATTATTATTGTTATTATTATTATTATATTATTATTATTATTATTATTATCATAACTATAACTATTCATAAATATAACTATTCCTTCATAACTATAACTATATTCTCAGATCTGATTGGCTATCAACTGCTCTGATTTCAGCACTAATAGTACAGTAAAAGTGATGCCTAAGTGATTGGACAGTATTCGCCATCACGCGCGAGCTTAAATTTGTTAAAGTTATTTATTAACTGGTAACAAAACTTCGTGTCGTCCAATTCGGTCTGTAATCATACTCGTGATTAAACAAATAGGACTCCCGCTACGTGATCGTAAGATTTCTTAATCACGAGTATGATTACATAGCGAATTGGACTTCACTCAGCCCTGTTACCGTTACTTATTAGAGCGATTTTCGTATGACCTTGAAATGAAAACGCGCGAACAAAACAGAAACAACAAAGGAATGGAAATTGAGCGATTTGATTGGTTTATCGAACGGATACAAACGTGCGTGGCTTTTGGTTGGTTAAGCGAACACCCGCGTAAAAAAAACTTCATGCCCGAGAACTTTCTAGAAATCAATGGATCCTTCGCTTTGATGTCAGACTGCAACACGATTGGCCAATCGAACAATGCCTTCTCCATATTAGGGTTTTCTTTGGCGGGAAAACGAAGAGCCCTTGTTTTGATCTTTTCATCCATTGGCTTATGAAACAGATGACGAACACTTACCGAAACCATTTTTCAAGGTCATACGAAAATCGCTCTAACTTGCACCGTTTGTATGGAAATACACCTACCAAAACTTCTACAATCCGCAGGAAGGCTATCCTCTCTTTTTTGAACTTGAAGAAGCCCACTGGAAAATGATGACCAAGAGAGTAAGTCACCCGAATCACGATAACACGAACGTGATTGTTCACTAATGACACTCCAAGTCAACACACTGGTCCACATATTCACATCAGTAATATCTCCAAGGTACGATTCTTTCAAGACAAAATTCCCTCTAATTATTTCCTGTAGCTGACCCAGAACAAACGTGCCAGAGCTTTTTATGCTGTCTCCCAAAAGTACACTTTGCTTTTGTCCAATCAGTAGGCCGTCGATATATAGTGACAGATTTCCAACACTCTTTTCCCACGTGAAGCACACGTGATGCCACGTGTTATCCAACATAGCTACATATGTGAAGTCACTAGTGAATTAAAGATACGCCAAGTTCAATCAGTAGGATGACCCTTTTGATCTCCTAGGAGAAAGTCCTCAATAGGTTTCTCGGGACCCGGAATTTTCTTTATTTGAAGCTCGGGATTCGGGATTTGAAAGCAAAATCAAGACCCGTTTCGGGATTGAAAGTAAGCAATGGAAGTGGGATGCCAAAAATAACCTTCGGGATTACGGGATTGAAGAATCCTATTGGGACCCTCTGAAAATGTTATAATGCAGGGGAAGGGGGGGGGGGGGGGGGAGGTTAAGTTACAGTAGCCCTTTGACAACCTCTTTGGTCGTTTTCGTTAACTGTGGAAAGATCCATATTTTCCCTCCTGAGTCCATTTATCTTCAAAGTCAGAGTTTAATTAAACGAAAGTAGATCTATGCACTAATATGACTTCCACCATGCTACTCTTTTTAATAAGTTCATTTAGGAAAAAGGAAAAATATCAAAAAATAGCTAAATAAAGAAAGACCTGCAATGATTTTTCATTCTAATTCTAACAGTTCTGTTAACATGAAGTTGCACAACAAAAGCAGAATCGCTGTTGACGAATGATAGCAACGTGCCAATCCCATTTTCAAGATGAGTGGCCTTAAATCGCAGACAAACAGTCAAACAGTTGATGTCGGCGTTCCCCTTAACTTGAACAGAAGCGTGATCCCCTGAGCTGGAATTTGTAAAACGGAATCCTGCAAAAGGGAGATAAAGCACAATTACATCTTCTTGATCTGCACGAATTTGAATTCTCTGTTTTCTCAGACACAGTGGATAGCTATAGACGAGGTTTAGTTTAGTTTAGTTTATTTATTTCACCACAGAAAAAGCAAACGACAAGAATACAGAAATACAGAAAGTTAACAAAAGCAATGTGGTGAGGAAGCCACCCCCCCCCCAACCCCCCCCCCCCCCCCAAAAAAAAAAGAAACATAAGGCTTATAGGTATTGGGCTCCCTCAGAGTACAAAAATATAAATTTACAAGGCCAGGGTCGAGTTTGTACAGGTAATAGCATGATTAGTGGTGATATTCGGCATAAATGCCACGAGTAATGTTTCAAAACTGTTATACGTAATTTGAGACAATTTTGAAAAATCACTAGAAGTGCTATTTATGCCAAATATCATGTACAATCCATGCTATTATTTGTTTATACTACTACCCGCAAAAGGCTGGAATTTTCACATGTAGGTATTTCAAAATAAGCTGAAATACCACGGCTCTAAGCCAATCAAATTGCAGACATTTCTCATGATGTAGTAGTATAAAATACTAGGTAATTGCATGACATTGATAAAAGGTGGGACGAAAGAAATGGTGAATAAATAAATATGTATAAATAAAGTCCAGTCTGTATGGGCTTGCGATGTCTAGCACATATTTTTTTCTAGCTCTAATACCTTGGAAAATTTTTTTTACAGGTTTCTGTGATAATTACCCAAGAGGTGTTGGCAGTGGTTTCCATAGTAACGCAGTTTGCACTGGCACATATATGAGGTGGAAGGTCTTTCAAGGGTCTGATAACAAGTCGCGCCGTTTTGACAGTTCGCATTTAGGCAAGGATTCTACGAAGATAGAGGATTAGTTTCAACGGTGATCAAACGCTGATAAAATGGGCACTATGATATGCAATACATATATTTATCCATATAAAGTAGTGGGATAAAGTTAACGAACATGAACTAAATATGTCATGTTCCTTCTTCGAAAAATTGTGGACAGACAGGGCCAGTTGCCAAGCATTGCTTTCAACCTCTTACCAAATCTCTGAAATTTATCTTCGAATATTTTGTGGCGTGAGATATTTTTCCCTCTAGATGATTTTATAAGTAAAGATGATCTAAGCGTTCAGTAAGGCTGACCTTTCGTAGTTCTCTGAAGCTAACCAATTCAGCCAAGGCGGATCCAAGATGGCGGGCATCCAAAATCATGACGTCACAACCTCACCTGACCTTAATAATCCCGTCTTCCGCCCTTTCAATAAGCGCTTATCAATAATTTGAAAATTAGTGAACCTCAGACACCTACAGGCTGACCTGAATGTCATCCTTACCATTCCAAAATCGAAATATGCAAAGCCAGTTCGATGCACCAAGTCGCGTGGCATCGTTAATGCTGTCTCGTTGTTCAGTTCACAGATGTGCAGTTTACCCGCTTCATTTTGATAATTGAAAGATCGGCAGAGCTGGTGCCGCAAACACAACAATGAGCACTCTATTTGAGATCGAACATTTCTTGAATGGATGGTAAAATTATGTAAGGCTTTATCTGGTGGATATAGAAGAGCAAAACCATACTTTATTGATTTTGTAACTTTAGAAAACGTGTTCAATAAAAATGGAAAAAAAATCCATGGAAGGTACCTTAGCTTACCTTTAATGGCTCTCAGACCCCTTTTTCAATAATGTCCTCGCACCCCGAACGCATAAATATTAATTAATGCTACTTGAGTAATATTCTTCAATCCTTATCAGGGGTACCAACGTCAATTTTTGGAAAATAACTGTTCGGAAGACGATTTGAGATCTAGAATTTTCGGAACATTTGTTGTAAAATTTCTGGCGTGCCTGCCTCTCCTAGGATTCTCTAACATAACTAAGATTGTTTGACATGTCTCGCCTTTCTCAAACTTCAAGAAACCGCAAGTAACCGCAGGTCAGTTAAGTCTCATCATACCTATTATTCTTCGTTCATAGACGGCAAATCGCCGCTCTGTGTCGTGCACTTCCTTTACAGGGCAGCTTCCTTCCACCCATTTCAACAAATATTGTTGGTAGCTTATCAATAGAGCAATAACATGAACGTGGTAAAATTGCATCGTTTTTCTGCTGGAAATGTAAGAGACATAAAAAATATATAATTTTATATTGAATATTTTAATATGCACTCAACGTCCCATTCTGTACATCGATATATATATAGACAGTTCTTTGGTAAATACATTCCCCATCTGCATTGAAAAGTGGTTGTAGAGGTTTCTTACCTTGTTATCGGCCAATTAAAAAAAAAAAATGGATTGCCACATTGTCCAGTTAAAATAAGACAATTATGTCAATCTTCGCAGGCCTTTTCGTTGTAAGTTTCTCTGAAGACGAATTAATCACCGCAATACTTGATATTTCATTTCACCAGAAGCACCTATTAAATGCTTTTCAGAAACATTCTATGAGAACTTGATAATATTTCATATAAACTTTGTTGAAAATTTCTTTGGAAATAATGGCGATGTCAAAATTGTACGTTATAAGCCGTGCAAATAATGTATACATTATATTGTGCAACGTATCTGAATACTTCCCCAAATCAAGAGGCTATGTATATATAAAACTTGCTGGCTGCTATAAAAGACCAGCGCATCCGAGGGAAATGCAGAATACTGCAAAGCAAAAGGACTGTTCTCTTTACTTGATAACCATAGAAGGCTGCCAGTAATTTTCATTAGGAGCTCTCTCTCCTGCCAGGCGTCATCAGAGCTCAAAACTGCCAGCCCCCGCAGCATTATAAATTGGAACGAATTAGGAGCGGGGTATGAAATTAACCTACTCAGCGCTGAAAGAAAAATTTGTATCATGGAATTATTCAATAATTAATAAGAGTATAAACGTTTAGATTTATCCTTACCGCGACTAGCCTGAAGCGGACATTTCGTCATACAAGCTACTTTTGCAAAGTAGTACCTCGTGTTACTTTGCAAGCTGTAACTTCTCTGTATTTGGTAACAAATCAAATTAACGATTCTTCATAACATCTTGTTTCTCGCTTGGCAGGTGTTGTCTCTGTTGTTTTTAAGTCAATATTGTTTACAGCATGGATCTGTTACAAAGGAAATGAGAAAATATTCGTATCTACAGTATGTGATTTCCTCTGGGTGAACAAATATTGTGCGTTTTTAGACAGAAGGTCAGGGTGACATATCAATATCTTGGTCCAAAAATTAGCTCACGGTTAAATTAGGTACAGAGGTAATCAAACGAAACTACTTTTTTCATTATAACTAATGGCAGGATCCATCGAAGTGTTTATCGGAGTGAAAAAGAAAGTCACAATAATAAAGAGATTGGCGCATCGTAATTTGAAAGGATGCCGGCTCTTTATTAACCGAATGTCTATCGTTACAAAAAAAGACCTCGATGGTATGAAGATCGCTGTGGAAGTCATTGTGACTCCATCGTAATAAAAAAGATATATAAAGAGGAGTTAAATTTACCTTCAACCACCTCTTATTGACTTGATTACAAAAAAGAAATATTTACCCCAAAACGAGGCTTGAAGGACAATTAACACGAGAACAAATGTTAAAAAGTTAGGGCCATTTATTTAACGTCACATGAAGCAAACAAGCCCCGTCCGAATAGTGTTACGTAAAATGGAACACAGTTAATTAATTCAAGATGGGGGATCCAAGATGGTGTATGGTTCCAAATCCTTTTTTGGTAAAATATGATGTCGTCATAGCTTCATTTCTACTGTAAAAGATTAGTTATGTGTTTGCCATCTTTCGCTTTACCTCTACTTTGAGGGAACTCGGGATTCTGCCAATAAATTCAACAATATATCATCATATTATGTTATGCCCAGAAGTTCAAAATAATGAGTAACTTATTCCGTATAATTTTGGTGACCGTGATATGAGCAGCTTTGAAGTTATAGAGCGAAGGCCTCCTAGCCTATCCCTCCCCCCCCCCCCCCCCCCCTAGGTTGCAGGAAGCGAAAAAAATGCGGTCTCAATAACATTGAAGGTGTGGTCTTTTCAAAATAAACCCGAGAGAGATAGGTGGATTGCAAAATATATTGTGGGTAAGGGGAACAAAATGTTGGGACAATTTTTTACGTATATAGTTCATGAAATTAAGCACATCGTTTTCACAGGGCGTACAACAACACCCCCTTTTTTTTTTATCCACCTCTCTGTGTTTGGATGCCAAAAACGTTGCTACGTGATAGTTTCATTTTTACAGAATAAATATTCATCTCATTAAAAGGATTGAGCTCGACTTTTTAAAGCACAGGAAATGTATTGTTGAAAGGTAATACTTTTATCTTTATGATACTATTTACTTACTATTACCTTTATGTTAAAGAATGGCATAGAACATTTGGCATCACAGTGACACTAGAGCGTTACAAAAAGATCAGATTTCCAATAGTCAAACTTCCATTAAGGGCAATTTTTCCGTTACCTCGAGGGTGGCCGCTTAATTCAACCGCCTTCTCTTCCAGTTTCTTTGAATGGTTCGATTTTCTTAAGTGGGCTCCTGGATTAGTTAATTCTCTAACAAAAACTTTGAAGGGCTCGTTATATTAGAATCTGAGGAAACTACCCACCTTATAACCCCCCCCCTCCTTCAACTCGGTTGTTATTCAGTTCTCACTTAAGGCAAAGCCTTGGCCCGGGGGGTACACAACAAATTTTATACGGAAGGCTCTCTCACCCTTTTTACACCATGTACAGACCTGGGGCCTGAAGAAGGTAGTCCTTTCTGGCGGAGCCTCCCCTTATAGGCCATTATGTGGAGTACCCCCGGAATCTTGATTTAAGGGTAAATAAGTGTTAATCTAACACTGTTTTAAAAATAATAATAATAATAATGGAGCTGTGGTGTAATGCTTTGTCTTAAATAAGCAATTTGCTTTAGTTATGGGATGGTTCTGGGATAGATTTAGTTTCCAACAATGTATTGTTCTCGTTTATTACTCTGTACAAAAGTAGATGTTTGCATGCAGCACTTTCAAATATATTTATATAAACGATTATTTCCCAGCTCCGGTTGCATATAAAGAGGATGCATAAAATGCAATCTGATAACGTTTCCATTAAAATTATATTAAGTGTAATTTTCATATTTTTCTTCTAGTTTTATAAAAAGATACGGAAATCTCCATTTTCCTTATTTTTAACTGTTCGGTTTGAGTTTTATAGGCTATTTGATCGCTTTTTGTTCTGATTTAATGCAGAAAGAAAGAAAAAATCGTGATTTGAACCAATATCCTCTGTTATGTCTTAACTTTATATTACTAAACAATTATACGTTTCTCTTTCTTTCCTTCCCCCCTTTATCATTTTCGTTTGAACGCCTTCTTGGACAATGTGGCTTTGCATACTCCCCGTACAGGTTAACTGAAATTTAAGACCTTTTAAGAGTATTTTTTTCTTTTCCAATTTGTCCCAGTACGGGCGAGATAGCTGTAGGAATACAAACCCGGGCACCGTGCAATGGGATAAAATATTATAGCAGAAACCTCACCTCTTTCTCAAAGGAAGACCGTTACTGCTGTTATAGCAAAAGCTTTTTCTCACCGATACAGAATAGAGAGCTTTCTAAGAACACTTGACGAGGGTAGAACACGTTTTGTAATTAGACATCACTATGCTAAAACTAGCTGTTTTAAAAGATGTGGAAAACGGCAGCTGGATCAAGAGATATGCTAATTAAATGAAATTTTTCTTTGTTGTATTAGTCGACAGCTAACGCTCAGTGCTACCGGAAAATATAATCTTTCAGAAAACTAATTCCTTTTTCTTTGTTATCATTTAAAATTGAATTTCTTTTGTTTTCATCACTCTCGTGACCATATTTAAACTCTTTAAGTTCCACTAATGAGCAAAATCAAATTCAAAAAATTTTCATTTGAATTTTCCAGTGACCAGTACTAAAATCTGAAGGACATATCATTCGAATCATCACAAAAGACAAATTAGCCCACAGACCCAAAAGATGGATTTGGTTACAGTTGTAAGGGTTGTTTTTATAATTAGAACTGTTAGTCCGAAAGCAGCTGCAATCAGAGTTTCAGAGTAGTACATTCACGAGTGCACGAATACAGCGAGCAAATACTAAACTTGCGTCACTCTGGGTACAAACAAAAAAATATCCTTTCAAGAATCCTGGTCCGTAATTTTGATTGAAACTGCTACAGCGTTAATTACATATTTTTCAAATTTCTTGTGTCCCGACTCATTAAATTGTCAGTCAAACTTTGTACATTGTAGAGCGGCAACTTTCAAAGCAAAATTTAAAGCTGAATCAATACTAGTGACTTTTTCGTCATGCGTTTTTTATCTTTTTTTAAGTCATCGATAACAAAAGTGAAGCTAGAGTCGCACTGAGAAGTATTGTTTTTTGAACGTACACATTTTTGCATTTATGAAAGTATTAAAATTTCAAATTTTGAGACAAAAAATGAAAATCGTTCGATAGCGCTGCACTGTGATCAGTTAGAAGCGTCAATTATTTTTCTAGTATTGTTGATATTTGATTGAGGTGCGTTGTATCTTACTAACGTGGGAAAAACGAAATAAGAATGGAAGACTGAATGGTATTGCTTTTCAGTCACGTGGTAATTTTTTTAATGGTGGCCCATAGCTTATCCCCTGTATTAATGGGTTGTATTTAGAGGGGAGTTTAAGCAAACCTAAGACATGTTTGAGCAACGCACAGCAATCGGAAGTGAACTTTTTGCATTCTTGGGTGATGGTTTTGTCCAAATTTTTGGGTCAAACGTCTCTATAAGCGTAAAGACACCCGAGCAGTACAAATATGATAATGTCATGCAAGGCATACTTATATACATTCCCTATTCAAAAGAATTAACGTGGAAGACATGTTTACAGCAATTCAATGGAGCGCGTTTGTTGAAAACAAGGTAATTAAGCTCAAATTACGGTCAGTAAAAACAACAATCAAACAAACTACAACAACATCAGCAACTGAACATGGAATGATGAAGATGATGCGAACTCCGGAAATACAAATTAAAATGGAGAAATTCTTGGTTGTAATTAAAAGCAATTTAGCAAATTTACTCGAAAAAAATCGAGGCCTTTAACAGGATTCGAACTTATGGCCTCTACGACCCATACATTGGGAGCAAGTTCGATTAAATTCAGGGTCACATTCCATGCTGGTAACGAGTATCATTTGTCAAGGACATTAATAATCGCTATAGCAGCTTTGACCTTGAGGCATATTTTTCACTTCCAGTAGAATTTTTTTTCAATGACACAAAATTAACTATATGTAGACATGATACCAATATGTTGAAACGAGGTGGAATTAAAACAAAAAAAGCTATACCTATTTCAGGCTTCCTCAGGTTTCTACTTGAGCTGAAAGTATAAGACAGGTTGTGTCTGCCTACCTTTCGATCTCCGTGGCCGGTTAAAGAACTTCATTTCTTCACTTTTGTGGTAAAGATTAAGATGCAGGTAATATTAGCTATTTGCTGAAAGAGTAAGGTTTCCTTTAGGGACAAAGCAATGTTTGCAACATGTGCCGCGATTTTGCGTGTCGGCTTGAAAACAGAATAATTATCAAATAATTTTGAATTCTGAAAGTCTCGACACCAAGGAACTAGCGCTATCAACGTTGCACGTCGAAATGCAGCAAAAGAAATGCGGTGCATATGATCACATAAAACGATTTTCTCGGCCGCCACAATCTGTCTGCGGCCAACTTATTTACGCGCCACAATTTATCTAGCGAAAGCCACTATAATGACAAGTCAGCACAAATCTAGGGCTGTCGCAGCCCGAGGAGGGCTTATAATTCTGTTGCTGTTGTTGTTGTTTACAAAAATGGACGTTAATCGTACAG
>JBBMOI010000022.1:1927500-2292500 GCA_038088405.1 Porites divaricata
TATTTTTTCCCCACAATGATTTTGGAAACAGTAGTAAACATTGCAAGGATCCTACTCTTCAAATCAGTGAAAGTGTGGTCGACAGTCTTTTGGACTTGGGTGTTTGGTTTGACATCTCAACGACTGCTTTAGGGAACGGAGGACGCTCGCCCCCTTGGTACATTTGAAACTGAGTGATGGCTGCCGGTTATAAGCGCTTGATCGAGGCGAACGTACTGCAAAATAGGGGACTTTAAATATTCTACCTCAAAGTAACCAAGGAAATAGTCTGCCTATTAGCAATTTCCTTCTGAGGCTAGCTGCACTATGCGGACAAATGCTCATTTCTTAATCACGTGTGTTAGCAAGAAAAGTCGTGACGTACGTCAATCGATGAAATCAATAATGTTTCAAGTTGTCAACAAGTAAGTTATACGTAGCCAAAGGAAGCCGGTGAGGGTAAAAGGCGGAATGAGTTTGCGGAATGGCATGTGGCATGGCTTGCGGAATGACATAATTATGCGGAATGTAAAATATGGAAATTGGCGCAAATAAATAAATTAAACTGAAAGGCATACGCGCGAATACGCGCGTCATTGCCGCGCCTTTTTTGGCGCCAATTTGAGTGAGCAACTACTTTGCTGGTGGTTCACGCTAATCTCGTACCCAGATCTCCCACTGGGTACGAGATTAGGTTCACGCATTTCGACATTTATCTATAAAAGCACACCTGAGCATTCGCTAAGGTTCCTGAAGGCAGCCTCCAAACGAAAACATTGAAGTCCGGTAAATATAGTGAGGCGTGACCAAAGTAAATACTTGCGCGTTTGATTTTTTGCTTCTTCAAGATACTGTCGGCACCGAAAATGTGTCTCCTTAGATCAAGAATTACGTTGCGTTACTACCCTGATTTCGTGACTGTCATTTTGACAGCTCGTACGTTGTGCCACGTGCAGTCACGGAACAGACTGTCACGTACAGTCGCCGGCAGGAAAAGAATGGCTAAAATTGACCCAGTTTCACCTTTTAACCCCATTCTTTGATTGAAAAAAGCAATTTTGCAAAGGGAAAACCTACAAGACGTACGAAAAACGAGCCTTTAGGCTGTAAATATCTATTTATGTGCGTTTCGAAATTGTAAGTGTTTACACAATACAGACAATCACCGCCAGCCTATCATGAAAATTCCTGAACTTCGATGGTGTCTCACAGAGATTTCCTCCACTTACCCAAGCCAATTCCCAGGTATGTTTTAAATGAATGTCTAAATGTGTGATTTAAATAGCAAGAAGAGAATTCGGAGTTATAACACATGTTAAATATTGCAGTCGAAAATGAGTAACGAACTTAAATTTTTGTTATCCTGTAAACCTATCCCTTATTTTTAAAATTATTTCAGTACGACCAGCTTCGCTACTGTCCAGAAAGTATCTTCTAGTGGAAGGAAAATAATTTTTCTGTTCGTGGAAAGTGTCCAAATTTCTCCATCCAGCTTCGTTTACGAACGCAAGGAAAGTTGATGTTAGCGAATTTCAGCCCGGGTTAAAAGTTAATGCAGTCTGAGACTCCGACATCGAAAACCGATCTTCTATTCTTTCTCACGAATAAAAGGCTTTCGGGGGGAACAATCTACGTTAGGTTTCTAACTATCTATGAACAAAATGAAAGAAATTGATTTTTCAACTCTTGCCACAAAATTAAGATTTTGGTCGATTTTTCTGTTTCGCACGTCTCAAGCTCGCAACTGAGGAAACAAAATACAAGATTCGATTCATCTCTGAAAATTATCAATTATGTCACAATCACGCAACCCACAGTCTCATAAAGAAACACTCTCACACGGTTTCGAATACAAATATAGGTAACAAGAACTGTTAAGTTAATCGTACAAACATCTTTTGCAGAAAAAATTAAAATAGAAGGGAGCGTGACCTTCGAAAACATCTTTTCTTCAATAGACGAAGAATCTTTTTGGCTGTACCAACGCCAATTTTCGGAAAATATCTGTTCAGAAGATGATTTGAGATCTAGAATTTTAGGAACAGATTTTGTAAAAATTTGTTGCTCGCCTACTTCTCCTAGGATTTTCGAACATCTAAAAAATGGTATAATTGCCCATTTTTAACGGATTTTTACCCTAAAAAGGTCACCTAGAATTTTCGGGACCCTTTTTTGTGGCTGAAATTTTCGAAAAGTTTAGTTTTGATCCAAGAAATCCGAGCAGATGAAAAATTTTTAGGGGATACAAATATGCCTATATCTACCGTTTAAATACTAAAATACGTTTAACAATGCTCTGGTTTAGTGGTTTTGAGCTATATTCTCGTTGGGTGCCCCTGGACAATGAGCCTTCGTGGTAGCCTGAAATTCATCCGATTGCTTCGAGTCGTTTTCTCCTCTCAACAACGTCTGAATCGACCGGCCGTTAATGCCGTCCAGTGACGTCACTCACTACCCGAAAACCGGGTAGTGATTTTGATTGGTTGATTGTCTAAACATTCGCATAATTATGTATAATTATGAAAAATTTTAGCGGGATTGTCGCTTGATATTCAGCGGATCGCATCCCTGGCATTCTTTCGTGTAGTTCAAACATTTCTATGAGCTTAATCTTTATCTCAAACAGCAAAATTGCCCTTGTCTTCGAAACTGAAATGCTAAATTGAACTGCGAATGAAGAATCATTGCGGAGAGTCGGTAGGTTTTTCATTTAGAGCCGCTTTGTGGTTTTGGCGGCCGTTGACTTTGTTTACGTGAAGTTTTCTGAGATCTGAATGTTATAATTCGACCTTCTTGTTATTTTTACCGTCAAGTGTAATGATTCTTTTAGCTTTTCTTTCTTGTTTTCTTGTTTTTTTTCTTTGTTAAGGACCAAATAGCTTCTTTTCAGAATTAAAACAAATCATTGTGTGTTTGAACTAAGTGTTCCGTGTGTGTGTTTATTTCATTGCGTGATTGCGGCCGAGTTTGATTATAGAATTCAGTACAACCGGTTCAGAGTTATACTGCATGCAGTTGATAGTTTGAACGTTAAACATGAATTATGATCGAAAAAAATCAAGCAATTCTATATCATGCACACATTTCCAAACGATATTTCTCGGTTTGCCACTTGAAAACCGTGTTTTACTTTTTGCATGAATTAAAGCAAAGATCAAGGAGTAGTGACGTCACTGGACGGCATTAACGGCCGGTCGATTCAGACGTTACTGAGGGAGTAATAACGACTCGAAGTAATCGGATGAAATTCAGGCTACCTTCGTGGTTTTTTAATTGTCATCGTATGTTAAGCCCGCAACATTAAAACAGCGGCTGCGTTTGCAAATTGATTGGCGCCAAAAAGGGCGCTCTTTTCAGGTTAATTTATTTCTTTGGATCATTCAGCTGCGAAAATTAAATTCCGCATAATTATGTCATTCCGCAAGCCATGCCACATGCCATTCCGCAAACTAATTCCGCCTTTTACCCTCACCGAAAGGAAGCGGAGTGTATCAGTTTTTCTTTTTGTTAGTTCAATAACCACTCAGCAGTTCAATAAGTACACAACAGATCAATAACCATACCAGTAGTTCAATGACCACACAATAGTTCATTGAGCGTAAACTACATGCAGCTGCGGGAAGAATAGCCACAAATACGTTAGTTATTTTGAACAGACCTGGAAAGAGAATCAGCGCCGAAAGGGCAAAACCAACTCGGTACGGAGATAACTTCAACTAAAACCCGATAAAGCGCGCGTTGATAAAGCATAAAAAACAGTTAACCGTGGATGAAATCTTGTTTATCGACTCTCTTTCCGCACGTTTCAAACCGTGGTACCACAGCTGGCCCTACGTGCTTGAGTTGACTAGCATCAATCTATGTTTAAAAAAAGTTATTTTTACCGTACAAGTCCTGAACTTCCAACTTTCTTGGCCGACTCAAACTTGAAAGGCAGCTACTCGTTTCCTGACCATATTTCAAAATCTGCTTTCGATATGATAATGTCTGTGCAAATATAAGAGATCACAACAATTGCAGGCGATGCCTTTGAAAGGTACCAACATTTTTCTTTCCAAAAGGAATTAGAAATAAAGTTTCAAATGCGACTAACTCACCACAGCTTGAATAAAAACAACTGGCCCCAGTTGTTCGAAAGGTGGATAGCGCTATCTACTGGATAAATTACTATCCACTGGATAGCGCAATTGGATGTCGTAATACTTATCCTCTGGACAGCGATTTATCCGGTAGATAGCGTTATCCAGCTTTCGAACAACCGGGGCCTGGTAGAAAGACTGCACTTTGTTTTCCCCACTCGATGGCTTACGTCATTTCATATCATGCGCAATTTCTTCAAATGTCAACCGGCAACCGCCGTGAACTTTCGCGCGCAACTTGAAGGAGTTACGTCATAGTAACCCTGGTGTCCAAGTGTGGTCCTTTTCTCACTAGTTCGGTTTTCTTATTCCGATATAGTATTAAATTACTTAAAGTATTATGTCTTTAAAAAATGTACAGCATTATTTTAGTTAACCATTTTCATTATGGGCTAAGTCAAAAAAATACACAAACAAACAAATAAATGTGATGAGGGTGACATACAAACACACAAACAATTATTTAAATAACAATGATAATGAGTTATGACGGTTTTTCTTTTTGTTAGTTCAATAACCACACAGCAGTTCAATAAGTACACAACATATCAAAAGCCATAACAGTAGTTCAATCACTTTTTCTTTTTGTTAGTTCAATAACCACACAGTAGTTCAATAAACACACAACAGATCAAAAACCATAACGGTAGTACAATCAGACCACACATTCTCATTATGGGCTAAGTCAAAAAATAAATAAATAAATAAACAAATGTGATGAAAGTGACAGACAAACACACAAACAATTATTTAAATAACAATGATAATGAGTTATGACGGGGTTTAACAACCATGGTACCCCGCCCATAAACATCCCTATCTGATTTTACAAGCAACCAAAAGGATGCCTGTCGCACAAGTGCAATGACCTTCTACAGTTGACTAAGCTGACAGATCGGGCGCACAGCGGGCAGTTTAAGGGAAAGACATGGTTGCCATATACCAGAATAGCCCAGTATATGGATTCAATAGCTCAGTTTTTCTTTTTGTTAGTTCAATAACCACTCAGCAGTTCAAGAAGTACACAACAGATCAATAACCATACCAGTAGTTCAATGACCACACAATAGCTATAGTTCATTGAGCGTAAACTACATGCAGCTGCAGGAAGAATAGCCACAAATACGTTAGTTATTTTTTAATAAGAACGCATAGCGTTAAGTACGTGGTAAATACTCATTTAGCTATGGTACGAGAACTAAATAAATAAATAGCTATTATTTTAATAATAGCAAGTAAATAGTAAGTATTTTACTTGTACGGTAAAAATAACTATTTTTTAACATAGATTGATGATAGTCAACTCAAGCACGTAGGGCCAGCTGTGGTACCACGGTTTGAAACGTGCGGAAAGAGAGTCAAAAAACAAGATTTCATCCACGGTTAACTGTTTTTTTCTGCTTTATCAACGCGCGCTTTATCGGGTTTTAGTTGACGTTTTCTCCGTACCGAGTTGGTTTTGCCCTTTCGGCGCTGATTCTCTTTCCAGGTCTGGTCACTGTGCCCCTGATGAGATTGACAGACCTTTTGAGCGGACTAAATTATTTAAAATAACATCAGTCTATGTTCCCGTCTATATTAGTGAGCTCACTAGAACTTAATAACAGTGTAACATAGCTATTTATTTATTTAGTTCTCGTACCATAGCTAAATGAGTATTTACCACGTACTTAACGCTATGCGTTCTTATTAAAAAATAACTAACGTATTTGTGGCTATTCTTCCCGCAGCTGCATGTAGTTTACGCTCAATGAACTATTGTATGGTCATTGAACTTCTGGTATGGTTATTGATCTGTTGTGTACTTATTGAACTGCTGAGTGGTTATTGAACTAACAAAAAGAAAAACTCACCGAATACTGATTTGCAAGAAACAATCTACTTTCTAGTTTTCTGCATCATATAATTCCTTTATAAGGAAAATGACGTCACATTCAAATAGTCAACCGTCATGAAGGGCAATCTTTAACCGTCAAACGTCAGCGCAGACCTCCCATTATGAATTCAATGTTTTAATCAAGGACCAGCTTACAAAAAAGAAGGACTGGACCCTAATAAAGGATCTAATCAGAAGTTAGTGAAAATGTTCAACAAAAGAAGCAAGGCTGATTTTACAGTAGGGAATACATATATTTTTTAACCAATATTTCGGAAGGCACGGACTTCCTTCTTCAGGGTCTTACATACAGTGATGGGGTTAAGCTAAGACGGTACAATTTGAAATAAAGAACCAACGTCTTAGTTTATCTCCATGACTGTATGATGTAACACCCTGAAGAAGGAAGGCCTTGCCTTCCGAAATATTCTATAATATATATCCCCGACTGTAAAATCAGACTTGCTTCTTTTGTTTAATACTTTCATTATGACTGCACTTGCGCTTAATAGGTATGAGATGATTATAGTCAACTTGGCCCTACCGTAAATTCCTTAAAGACAAGCTTACAGCAATTCAAACTTTTGTATACGCTTAGCATAATAGCGACAAGAGAATGTGTTTGTATTCCTATTTGTGAGCCAAAAAACCACGTTATTTCTGTCCTATTGAACCAGGATATATCCAAAGGATTTGATGCGCTTTGTACCGTTATCTCCTCCCCGAGCTGCATTGCCACACGTATTGGTCTCATCTGGCCATGGTATCCCTTGCATACCAAACCCGATTCTGGAATCAACGGTGGCGCAATCATTTTCGTTGTTTCCAAGGATACCGATTCTTACCCTGACTTTATCTTTTGAATTATTGCGCCGCCCGCAAGCAGCGTTAAAACCCTCTCTGTTGCAGTTGCGCTGTAGGGAGGCTTGAGAGCCAATCAGCGTCTTCCAGTAATCACGACCCAAAGTAGTTGCGCGATATATTCCATCAGCAATGAGGGAGTAGAGAGAACTGGCTTGTTGGTTGATGGTAATAAAGTTTGTCTGATTACCAATTCTCATACCCAGACAAATTTTAGAGAAATTTGTTTCCCAGTAAGAAGGCAATTTGGTTTCTTGTGTGTCAAATCCGGTCCTACCACCAGCGAGATTGTATTCATTCTTGCTGGTCCAAAAATGAGACTTGTAGTCGAACGTTTTCTAAAAGACAAAATTGAGATTATTCCTAGATGTTAATCATATTTCGGTATAGTGGGTAATCATAGCATTTCTTCTTTTTTCTTCTTTTCTTACTTCTTCTCTTTTTTGTTGTAAAACTGGATGTCGAATTGTTTGAGATCGCACCAATGTTTAAAGAAATCTGCAGGGATAGAACGCCCGATTAATTAGATTTACCAAAGGTACTTAAAGTATAATTTTAAAATATAAAAAATTAGATGTTCTTGGATATTGTCAATTACTTTTAAAATAAGATTTGCATTTTCTTGACGTCTTTTACCGGCGAAGTTTGCGATAAGGGTGACAAAATTCATCGAGATCAAGGCTAACTTCAAAAATATCATTCAATAAACCTTTCATTAAATGTGCTTTGTCGAAAACGGCAGGAAACAAAGGAGATAAAAGGAACGCAAACAGGTGGAACGCACATATTTAGGTATATATTTCTATGAAATCTCATTGATTCTAGTTTCAACGTCATGTAAATTGATTACAACTTTTTTATGAGTTCATCATTTTAATTTTTATAACTTTAATTTGTAAGGATCAACTGAAGCTAACTCAAGCCCTATGTGGCTACGTCGTTAACAAGAAACATGAAAAAACAAAAAACTTATCTACCCAGATTAGATCACTGCATCTTGGAAATAATTATTTTGATTCATTTAATCAGTTAGTTGAACTTTAAAGAGCAGTATGTGGGTACCTTTGTACCGTCGGTCTTCATAGCCAGCGTCCAACCACCACCTCCACATCCAAAGTCTCCCATGTGACAGTAAACAGGAACTGTGAGCAATCCAAACTTCAAAGTAAACACCTGACTCTTGGATGAACTATTAGAGGTTAAATAAAAATCATAGTTGGTTACCAAAATCTGTCATACAGGTCAGCAAAGGTACAACATTTTCACCACCCTCGAAGGAACGAGCAACATTGATCATAGCGAATAAAGAGGGATTATCCTGCTGGGTTTTAGTTCTGCTAGTGTTTTCATTGATAATAATTTTTTCGTGTTCTACAAGATCATAACTTTTACGACGACAAATTTAAAGAAATAAATCAAAAAGAGCAGTCAAAGTTCGGGGATCGACGAAATGTCACCTTGTGACGTCATAGATTAAGACTTATGGAGGAAAACAGTTTTATTGTGAGATATCATGTGACCTTGAAGTAGCCTATATGAGAACAGGCATTGTTAAAAAATAATACTTGTTTGTACTACTACATCTGATACATTTCAGTGGCCATCTGTGACCAACGGAAAATCGCATCACTCAAAAGCAGCTGTTGTTGATCGACATTCGTCTGCTGGTAGATTTCGTCCTTTATGGCATACTTAACAAACGGGAAATATATAATTTTGATCATCCATCATCAAAGCATTGGCTACATATGTATGTATATGTTGTGGTTCAATTTTATCCTTAGTTTAAATTTTATTTTCTTTTGTTTCAAACTCATTATCACATATTACCATACCCAAAAATAAAAGAAAAGAAAATTTAAACCAGGGATAAAATTGAACCACAACATATACAAACTGGAGAAAATTATTTTTACTCCGTCTGGTTTTATGGCACGCCTTTTACTGCAGAAAACAACTAATCGTCGCGTCTTTAGATGAAGGAGCTTTTTATGCATTATGCTTATTACCAAAAACTTTATTGCTAAAGTTACCTTGCGTATATTGCATGTGTCAAAAATTATGTTATCTTTGGCCACTAACACACATTTAGCCGTGTCGATGTAATTCAATCTACTACTTTTGCAATTTTGTAATTTTTATTATTATTAATATTATTACACCTTTTGCTGTTCATTACGAGAAAATACGCAGGGACAATAGCCAAACATCTAAGTGCAAACGCTATTCATTAAAATTTTTATGACATTCTTTGCAATTCAATAGCGTTCCTGGACAGCTTTAGAATGGGTAAGAAAGACATTAATGCGTATGTAAAATCAATTGACCGTTCTTTACATTTAATATACATGCAAAAATCTATTTTCAATTAAACAATACCAATTCCCCCCAAAATTGGCCTGAATTTGTTTAAAGAATCACGCCGTACTTCGTCACTGCTTGTTCGTCGACGGCTGCGGGTGTAAATTTTCCTTAGACGACCAGAAGTCATGGTGGGGCGCGACAGGGAGTGGAGGGCGTACCGCTATGTGTGCGGCCAAAGAGGACGAAACTTGACTATGACCATGGCAATATCACCTATCATTGTTTTCCTCGGCATCTGCTGGAGTAATGAATACTGTGTCGGTTTTTTTTTTCTAGCACGGGCGAGGAAATAATGGATCCCGATAAATCGGTGGTCTTTGCGTATGACGGGGTGCCAGCCCACCTAGATTTGGCCATTCCCGCCTCACATACACAGCTTATCCTTTCCCCCTCGATATCGTTGAAAAGGATTAAGTTGTCTGAAAGCGACACCAAAGGCCGACATCTCGAGTCCAGAAATTTAAAGATGTATAACAGGAATGAGGGCAAAGTCCTAGCAACTTCCTGCTAGCGGAGTTCGGAAACAACAACTGCAGTGCTTGAAGCTCTGCGCAGAAACATGACATTGTGGCCTCAGCTAAATGTGCTAAGGAGTACCATTTCATACAGACCTACCTCCCAAAATGTTTGAATAGCGAGGTGTTTGAGGGATATACATTTAACGGAGTGAAACTCGGGCCAAATTTGTTTGAATTTCTATTGTTTAATTGAAAATCGTTTTTTGCATATTAAATGTAAAGAACACTCAATTGATTGTACAAGCGCATTAATGTTTGTCTTATCCATCCCAAGGTTGTCCAGGAATGCTATTGAATAGTAAACAGTGTCATAAAAATGTTAATGAACAGTGCTTGCACTTTAATGTATGTCAGTTGTCCCTATTGACTTTCAAGATGGTGTTATTAAATGACTTTGATGTTGGCGTTAATGAAAGTATATTTTTCTCTTTTGTACGCCCAATGACCCATATGAATGCCCAAAAGTGTTATTGAATGTTGATTAAAATGCAAAAATCGTTATTGAATCTGATTTATGGGCAAATGTTTGCTTTTTCGCGCTAATGAATGTATCTTCGCGCTATTGGTCGCGGTTTTACGCAAATGAATGCGCATTTCCTCGTAATGAACAGCAAAAGGTGTATTATTATGGCAGAACAAACGTCTGGATGCCCAGAGTAAAAATAAAAACTTTGGCTGGGCGGCAAACCGTAACCAGCCGTAGCATCGACTAAAATTTGTGATAAAAAATATATATATATAAAAATAAATAAATAAATAAAATCTTAAAAGCTATGGATGTCTCAATTACAAAATAAAAATGTTCGTAAGTTGAAAACATCGTTCATATAGCTGTCCATTTTCCCATGGGAACGTCTAAGGTATGTAATAAAATTTCGATAATGTACAAGATAAAGTATCTGTTAAAACGGGAGCCCAAAATTCCTGTAGATATCTAAGCGCTCAGCTTGAACATTCTAGCAATGTGTAATGAACTAGACAGGATGGCCTTTTGCATTTGGCGCATAATTGATTCACACTTGTCTCCTACAAGCTCTTTAATATATTTTTTTTTCTTTCGAACAGCCCCAAACATCCATGATGATGTTATACTGATTGAACTTATACTCAGGATATCGGTTCGTCAGCTCTAGCCTCAGTTTACTGTACTTCGTTGTCTTCTCGAAATCTTTAGACTCTCTATTTTCCAGCCATGGACAGCTCATTTCAATCACTCTGACGTGCTTGCTGGTATTGTCAATGACCGTAGCGTCGATTCTATTAGCTTTTACTTGAGTTGTGTCAGCAAATAATGGGACGTCCCAGAAGGCGGTCGCATGCTCATTCTCATACAGCGGCTTGGGTGGGACTTGTGAGAACCACGGTTCAACTTTAGTAATGAGATCTAAAGATCTGAGGACTTCAAAGAATAAGATCTTGAACGCATTGTTATGCCTCTGTAGGTACTTAGTCTGTGCCAGTGCACTACAGCCAGATAGAATGTGCTGCGCATTCTCCAGGGAATCCCCGCATAGGCTGCATTCCTTGTAGACTCAGGCAGGTTGTTCGACCTGGTTAATAGCCCTTAGGAGCGGGTTACAAAAGTCACCACGAGTCTCAGGCCTCTTCCTTCTTCTTACAGGGACAGAACTTTTCTTAGTATCTTTGCTGCTCTCAACAATGCAGTTTTCTGGATAACTTCCAACTTCACGTTCACGCCGATTCGCTTCATGTACTCCTTAAAGTATATTATTATTATTATTATTATTTCATCGAAGACGGATTAAATTTGCTTGGTTATCATCGAAAGTGCACGCAATATTTCACATTAGGTTAAGAGAGAACTGCTCGCAGCCAGTTAATGATAGTCTATCGATCTAATAACATATTAAAAAGACGATGAATGAAAATGATTAAATCATTTGTCTTCAAATTAGTTTCAAAGACATATGCGCTTCAGATTATTGCCCTTGCGGTTTTGATTAACTTTGCGGTTTGAATTATAAGCTGTTCTTTGTTAGTATCGACATATCAAGATCGGACTCTTTGGGGCACAAAATCTTTTCTGAAGTTTTGACCTATCGCGATTATTTCTCTGTGGTTTGGAAACCATACTCTCTGTTTTTTCGTTTGAGACTATTTTTTTCTTCCTGAGCACTGATTTTTGTGACAATTCAGCCAACAGTTTTGGATGTCTTTGAATACATATTGAATCTCTGTAGTACTCATTTTCTTGGTATTGTCAGCTCTACACCTCACTGTATTGCCTTTCAGATCCTACACTTGTGAGCTGGTTAAGTCCTTCCATTAATGCCAGTATTTCTCTCCATCTTCAGAGTCACTGACCTCCTTTTCTACAACCAACAGTGGATTCAACATTTGACGAAGAAATTTCATGGCGATATTTTCTTTCAGATCGAATATTTTTGTGTGGTGGATGGTAAAAAAAAAGGCAAAAATCGCAACTTCTGTGCAGCAAGGAAATTAATCAAGAACAACTCGGTCAAGACCAGTTTTGTCTGCCAAGCTTTTCTGCTAACAATTTTTCTGTGGATTTTTCAGATAACACATCTTTTTTTATTATAGCAACAGACAAACGCAAACAAAAGCGAAAGTGTTTCGCTACATGACGAGGAAAGTAAATCAAATCAATATGAGCTATCATGAAGCTGTTGGGGTGCCAGCGCTTTCTATAGTCTAACAATATCATAATATTATGATGTGCTTAGCAACAGCTCTTCCACACATATCATGAACTCATTTTCTTATTATCAGAAACGTTTTGCTATTTTTTTTCTTGGCGTATTTTTAATCAAAAACTTAGGGCAATAGAGTCGAACCTCTCTAAACGGACGCTGGAAAATGGAAAGTTTCATTTGTAGCTGCCTTGATGAGAACTTCCGTTAATGATAACCACGAGGTCTGTTCCCGAAAGATATTTCATCTCTAGTTAAGAACACAAGGTGTCTGTTTGAAACAGCTTCAAATGTTTTCGTAACACAAAATAACCTTTAACTTAGTCCTACTGTGCAAGACTCGACTGACTGGTTACGTTGTATTGTAATGTCTTCTCTTTCTTTTGGTTTTTTTCTCTTAGTATTTAAGTTGAATACAATGAAGGATCGACCAATTTAAATTACGTAAACTACATAGAACTAAATATAGGCCTTACTTGTCTCTTTCGTACTCTTCCTTGCACGAGGAGAGCAGAGCTGTATGAGGCAAAATTGAATTAAAGACTGTCATCGTCAAAAGCATCTAACTTTGAGCAAATTACAGTTAGCATCAGCGTTTTTGATTACCAGGTTGTCTCGCAGGCTGGGGATAAGAAGAGATATTGTTAACCAACGTAATAAGGTTGTCCAGCTTGGCTTCCATGGATGTCATGGCATCGCTAAGGTGCACGGTATTCTGGTTAACAGTACACTGGCAGTTGCAATTATTAACGGGAGGCTTCTGACATTGTCGTGTTCGACTATTACTTGAGTTTACAGGAAAAGATTTAACGCCATTTACAGCAAACAGACTGAGCAAAACAATTGGAAAAAGCATTGTAAGAGTGGAACCTGCGTGCGTTTGAAGGCCTTATTAAAACAGAATATTTCACCGGAGACAACTTCCTTGTACTCGATGTTGACCGAAACTAAATTACCCATCGGCCCTTTCGTCCGTTGCTGATGAACTTTGAGCTGGGGAACCCTCCACTGTCAATACAAATGACAGTAAGCGTTCAACAATAAAATCTTAATTTCACTTAGTTTTCAACGACAATAAATCACTTAAAAAATCAGTGTATAAAAAATTGGAGGAAAAGAAATATTTTTTTATGCTAGGGGGAAAAAGACAAGTATATATATTTTTCCCTTCTTGATTTTTAATCTTCAGTAAAAAAAAATTAATAAATAAAATAAAATTCTACAAACATTTTGTTGGCCTAAATGGCTACAAGTTTTTTCTCCCGTAATGAAACAGGCAGGTTTTCCCTTAAATATAGTCGGTATCAATGTAAGGATTATACAGTTTTGACTAAATATCAGAATGCAGTGTTGCAAAACAATGCAAGGCCAGAGGCTAAAAATAGTTGAGGATGACTTGAGAATAATAAGATGAAAACTAAAGATTTAACATTGATAATTTTGTTTAGATTACTTGTGATCATGAAAGAATAAGTTCTGTTAATATGTCCAAACATTCTGAATAAATTATAAAAATTTAACAACTTAGTTAGTCTTTCGTATGATGTGAAGAATTATGCTGATCTAGGAGAATGTTATCCTCTCCTCGATCTCCATAATTCCACATCATACTCAGCCTCTTTCAGAAAAAAATAATAACCGAAATACAAAGTATAAAACGAACTTAATACGTGTTCTTGAGTGGAACAATAACATTATTTCTGTTTCACTGGACCAAAATATATCCAAAAGATTTAATGTACTTTTGTCCATTGTCTCCTACCAATATTACTACCTATTAAAACTTGCGGTACAATTTTGTCAATTGAATATTTAGTGATTGCCAGAGCCAGTCGTTTATGCAGAAGCCATCTATTAATTCTCCACGAACTATATTCAGTGCATTGCAACAAATCATTTGCGAAAAAAAAAAAAAACACTCTTTACACCCTCTCTGGTATGATCATCTCGTTATCATGTACAAGAAATGTTTCCCACTTAAATGAGCGGGAAAAAAAACCCTTGGTCTTGTCTTTGAACTTCACCCCCTTCAAATACGCACCCAGTTTATATTTTGATATTTTGCATATATGATCAAAACTCATACAGTGAAAAGTGACGGCCGCAGTACGCGCGCCCTCCCTCCGACTCAGAAGCTAATCTATCTTCGCTCCAGCGACGATATTGACGTTAGCAGGAATCGAGAAAAACACTTCAGTTAAACCTTCCGTAATACGAACATGTACAGTTTTGTTTTTAACCGGAAAAAATTCCTTGTATTGACTCTCAGTAGATTCATCCCACTTAACACCACGCTCGTCAATTTCATGACAGACTAACTGACATTAATTTCTTGTCTTCCAAAAGAATGCTCCCCTGGCAAATGGAGCATTCTGTTCACAAGTTTGTGTTCAAAAGAAGCTTATTATTTTAAGATTCGGTCAGTTGTACTTATGAGAACAATTATTCAGGAATTTTACAACATTAAAGAAATGATGTTATTATTCTAGGGTTTCTGTTTGTAAAGATGATGATCCCGGGGAGAAAATCTGGGTTTAAGATATTATGAGAAATTCAAATGCAATAAAAACACTCACTCATTTAATGGCTTATTTATTAATGAGAGCGTGTTTCCTCTCTCCCGGCTCTAGATTGCAGTATACTCTTAACCAGTCCCCAGTTGTTCAAACGTTGGATAGCGCTATCCACCAGATAAATCACTATCTTGCAAATAAATTTTGGGGAACCAGTTGCGCTACACTGTGGATGGATACAATGTATTTAATATCTAGTGGGATGCCCGTGCTATACCATATAAGAGAATATGCATGGTATGTGGCCGCGAAGGCCCTGGTCATGAGTTTAATCCCATCATTTTTAATTCATATCTGATACACTTTATTAACCCTACATAAGGTACCTACCCCAAGGATATGGGGCAACCAGTGTAATTTCGTTATAAAAGTACTGTGTCGATTGCAAGACTTTTCGATTCGCCTTGCCCGCCGGAAATCTATCAGCGAAATGTAAGCAGAGCCTGATCTCAGCTTTGTCTAGAACGAGCCTTGGTAACATACAAGTGATTGCATGGTCTATAAACCAAGTTAATTTACGACAGGTTACAATACAGTTGATTTTATATAGTTATGGTTATTATATAGTTTCTGAAGGCTTCAATAAGCTTTAAACTAAGCTATTTCATGATTCATTATTGCATGCCAACAACCTTTGGTCACCGACCACCGATTGATGAAGAATACGAGTTCGCGCAGTAATATATGACTGTACATTTTACGTTTTTCAGCTTTATCTTTGCCTGTGATATGAATACGACCGTCTCACCTCAGTCGCTCCTCACCATTCGCAGGCTTCTTGTATCTGAGCAATTATGAATATAATAGCTCAATTCAATAAGTCTTGTTTACTGTGTTGTTCAAAACTGTACTATTCAGCCGAACTATTTTAAAAATGGGGTTTTCTTTTTTACGTAATACTACACAATTATCAAAGCGGCTTAACCCCTCAACCCCCTTAACCCTGTCAGAGCTTAACACCATGAACTTGAGAAGTATGGCCCCCTCGGTTTTCCAAGTATAATGGGGGCACACCAAATTATGCTTAACTCAGCGGCTAACTCTGCTATGATGATATAGCTTGGGTACTGAGTCATAATCATTTCTAATTCGCCTAAATATCAGAGGCGGATCTAGGGAAGGGGCCCGGGGGCCCGGCCCCCATACTCTCTTATTTTTAGACCAAAATGAGCCCCCCCCCCCTTATCTCAGGGTCTGGATGACCACCCCCTCCCCCCTTATCTCAGGGTCTGGATGACCACCCCCTCCCCCTTTATCTCAGGGTCTGGATGACCGGGCCTCCCCCTTATCTCAGGGTCTGGATGACCACCCCCTCCCCCCTTATCTCAGGGTCTGGATGATTGGGCCTCCCCCTTATCTTAGGGTCTGGATGACCACCCCCCCTTTATCTCAGGGTCTGGAAGACCGGGCCTCCCCCTTATCTCAGGGTCTGGATGACCACCCCCCCCCCCCCTTATCTTAGGGTCTGGATGACCGGGCCTTCCCCTTATCTCAGGGTCTGGATGACCACCCCCTCCCCCCTTATCTCAGGGTCTGGATGACCGGGCCACCCCCTTATCTCAGGGTCTGGATGACCGGGCCTCCCCCTTATCTCAGGGTCTGGATGACCACCCCCTCCCCCCTTATCTCAGGGTCTGGATGACAACCCCCTCCCCCCTTATCTCAGGGTCTGGATGACCGGGCCTCCCCCTTATCTCAGGGTCTGGATGACCGGGCCTCCCCCTTATCTCAGGGTCTGGATGACCGGGCTCCCCCTTATCTTAGGGTCTGGATGACCGGGCCTCCCCCTTATCTCAGGGTCTGGATGACCACCCCCTCCCCCCTTATCTCAGGGTCTGGATGACAACCCCCTCCCCCCTTATCTCAGGGTCTGGATGACCGGGCCTCCCCCTTATCTCAGGGTCTGGATGACCGGGCCTCCCCCTTATCTCAGGGTCTGGATGACCGGGCTCCCCCTTATCTTAGGGTCTGGATGACCGGGTCTCCCCCTTATCTCAGGGTCTGGATGACCGGGCCTCCCCCTTATCTCAGGGTCTGGATGACCACCCCCTCCCCCCTTATCTCAGGGTCTGGAAGACCGGGCCTCCCCCTTATCTCAGGGTCTGGATGACCGGGCCTCCCCCTTATCTCAGGGTCTGGATGACCGGGCTCCCCCTTATCTTAGGGTCTGGATGACCGGGTCTCCCCCTTATCTCAGGGTCTGGATGACCGGGCCTCCCCCTTATCTCAGGGTCTGGATGACCGGGCTCCCCCTTATCTTAGGGTCTGGATGACCGGGTCTCCCCCTTATCTCAGGGTCTGGATGACCGGGCCTCCCCCTTATCTCAGGGTCTGGATGACCACCCCCTCCTCCCTTATCTCAGGGTCTGGAAGACCGGGCCTCCCCCTTATCTCAGGGTCTGGATGACCGGGCCTCCCCCTTATCTCAGGGTCTGGATGACCGGGCCTCCCCCTTATCTCAGGGTCTGGATGACCACCCCCTCCCCCCTTATCTCAGGGTCTGGATGACCGGGCTCCCCCTTATCTTAGGGTCTGGATGACCGGGTCTCCCCCTTATCTCAGGGTCTGGATGACCGGGCCTCCCCCTTATCTCAGGGTCTGGATGACCACCCCCTCCCCCCTTATCTCAGGGTCTGGAAGACCGGGCCTCCCCCTTATCTCAGGGTCTGGATGACCGGGCCTCCCCCTTATCTCAGGGTCTGGATGACCACCCCCTCCCCCCTTATCTCAGGGTCTGGAAGACCGGGCCTCCCCCTTATCTCAGGGTCTGGATGACCGGGCCTCCCTCTTATCTCAGGGTCTGGATGACCACCCCATCCCCCCTTATCTCAGGGTCTGGATGACCGGGCCTCCCCCTTATCTCAAGGTCTGGATGACCACCCCCTCTTCCCTTATCTCAGGGTCTGGAAGACCGGGCCTCCCCCTTATCTCAGGGTCTGGATGACCGGGCCTCCCCCTTATCTCAGGGTCTGGATGACCGGGCTCCCCCTTATCTTAGGGTCTGGATGACCGGGTCTCCCCCTTATCTCAGGGTCTGGATGACCACCCCCCCTTTATCTCAGGGTCTGGATGACCGGGCCTCCCTCTTATCTCAGGGTCTGGATGACCACCCTATCCCCCCTTATCTCAGGGTCTGGATGACCGGGCTCCCCCTTATCTTAGGGTCTGGATGACCGGGCCTTCTCCTTATCTCAGGGTGTGGATGACCGGGTCTCCCCCTTATCTCAGGGTCTGGATGACCACCCCCTCCCCCCTTATCTCAGGGTCTGTATGACCGGGCCTTCCCCTTATCTCAGGGTCTGGATGACCACCCCCTCGCTCCTTATCTCAGGGTCTGGATGATCGGGCCTCCCCCTTATCTCAGGGTCTGGATGACCACCCCCTCCCCCCTTATCTCAGGGTCTGGATGACCGGGCTCCCCCTTATCTTAGGGTCTGGATGACCGGGCCTCCTCCTTATCTCAGGGTCTGGATGACCGGGTCTCCCCCTTATCTCAGGGTCTGGATGACCACCCCCTCCCCCCTTATCTCAGGGTCTGGATGACCGGGCCTCCCCCCTTATTTCAGGGTCTGGATGACCACCCCCTCCCCCCTTATCTCAGGGTCTGGATGACCGGGCCTCCCCTCTTATTTCAGGGTCTGGATGACCACCCCCTCCCCCCTTATCTCAGGGTCTGGATGACCGGGCCTCCCCCCTTATTTCAGGGTCTGGATGACCACCCCCTCCTCCCTTATCTCAGGGTATGGATGACCGGGCCTCCCCCTTATCTGAAGGTCTGGATCCGCCACTGAATATTACACCACACTTAACGTACGAGATTCACTTCATCCTTCCAATCAAGGAGTCTACAAAGCTCCTTACTGTGACCTTTCTCCTATAGTTGCACCCATTAAATCAAAAGCGCGAACTGGCTCGAAATGTAGAAGGTTTACAGTTTCAGAAATCTTTGTTTTTCTCTTTAACAAAAGCCTGAATTTCTTGAGGTGCAACGTAATGATTCAGCTAGTGAAGACCGTTATTGTATTAATAAGCAGCCTTTGACGTTCAGCAGTAAAATCTGGTGAGATAGTTATGAGAATATTTAATTTTGTTAGGGACAAATTGAATTAAAATGAGCCATCTCGACAGGTAAATGATGCGGTAGCAATAATATGCTTTAACTACAATTTGGTTTAGTCAGTACCACAATAGCGGTAATAGCAATTTCCTGGTCTAACCAGTTGGTAGACATAATAGGAACCACAGTTCGTTACGTTGATATGTTTAATACCACTATAACAGCACTGCCCACTGTAGCTGAAACAGACTAGCTTCATGACTCGTCCATCAGCCACTCTTGGGTGTCCATTTGTCAACCAGCTCGTCGCGTGAGTACCACAAGTGTTCTTTTGATCTATACATGAAGTAGGCATCCTGGTTCCCGCAGCTCCCTCAAAACGATACCAGCCTTCAGTAATGCTGTTGTCACAATACCCGTGGTAGGTAGTGTAAGTTATTTTCCTGTCTGTGGCAGTAAGGCTCTGGTAGTTCTGACATTCTGCGAAAAAAAGCGAGACTGAAATGAGGCATGCCAAATATTTGATGGAATAGCAGCGTCAAACCACCAGAGGAGTTGGGAAGGGCGTTATTTCTATTTCTATTTATTTTAATTTTTTAATTTTTTTTTTAAGTTAATCTCACTAAATTCCACACCATTATTCATAGCCTAGCCCAAGACGCCATTAACACTGCCCAATTTGGAGCAATATCTGTTAAGGACTGTTCCTCTGGTACGCAATGACAAAACGGAAATTAAAGAATTGAATTCTTTATCAATCGTTAGAATATCAATCATACACAAACGCGCAAAAAAAAGGGTCGGATCTCGGATGGCTCGGATCTCCGTGGCCTATTCGAAACGTCTCCCGATATTGGAAGAAAGTGATGAACTTTCTAACATTTTTGGAATTGAACTGACTTCTAAGCACTCAAACGAACAGAATCGAAATGTATATCAATTAGCTGATAGCCGCGTGTCCGCAAATTTGCCATGCAAAGCCCGAATGGTAAAGAATTTTGTCCAAAAAAAATGATATTGAAGCTGGAAATAAAGACCAAAAGTTATCCTTAAACGTCGGGTAATATCCATTGGACAAAGGTAAGATTTTCTCCTTTTTGTAAACTTTTTTTCTTCCGCTAGTGGAAACATATTTGGTAAATAGCGCTAAATTGTGCAACTAGTGGCTGCAACCGGACAAAGAGGTGAGGGAATCTCCTTTGCAGTTAAAATCAAAGCAGCACAAACACACAAATTTGATCATTACATTGTACGTACGCTTACACTGGGTACCAGAGGTTTTTTCTCGCGTTCGACGGGGAGCTTCGTTTCGTCGGCGCCAGGCTGACACGTGTTCGGCCGAAGGCCGAAGACACGAGCGGGTCACTTTGACCGAAACTGGAAACCGCGCATGAAAAGCCTCTGGCACCCAGGGTAACGTACGCTAAGAGCAATAAGAAGTACAGACTTGTACACACTGAATGAAGTAGAAACGAGTTATAACAGCGATACCACTCAAAGAATGCAATTTGCTAGTAGCATTTTGAAAGTAGTCAGAATCTTCCTGGATAGCCTTTTGTCTCTCAAATAGATTTAATACTAAAAAAAAATAAAAGATCGCTATAAAATTAGGAAACAGGCGACACCTTATTTTACTTACAAGCTAAATGCCAACGTTTACAAGAAATCTGCGAAATCCCCGTTGAAGCCGCTACCAGCACTTCAGAGGACATGAAACCAAAAGTTTATTGAAAGATTTTGCAAGTATTCAACACTAACTAAACCTTAAAACATTGAATATGATCACTTTGAAAATTTGTGTCGACGATAAAAATTTTGAAAACAAATGTTATTTAAAGCGGATTTTAACCGTTTTTTATCATTTGGTTCCGAATGGCAAGCCATAAAATCGTCTTCAACCTGACCCTACATAAATATCAAAGCGAAAAAGAAAAAAAGAAACCGCACACTTATACAAGGCAAAGTAAAACCTGTCAGCCAAGTATTGTCTTTTTATCAACAAGAACAACATCATATATTGAATTTGATTATAACTTGCAGTAAAAGCAACAAATCTGAACCTACCTTCGGCTAGACGGCGCCATTCAATAACGAAAGCAAGAGCGGCAAGGCGGAACCAGAGAACATGTATTCGACAAAGCCCTCTGCACCCTGAGCGAGATGTGTACCGGTTCTTTTTTTTGCATTAAGTCATTTATTAATCATTTTTTTATTCTTCTTGTTTATTAAATATATTTTATTTTAGTTGTACGCGTACTCGTTGTGCGCTTGGATCCGGAAAGTAATATTAGCATCAACATCGAAGCAAAATAAGATGAGAAAATTGAAGAGCATAAAAGTCGACGTTTGTTCGATCAGCCAAAGTGATCATCAGTCATAAACTCCATTCTAAAGTAGTCAGTAACTCGCACAGGTAAGCGATTGCCAACAGGGTTGGCCTCATGTAGGCTCATTACATACACGTGTAGCTTCCCAATATAGCATTCTTTCGTTATGAATGTTTGGTTATAGTTATGAATGTTTTTAATGAGCTGTTTGAAGAAGGAAGGTATCACACAAGCAAATGCAAAAGCTATGGGCCAGTGGTGAAAAAAAATATCCCTGAATAAAAATGTGCTCATAATTGTCTTTTTCGTATATTGTTCCTTGCAAGAAGAGACAGCAGCTGACGACATTAAAACCGAGAATTAAAACTGAGTTGAGGATAACAAAGACCAAAGGACGTTTGCTGAAGATTAAATATTAGCAATTGTATTGGTACTTTTCTTTTTAAATTACCTGTCGGTATCGGAACCGGTTGTGGAATAAAAGAAGTACGATTAATCAGCGCAATTAGATTCTCAACCTTTGCTTCTAAGGACTTGACTGCATCGCCGATTCGAGAAGTCTTGTTGCGCAGTTCACTACGACTCTCAATCTTTGCTTCCAAAGTTTTCACGGTTTTGCTGATGCCAGAAGTCTTGTTGTTCAATCCATTAAGATTTTCCATCTTTACTTCTACGGACTTTAAAACATCGGCGACGCCAAATGTCTTGTTGTTCAGTCCAGTAAAACCCTCCACCTTTGCATCCAAAGACTTGACAGCGTCAGCGATTCCAGAAGTCTTGTTCTTCAGTTCAAGTAGACTTTCAACCTTTTCTTCTAGGGTCTTTACAGCTTCACCGACGCAAGAAGTTTTGTTGTTAAGTCCAATGTAACTCTTCACCTTTGCCTCTAAAGACTTAACCGCATCGCCGATTCCAAAGGATTTGTTGTTCTGTTTAATAAGATTCTCCACCTTTGATTCTAAGGACTTTACGGCATTGGCAAGGTCCGTGCACTGGCAAGTCAACCGAACGTTGCAATAGTGACAGGGGTCCTTATTAATTGAACTCACAGACGAATTTGTGACGCCATAAACGAAAAACGGAACCAAGAAAAGGAGAAAAATTGACAAAAACATCATAACAGTTGGGGATCACGGATTTGAAGAAGCATCTAAATTGCCTAGTAGTTTGCTTTTCTTGGGTACAATATCATTACCTATTAAATCTTGCAGCGCTATTTTGTCAATATTTATAGTGACTGCCAGAGCTGGAACCTTGTTTGCGCAGAAGCCATCTGTTATCTCTCCACGAACAATATTTTGACCCGAATCGTTTGCAAAAAAATACACTCTTAACACCGTCCCTGGTACAATCACCTCGTTATCATGTTCAAGGCATTTTTCCTGCTTATGGCATCAGGGGCGGATCCAGGATATTTTTTAGGAGAGGGTGCACTCGTCTCTTGCTCTACTTCAACACCAATAAACCACATAGTTTTTTTTTTTTTTTGCAGAATACCAGTTGTATTAGAAAACCGCAGGTCATCTTGGGGGGGGGGGGGGTGCGCACCCCCTGCATCCTCCCCCTAGATCCACCCCTGGGCATTGGTATTATTCATTGATATTGTCTCTGAATTCAACTCGCTTTTAGTACGTAAGCAACAGATAGATTGCTTTACTTTTGTTTCTTTATATCTTGATAATATGTGTATGCAATCAATACCCAGTGAAAGCACCCACAGTACGCCTCCTTCACTTAGTTGCTATCTATTTACGTCCTAGCAACGATATTGACGTTGCCAAGAATCATATTCAAAAAGAGAAAAATACTTTTTGCACCTTCCATAATACGAACACCTTAGCTTGGGATCATGTAGATTTTTGCTTTAGCATTCTAAACAACGTCGCTTTACCATTTTTCAATGGAACTAGGTATATGTTGTCGTCGTTTCGCTGTTCTTCAAGATTTAATTCTCAGTGTCTCAGTATTCTAACAGCTCAAGTTAATTAGCATTCACGCGTCGAAATCGGCTCGCCTCTTTCACTTCTACATTTCGAGGATTAATAGTGTGATATACAGAATGATTCGCTGAAAAAGGAAAAACCCAAATATCCAGATGAGAAATCGCTCAAAGGATGAAAAACTCTTGGAAAAAACTACTTACACTAGCGTGATTTAACTCCGACAGGGTCTTCGTTTCTAAATCTGAATTCTTCTGTTTATGTCCACTGCTAGCTAAAACTGAATTTTTACAAACATAGCGCTCGAATCAAAATACCCTTGGAGAATTTAAGGGACGTGTTGCTATCGGCAACCGATTTAATTTATAACGCTTCAGTCTGTCAAAAATGGTATATAAAAGCTGTGTAAAGGCTTTGAACGCGAATCGTAGCCTATCCTTCCCGTATAAAACTATTTTGAGTTCTCCCCCGAGGTCAACTTAATATTGTGAGTGAAATATGAACTTGTTTTCATTGGACCAGTATGTGTCCCATCGAGGTAATGCGTCTGTCCTCATTATCGGATCTGTTATGCTACATTTCCACATGTGTTTGATTCATCAGGAAATCCCCTCATACCGAATCCAATTCTGGAACTTCAGGATGAACAACCATCCCCGTCATCACCAAGAATTCCGATTCTTGCTTTGGATCGGTCATTTCTCCTACATATAGCGTTGAACCCTTCCTCATTACAGTAGAGCTCCGAAGACGCCTATGTGATCATTGGTGCGTGACTTTACGGGAAACACCGCTGCCCATAGGAACTGGGTCATCAAATTGCTATAATTGTTTTCTCTAAGACGAGAAACCCTTTTAAATTTAACTGCACTGTTTATGAAAGTTACTAAAGCATGGGACGAGGAATAGCGAAAGTGGAACGTAATCCTTGGTTTTGGAATCCGTGATCCCGCTAACAATGGAAATCCGGAACCCAGTACCTCCATCCAGATTCCACGGCGTAGATTCTCAATCCAAGACTGCCTTGCATTTAACCTTACATGGGTCTTATATTTATCGTGAGAGTAACAGTGGATAATGTATACAGCTATTTCTAGAAAGGTTGTCGGAAAAAGTGCACGCGACAATCCTGAAAGGCATTGTGGGTGGTTTTGAGTTCACTGTCGCTTCAGAGAAATTTGAAAGAATTGGCACGAAAGGCCAGGAAATGTGTTTGAGAGTGCTAACGGAAAGAAACAAAAGTAGTTCGACGGCCGCTACAGTCGTCAGGAACAGTGTACATGTATCTATCATATCCCATATTACCTTTCGGGATTGTCGCGTGCACATTTTTTCCGACAACGTTTCTCGAAATAGCTGTAAACAAAATAAGTCATCATAACACAAACAAATCAAGCTATTTTTATATATTTCACCCTGATTGCGCTTAATTACATTTAGTCGTTCATTTCCCCCTTTTACTTAGGTTTCAGGCAAATTAAGCTACGTTGACATTTGAATAATGATTGACAGTCCCAGTGTCCTTGGGTGGTCTATCACGGAGCCACGAAGCCTAAAAAATAGACAGACATTTCCTCAGAAGAAAGGCAGTAAGAAATTTGGAAATATACATGAAAGATAAAGCTAAACCACGCAATTTAACTCAAAGATTTTATTGGCCTGCGCGAAGAATGAAACTAAACTCTGGTTAAAGGGGCTGTGTCACGGCATTCCAGTTCATTTTCTTATATTTTGCCAATTACTCGCCCTCTATCGCTATGGAACTTAAAGTAGGCAAAGAAATTACATGTAAATGACAAAATCAGAGATTAGAGACAAACAGATATGTCCTCTAAGCATTATTTTTGAAGCTGCAAACAGCAGAGATAAACTTTGAGAAACTGTCTGGCTGAACAGTTTTCAAAACTCTAATTTCAATCCGTTTCAATCTTCTTCAGTTTTGCCCATCCGTGTTGTATCTGTTGTGTTATTTTAACCTTCCTTTAATATTTTAAGCCTCTATTTTTATGTTTCCTTTAATTCAACAGGAATTTTGCAATAACCTGATTCGGCTGGATTTCGTGACACAGCTCCTTTAAGTCCGTCTGCAAAACGGCGCCGAAATCCTTGTTCTGGACCCTCGCCTGTGTACCAGGAATTGAGTACGCGCCACGATCGGCCTGTTAAAAAAGCCACTGTTAATTTGCCAATTTAGATGAAGGGAAATTCAGAACGTACTTCCGGTAAATCTTTGAGACCGTTGTGAGCCCAGAACAAGGATCTCGGCGCTGCTTCGCAGAGGTTTCTAACCGAGGCTGTTTGTGCGAGTATCGAAAATTTTGATAGTAAAGAAACTTAGTTAATTATAAAAAGCTGCCACTCACCTGAAATATTCTTTTACAAGTAAATTTTAACTGACTATCAACCCCAACTGCCAACTGGGGTGGCCGAGGATTGGGACTGGTTACTACAATGAAAAAGTCTAGCCAGCGGGTCAAAAAGGGACTCAAACCTCACTCCCCCCTCCCGAAAAACCATCCCCACCCCCCCCCCCCCCACCTATCCCTCTTCATGGGAGTTCCATGCTTCGACAACTCTACCAAGATGCCTACCTAACATAATTTAAAATTGCATCATAGTAAACCAGGTGGTGTGTATCTACCATCGCTAAGCATCATGGGCAGTATTCAAAACCTGATTATTTGTGTCAGGATGGCGTGGATTGAACATTTGGACTGTGTGGAGTGAATATTCGTTAAATACGCCGTAGAAATAAGCGAGTTTGCTTTGATTCTCTTCCGGGAAACTTTTGAAAAACAAAGTCTGTTGAATTCTCATTTAATCTTCGTGCTCCGTGTTTTAGATTGTAATGAGGAATATTGATTGTTTTTTTTTTTTTTCACAGGAAAGATCTTAATATAGAGAGGCTCATGGAAATAAGAAAAAAAAATCGTCTAAGAAAAGTACAAACATTAACCACAAAGGACTGTAAAGGACCGCAAACGAATATGTCGAAGAACGTAGGATCTATAAAGATGTGATCAGCAAAAATAACAAGTACGTAGACATTTCAAAATCTGCAAGCAGAATACTGTAATGCTCGTCGTACTACGTGAAAATTAACTCTACAAGACATCAAAACAACACCGAAAGAACTCAAAACAGAGCGGAATTGAAGCCATAGACAGCTGTTTCGCTGTTATTGTAGCTCTTCAATATGGCGTAAAAACCAGAAAAAACTCTAATGTAAAATACCCGCGCTCTCTGATTTAAGACCCAACCCAGAACTCTCAACAACCCCTACAGAATCACGCCATGACGTGAAAAGAAAGAAAGAAAAGAAAAGAACTACTTGTACAGTAAAACTCCGCCTTAAGGACACCCGCTAAATAAAGACATCTCAAGTAGATTAAGGCCTGGGTCCTCACAGAGTTTTAAGAATTTTTGAAGGGGGGTGGTATAACGCACAGTGTTTTCAAGATATTCCATGACTAACAATTTAAGGCCAATCATAACCAAGAAATCTTCCAATTTCATTTTAAAAATTGTTTACAACTGCATCACGTGACCAGCCACGCCCTATTTTATAGAGAAATCCTTTGAGTCGAAATTCCCACCAGAAAGAGAGTAAAATGTTTTCCTTCAGTAAGTCCAAAAAGTGGCTACTAATAGTCTTCATGAAAAAACAATCGGAATGAGACGATTTTAATAAACGTCTTTCTCCTGTCTACAATTTTAGTTAGAGGAGGACTGGTACTAGTCAGTGAACACTAATTGCACCTACCAATTGTAATGCTTCGAACCATTCCGAGCTGATTTCGTAGACACTTTATAGGGACAATGTTTTGACACAGAGAAACTGGAGCTACTCACTTGGCAAGTGTTTGAATCGTTGTTTACAATTTTCGAACAATGGAGGGCGTGGTCGATGACGTAACCAAATAATTAAAATTTTTAATTTAAGTTTTTAAGTTTAGTTTACCTCACCATATATTGTCCCTTGTGAATGTCTTAAACCATAGTTTTTGGAAACTGTACATAAAAATCAAAAAAATCATAAATGACTTAGGCCCAGGCCTTAATCTACCTGAGATCTCATTATTACGATCAATTTCGAACTCTTCGGCAACAGGGGTACAATCAGGAGGAGCTGTATTATCTGTTTCAATGAATTGTTGTGCCTAATTTTTTTGTATGGTTTATCGGTTTACGGAGCTTCCTCTTCTGATCTTAACAACGTACAGCATTTTCTAGATAGGTGCTATAAATGCAGGTATATATCGAGGAAATTGAATATAAGGGAGCTGCTTGAAAGATCAGATTGCCGCATTTTTAGAAAGGTAGTGAGAACAAATTCGTCCCTTGTGAAGATTTTACCAGAAAAGAATTTCACCAATTACACAATTATCACCCTATAGTGGCACCAGAGCGCTTCAAATCGACCAAGCTATGTGAATAGACTTATCTTTTAGCACTGATATTAATTCCTTCATGTAAATAGCCATAATTGTTCTAGGAGCTCTCGACGTTTTTTTATTTGTTATAACTTGAGACATGTATTTTTATCTTTTGAATTTGTTAAAGACATCCGTTCCATTCTACTCCAACAAGGCATCAGCAAGCTCGTCATCCCAATAGTTAACACCACCCGTTATGGAACTAAGTCCGTGGCCTTCACTGCTCCAAAAGCTTGGAATTCTCTTCCTGATAAACTACGTTCTATGAAATCACTTAAAGATTTCAAGATTGCAGTTAGATCTATGTAAATTTTACCAATGTAAACTAGACTTAGCTAATTTATATATATTTTGTAATCTTTATAATTTCAAATTTTCTTATTGTTTAATATTATTTATTTTTTTTTTGTCCTCGGCAAATTAGCATAATCTTGCTAGAGGCCTAATCAGTCTCATCAACCCGAGTTGAAATAAAGTTATCTATCTATCTATCTATCTATCTATCTATCTATCTATTTATCTATTCCATTCTATTTGCTTTGTCCCTAGGAAAAGAAAGTCCTTACCTTACATTTTCTCTAAAGTCATACCACTTAATGCTTACACCCCCTCAACGACAACGACGACGAGCTCTATTTGCATGTCCTTAAAAATAAAGCTTCTCGTTGTTGAATGTCCGTTTTAAAGGGACAGGTTCATCGTTCAGCGCATGCTCATTTATCAAAATGCTGTTTTTCTACCGGGACATGCTGTATCGTCTGTGCAAGCAATATGATCATGTCATAATGTTGTCAAAGAACCAATCTGCACACTCCCCTGGCAGTCACTTGCACTTGATCAACTTGAATATTTGCAAATAGCTGTAAATTAATCAACCATGGAATAAAACCTTCGGGTCAACAATAAATTCAGCGTTGGTAGTGTTGGCATAATCCACTAATTTTTTCTGCGAATTTAGTACTCCTCCATCCTACCTCAGGTTAATCTGAATACAATTCTACTTTGAAATACACTCTGAGATCGCTGAGATACAAGTGACTGGATTTATTAACCGATAGAATCAATAATAAATTGGAAATACGTAATTTAATTAATGAGCATGCGCTTAACCATGAACCGGTCCCTTTAAAGGGGTTTGACTGAAAATCTATTGCAAAACGAACCATATAATCTGCGAAATGTCTCAAGCTTCGCAGCCATCTTAAAAATTTTTTCAGCCACAATGCATTGCAATCTTAGTGCGGACACCACATGGGAGCTAATTAAAAAGATCACTCGATTATCTTTAGCCTTGCATGAGGCACAGCAATATTCCAACATATGGGCGGGGTTTTTTGTAGCACTCGTTATTATTTGCCCAAGAAAGACAATTTTGGTCCTGGTTTCTGCAAGAGGTACTTGAAATGTTCTTCAAAGCTATGAAGATAGGCAATGATGCAACATTGGTATAGACTTACAATGTTTGGTGGCGGCTTGTGTGGCCGAGTGGTTCAAAACTCGAACTCCAGATCTGGAGGTCCGGGATTCAAGCCTCGCCCGTCGAGTTGTTTCCTTAGACAAGCTAGGACCTTTACTACACTTTGTCACGCTCTTCACCCAGGTTCAGGCACAAATGGTCACCGGCGACATGCTGTTGCAGGTAGCCCTGCGATGGACTAGCATACCATTCAGGGGGAGTAGCAATACTCCTAGGTATGCTGGGGAAACCGGAATGAGCTCCAGCCGTTTGGGCCCTTGGCTCGTGTACGCCTTTTTTCACCAAGATAAATGGAAGTGTTTTGCCGAGAGTTTCGATTTTTCTACAATCGAGAACACACACAGAAAAACAAACAAACAAACAACCTTGTGCCCGGGAAGCTCAGGCCGCTTCTTGGACAATCCGTGAAAATCCCGCACTCGCGGGTTGCAACGCATAACGCTCTTTCCGTTTGTTGGGAGGACGGAAAGGGGAGGGGAGGGGAGGGGAAAGTTACATGACACCGGACACAATCAAAGAACCGGCTGTATATGACTGCGCAGAACTTAGAAGAGTTTATTATAGCTAGCTATAGCTATCGCTAAGTACCAACGAGCAAAGATTTTTACCTATACGCGCGTGCTGTTGAATTTGTTTAGAAATGTCAAATACAGTAATTGATGAAAAATAGATTGAACTTAATTCGATTGCATTGACGAAAACTACCTTGAAAATAGTGCAAACGTATAGAAAGGGGCACGCATACACCAACCCACGGCCTGGCCATTACCTCACGCATGCCCACAGCCATATCACGCGGGCTGTGGCAACCATGGACATAGGGCGCGGAGGAGTTATTTGTGACAGCAAATGAGGCGAAAATTTTACTGCCGAATGAACGAATCGCCTCTGTTTACTGTAGAACCTATTATGAACTTAACCTTTCAAACAGTCGTGCGATTGTGTAAAGAATTTGAAACTCGACTTTACATTGCAAATTTTTCGAGATATTGAAGTTCGTGTTTTTGTCTGAAGTTGCGCATATTAAGGGACCGATCGTTTATTACGTCCCAGGGGGGGGGGGGGGGGCGGTGGTTTTCAAAAAAGTGTAGTGCTTCAAAACTGAACCCCCCCCAAAATATTTTGTGGTAAAAATTATACCCCCCTTCCCAATTCTTGTTTGAAAAATGTACCCCCCCCCCCCTCCTGAGGAAGCCATAATTCTCTCCGTCCTTCCGTAGACAGAATTTTTATCTTTTTTCATTTAATATCTCGTTTATCTTTTCTCTCGTTTATTGTTTGTATTATTTTACATTGTTTAAAATATTAAAGTTTAGCTGTTTGTGTCTATGAATGAAATTGTTGTCGTTTTTGCTTTTTGAAATTTGATAAACTTGTAGGTGGTCTAGTTAGGGTATTGTTGATAAGGCCCTGGGTACGAGGCTTGGTTACATAGCATTCAATATGGCTACTTCCAAAACATACCGAGATGTATTTGAAGTGAAGGTGTCATAAAATTTGACCCCCCTCATGTTTCTTACCAGAGAAAAATTTACCTCCCAAAAAGGGACTTGTTTTAAAATTGTACCCCCCCCTCCAAAACCACCACCCCCCCCCCCCCCCCCCCCCCCCCCTGGGACGTAATAAACGATCGGTCCCTAAGAGCGCATGCACGGAAAAATCGAGCAAACCGTGGCCACAGCTCAAAACCTAACCAACCCTCATTTTCAGTCTGTAATAAGGTTTTGATGAGTTTATAACACTGCTGAGGTTTAAACTTCAAAATGCGGCCGAGTTTAGGAATTATTTGAGATTTTCGATTTCAACGGTATGCGGGCCTAAAATTAGCCGCCGAACACGGGAATATAGCCCAGTGACAGAAATGAGCTGACTTTCATAAACGAGCGAATATATTGGCAATCTTCACTTAAATTTCACAAAACAGTTATCTAACAATTTCTAAACGGCACATTTTTTAGATTTAGAGAATAAAATATCGACGAACGAGCACAATTTTGAAACGTAATTTGCATAATGCTTATAAATACAACAATTTACCTCTAAAACCAAACTCGAATTTTCTATATGGGGGAATTCTCCAAATCACCCCAAATCCCGGTTACTACCCAATGAGATATAGTACTTCAACATTATCTGAAAGTTAGTCTGGTGTTCTTGCGAACGCTTGTAAAATAAATTGATTATTTTGAGGTTATTTTGCCCCAAAGAACCGCTAATTGACCCCAGCGTCAATTGACAGGTGCACGTCACCTTAGTTTTCTGCGTCGATTTGAGCTCGTTAAAAGGGAGAAACTAACAAGATTCTTTTTATATGTACCTGTTTTAATGAAATGCTTGCAATCTTCAAAGGAGAGGCCGTTCAATGGGTAATTTCTGTTCTTGAGATCTTGTAGATTGTAGCATGGCGTATGCGAGCGGACCTGAGTCTACGTCTGTTTTCCCGTGACTGCGAAATCAGAATAACATCATGAAATAATTCTCGCTCGAACCTTCGTAAATGAATCAGCTTTGCAGTGCCTTACCTGAGATAAAAAGTGGACCGAATAGGAAAACATTCTAGCGCAACTTGGATCCTTTGCAGCACGGGAATGTATTTGCTAAGCGGCGACGGTATCAATGACTTTTAATTAGTTACTCACCTCCGATTGTGTGACCAGGCAATTATCGATTGTCTCCAGCGAAAAATAAGTGCACGGGAAACCAAAGCTTTCGGGATACAGTAAATTTATTTCCCTGTATGACCAGCTGTCCTTTTGTCCTATTTTAAAAGTGGTTAACTAAGATGGTTAGCAAACATACTGTCCCACTTTTAAAAATGGTACAGTAACTGAATGTTCTGTTCTTCTGATTTTACCCCCAACCTCGGAGTGTTCAGAAGATATATTTGCACTACGCATGAAAGGCAAATGAATTAAATGTTAAGGTTCAAGGCGGTTTTAAGGCATGGGCTACCAATGGGTTAGTCAGACTTATCATAAGGTGCATTGCGCAGAAAATTGCAGGCGTGATATCTCTGCTATTGTATGTCCATTAAGTGATTTCCCAGTAATGCATCAGTCAATTCCACCTGCGCCCAGCCCTCCCCCCCGGGCAACTGCGGGGCATTTGCCAGCCTTGTCAGTCCCGGGGGAGGGGCTTTGGCTAATTTAGCGCGATCTGGGGGCCAGGCATTGGCCATCCCCGGGGGCACCCCCGGGCTTTTGACACGCACGTGGTTAACTTTAAAACGTGGTCGACATAGAGAATTTTCGAGATAAAGATCAGCAGTTTGTGGCGGATTGGCTTGTCCAACAAGGGCTAGAAAAACTTGTCGACGTTTTTAAAGGTATGTTTTCTTAATTTCCGATGTACTGTAATCTAAAAAGCTATAATTTCAAAGCAAATAGCGAGAGCGTGAATAAATTGTATAGTTTTTCGCAACAGGCCGCATTTGATTCATTTTTAAGTTGGTATATTACTTCTTACTACCGTTGTTTTTGAAACGAATATGATATAAAGAAAGAGACCCTCGGTTGCTTGGAATTATCCAGGAGGAATAGTCCGTTGGTTTCTTTGGTATTGAAACTTATATTAGTTCTTCCTCCTTTAGAAGTAAAAAGTTCTTTTTTTAAGTGTTTCTTATCATTACTGTAAAAGGTACAAATTTGGAAGACCTTTTCACGGATAGTATATCGGTTTTTACTACCGTTAGTTTTTGAACGATGAATATTAAGAAAGTCATGGCCGTTTGCATGGAGTTATCCACGAGGAGAAGTCCTTTGGCTTTCGTTTTTGAACCAAAAATTTTAAAGTTAGGAGCGATCTATTGCAGCGTACGAAAATGAAAACTGGCATTAAAACGATCCCGGGGGCGGGACATTCGCCCTCTACTTTCGTCCCCACCGCCGGGCATTTGAAAGCTTAAGTGCTCCAGCCCCCGGGAATTTGCCATCCATGAGAAAAAAAAGGCTAATTCCCGGGGGTTAGCCCGGGGGGGCTGGGCGCAGGTGGAATTGACTGATGCATAAACGTTTTGACTTTTTTTTACCCCAAAAGTTTTTTCCGTTCAATTCTTACAGATCCAAACTTTTATTAATAGTTAAATGTCTATAATTTGTTGTTAAGTGGAATTCTGCAGACAACTAAGTATTTAATTTTGCATGAAAGCTGCATGAAATTGTACTGTTTAGCCGTGAATCATTAAAAAGAGAAAGCACCATGTCTGCTAAGGAGGAACATTTTGTTCTTTTCAAGAAATTGTTCTTGCCATTGCGGTTTCAAACCAAGGATAGCAGTTGCCTAGTCCCTAGGCCTCATTATTCCGCGCGACCAAAGCGTTTTGGGTCACGTGGTCCGATCGAAAATGTTTCCCGACCGTTCGCCTCGGATACGTCACCGAAATGAATTGACCGAGAGGGACTGGGAAAACGCCGTACAGGGACTAGGCAAGGATAGCAGCAAGTCTGTCGTGGTCATATACCGCTACTTCAGTGCAAACGAAGCATAGGCGCACAACAAGTCAGCGCTTGCGTTTAGTCAGGTGCCGAGAATGAAGTGGAAACTTAACCCCAATGGCGTCCATGTTCGCTCCGGCTCGAAAAGCTAGAATCCAAGATAGTAAAGCAGTTGTGCAGTAAAAAGTAATGACGAAAAAGCTGCGGGGGCTGGGGAAAGAAAGGCGTCTTATTTTTGTTTGGCTTGTTCTATTTTCGCAACGTGGTACAGGCTACGAAACACTGACAAGCTCAGTATATGTCTTCACCACAGTCCACCACAGTCACTTGTCCTTGGCCGGACACGCCCCTCACGTATCATATTTCGTTCCTAAAGTTATTTCAAAGCACAGCACCAAACCTAATCCAGCAGCCGAAGGGAGAAATGGGGGATGAGCAAACGGATGTCACAGCAAATTTTGCAACAATCCGTTATTCTTGTGCCTATCGGCTCAGGAACGATTGATTACTACGAGAATATCAAGGTCAGAATTAGAGTGCTAGAATGGGAGAGAAGGAAGAAAGGGAAACCGCCGCGCACACCTGTTAAGTCTTTTATAAATGTCTTGCCCTGACGGTTTCAACGAAGGGCGTCGTGGCTGCTATTTAATTTACAGTGTCTGTTGCGGTGTCAAATTAATCTTACAGCAACTGGAAACGTGGCCACGCCTCCTGAAACTGAGATTGCTTGTAGGATGAACGGCTATAGCTTTGGTATATTCACGAGGGCGTTTTGTCCAGTGAACTGAGTTCGTAGTTATTCTTAACGAAGGGATGGGGTGGGTCAAGTGAATAGTTCGGGGAAAGTTTGCTCTCTTTAGGTGGGTGGGTTATATTTGTTGATATCAGGAGTTCTGGCCTGGATAGAGTCGTTGTAAAGCTATTTTTTCTTCGGGGTATCGGTTTACCGGAAGCTGAACAAGGAAAAGTCAAAAGTAGGTTGAGTTTGATCTTCCGGGTGAACGTAGTCCTGAATAGGACTGTTGTTGTTGACAGTGACTGACGTTTCGACAACCTGTGCGGTAATCATCTTCAGAGTCAAAGTGAGTTGTATCACGTCAGTAGATGGTATTATATACTCTGGTTATAGATCTGATTGGAAAGCTGGTTCACTAACTTAGAACAAACGCCACTGAATTGTAGCCAACAGTTACCAGCGCCGTATAAACGACTTATTGACGAGATGAAGCGAAACTAACTACGAGAGATCGACTGGAGAACTGACAATTTGACTAACAATAGACGACTGCTTAAATGTAACATTAGACGGATCGAAACGCACCAATTACTGATTACGAGTCTTCATAGCCAATAACACCGCGGCTTAACTGACAGAAGACCAATAACATCTTGACTTTATTGACCAATCAGATCTATAACCAGAGTATATAATACCATGTACTGACGTGATACATCTCACTTTGACTCTGAAGATGACTACCGCACAGATTGTCGAAACGTCAGTCACTGTCAACAACAGTCCTATTCAGGACTACGTTCACTCGGACGATCAAACTCAACCTACTTTTGAAATGACTCCTGGGTTCAAACCTTTCACAAGGAAAAGTTAATGGTGCATTTATGGAATAATAGAGATTCTCATGGTCTAACAGTGCGACGATTAGACTTCTGGGAAGGTGGCAACGATCAAAGCTCTCATTAGAATTCATGATAATTGAAGGTCATGATGTGGAAAAAGCGAGTCAAATGGTGGATGCCATGCAATCCTCGCGGGTGGGGGCGGCGTACCTGGCCTTAACGGTTGTCCCTGCAACAGAAGGCAAGCATGCCCAGATTGTCCAGGAGTTGCTAATGAGACCGTCCCTTTCTTAGTACCCGTTCCCTGTCTTAGACCCGGGCAAATTTCTCGAGTGAAACAGGCAACGAATTCCAAGTTTTAGGTCCTCGGTAAAGGATACTGAATTGCTTTATATTTTTTCAACAAAAATGAGGTCTATACTGAGAGGCTAGTCGAGTTTCGTATTGATGGACTTGATTACTACTTAAGAACAAGTCATGAAAGCTACTAGGCAAAAGATTATGGTGTTAAGAATACATAAAGGTAGCGACAGAAAATGAATTAATGCTAAATATGTCAAGGACTTTAAGCTGGCTAAATAAAGGGGCGGTATTTGCTAGATAGTGAGCTTTTGTTATGATATGAGTCGCACTAGACGCTTTTGCAAAAGGTAAATACAGTTTAGGTTGGAACAGTAGGTGGAGGACCAGGCGACATTACAGCATGTTCAGAAAGGATATACAAGGGAGTAAGATGAAAACTTATTAAACTGAATGAGATTTTTTATGACGCTTAAATATTTGTAATTATCTTTTAGATTACCTGCTGGTTTTTGAGCCGTTTGTGGAATGAAAATTCGGTTAATCAGTCCAAACAGACTCTCAACCTTTGCCTCCAAGGATTTTACAGCCTCGCTGACGCCAGAAGTTTTGTTGTTTTGTCCTGTAAGGCTCTCCACCTTCGCCTCCAAAGACTTGACCACATCGCTGACGCCAGAAGTCTTGTTGGTTAGGGCAAAAAGACTCTCCACCTTTGCTTCTAAGGACTTTACGGCATCGCCTACCCCTGAAGTTTTGTTGTTCTGTTTAATTAGACTCTCCACTTTTGACTCTACGGACTTTATTGCACAACAACCCCGAAGAGTCCACGGCTTTGCTTAGGTCCGTGCACTGGCAAGTCAACTGAACGTTGCAGGAGTCCATATTAATTGGACTCACAGACGAATTTGTCAAACCATTAACGAAACAGGAAACAAAGTTGAGGAGAAAAAATGACAAATACATCACAACAGTTGTGAATCGTGAATTTGAAGAAGCATCTGAATTTCCAAATGGTTTACTTGTTCCCCCTTATATCTTGATATCTTGGGTACAATATCATCAGTATTAAAACTTACCGTAGAATTTTATCTGTTTACGCAAAAGCCATCTATTAATTCTCCACGAACTATATTGGTGTGGCAACGAATCATTTGCGAAAACAAAAACACTCGACGCCATAAACGAAAAACAGAACAAAGAAGAGGAGAAAAAATGACAAAAACATCATAACAGTTGTGGTTCACGGATTTGCAGAAGCATCTAAATTGCCTAGTAGTTTACTTTACCATATTATTACCTATTAAATTTTGCAGTACTATTTTGTCATTATTTACAGTGATTGCCAGAGCTGTAACCTCGTTTACGCAGAAGCCATCTATTAATTCTCCATGAACAATATTTGTGTTGGCGCGAATCATTTGCAAAAAAATACACGGTTAACACCGTCCCTGGTACGATCATCTCGTTATCATGTACAAGGAATTTTTCCCGCTTATGGCAGGAAAAAACCCCTTGTGCGTACACCCACTGATAGATAGTTCAGTTTTGTTTTCTTTATCCAGTGTATCTTGATATTTTGTGTATGTAATCAATACCCAGTGAAATTTGATGGCCAAAGTATACCTCAGATACTATCTATTTACGCTCCAGCAACAAAATTGACGTTGGCGGGAATAATATTAAAAAAGATAAAAAGACTTACCCCGTGTTTACACTCAAGCGTTTACCAAGGTAAACATTAACTGACTAAACCCTGGTACATTTGTACAGTGTTTATACTGGCTCAAATAACTAAGGTAAATCTGTCATCAATCACAATCTAATCGAATTGGCGCCAAATTCTAAATCCACGCATAAAATGCTCGTGTTTAAAAGAGAAGCTGTGGCTCTTGTAGTCCTCGCGTTTAATTTTCTTGTTCTTGATCAGCAAACCCAGGAATCGAGATTGCAGTAGCTCGTACTTTTGCAGCACCTAAAGAGACTACAGAGGTCGAGGCGAAAGCGATTAATTCTGCTACAAATTGCCCTTCGCAAGACAAGGCGCGTTAGACGTGCGCGGTCGTGGCCGAGAAACCAATTCTGGTTAGAAACTCTATTAAACGGAAATTTTGTTGAAGAATGGTGAAAGGAGAACTTTAGAATAACGTGAAAACGTGATCGAATGAGACTGACGCAATCCCGACACCACAGGATGTGAAATTCTATGCGACCGCAAGCGGATGTATCTGTCATCCAAACCTTGGTTACCGACCTTAACCATGCCCGCTCGCAGGCTAAACCGAACTTTTACCTTAGTTAACTTTCTATTGTCTTGAGCGGTGTTTACCAGGGTATCAGTTGGCGTTTACACACGCAAAATATTTACCTAGGTAAGTTAACTCCAATACCTCGGTAGCACGCTCAAGTCTAAGAACACCTTGACTTTTGATCATGGACAGTTCAATTTCCTTTTAACCAGGGAAAATCCCTTCTATTGATTCGTCCCACTTCGAAAACTCATTAATAATTCACAACGAAAAAACAAAACAAATTAATGTTTGGTGAATGTCTTTATATCTGATAAAGACACTTCTAAACCTTACGTCTAATTTTTTTAGACCAAAATAACCCCAAATCTAAATATTAGTGCAAGAAATGAGTTGATCTATATAAGAGATTTTGAAGCCGTTCAAAAATCTCGCAGTCGGTGTAAAAACTCTCAGCTTCGCCTCGAGTTTTTAAACCTGCTAATACACTCCTGCTTATTTTTTTAAACAGTGCTTAAAACACGATTGTTGTCTGATAAGGAGTGCATTTGTGGCTTTTAAGCCACAAATGGCATGCCGTTCTTAATACCAAACCTCCCTGCTACCACATTGATTACATGAAGTTTCTATAGCTACGAGCTATGACCTCATAAATGACAAGAGGTCAAGCTATCTAGAAACAAAAACTGGAATTTGTTCAATCGCCACTATTTTTTTAGCTCGAGCATGAAAAAATGCTTAGTTTCTGGGCTACTCACCAAAAGCATGGCCTTACCTAAATTAAACTGGGAAATCTTCCGTCCGCTGTGATTACAAAAAGACAGTAACTGTTTAATATATACAGCATGTTGCCAAGTATCCGGAAGCTACCAGTATCAGGACACTTGAAACAAAAACTGAATTTTCGAGGCGCCCTTTTCAGTTCTCGGTAAACGTAGTGTTTTGAATGAAAGCTAAACATTTCAGCTTTAAGATGAAAGTTTTGGCGGGTTTAAAGCCGACGAAACAGTCGCAGAAGGCGCCGTTCTGTTCAGCTGAGTACACTTTTCAAGGCTGAATATTTACGCAGGGTAGGTAATATGTGATATTTTCAAAGACATTTTTTTACATTTAAAGTGAAGATACTTAAGGAAGTCAGGTTCTCAGAAAGTTTATGTGACACCATTAACATAAAACGTAGTGCCCATCATTAAAAGAAACAAAAGTGACATACGTGACAAATTCATGATAAAAAGTGGTATCTTTTACTGGTTTCAGAATTAACTTGGCAACTGAAAGGCCCGATAAATTGCTTGCGTTCCCTTTCATCTGAAGCGTATTAACATCAATAGATCAATACCCAGCTGAACTTGCTGGCGTTTTCTCTTTCACTACAGCACAAGCGTCCCAAGTTCACGTTACGAGGGTGGAATGTAATTTAATTTCTGTGACGAGTCGACATCGCGTTACAGGCAACCTTTTTTCCGATGAAGTGTTTCATGAGAAATAAAAATAATCAGCGAGTCGATAATGCGTTACAGGCAACTTTTGAGATGAAACGTTGTGTGAGAAAGTAAAATACTGCGAGGCCTGCGAACGCTCAAAGAAGACAGACTTGGCTTGATGTATTTCTGGGTGTTTTGGTGTGAATTCTTCGATCTACTCGGCCTGTTGGCATTATTTGGGAGTTTGATCTTTAGAGCACAGCCCACGTATAATTCAAGTAGATTTTAGCTTTGCTTTACATTCTAAACTAGAGATTTCGTATCCTAAGAAAACTTTAAAACAATCCTAGGTTTAAAAAAAAACTAGGATATGCTTTAATTTTCTTAAATTCAAAAACTCTAATAATTTACAAAGAATAAAAAGCAATTAATGTTTACTGAGTGTCTGTATATGTGATAAAGACACGGCTAAACTTTACGTCCAATTTTGTTGGATCAAAATAACCCCCAATCTAAATATCAGTGCAAGAATGAGTTGATCTATATCAGAGATTTTGAAGGCGTTGCAAAAACACGCAGTCGTGTATTATCAGGTTTAAAAGTTAATTTCGAGGCGAAGCCGAGAGTTTTTAAACCTGATAATACACGACTGCGATTTTTTTAAACACCACATAAGAAATTTAATGAAATATTGTTCTAAGAGTTTTTGCTTTTGTACTTTACTGCTGGTTACACTGTCCACTGAAATAAATTATTTTGCAAAGTGATATGGTTAACATGCTTTAAATTTAATAGAGAGAAAGCGAACCTGAGGGCTGGTTACCTCATATGTATTCATCTTTCCAGCAAGGCTATGAGTATCGAAGCCTTGATTATAATCGTGTAGTTCAACTTGATTATCCATGGGCAATGCAATTATTCTGTGCTGTATTGTGAAACTTTCAAATTATACTTTGGGCTCGACGATGCTTGAAAGGCGACTCAGTCGAGTGCTGTGCGACAAGATATAATTTCACCTACAAAACCGAATGGATCTCCGAAGGCTCATAGTTCATAGAAGTTAGTTTTAGAATTTACTCTAAGACTTGTGCTTTTCGAGAAGCTGATAACACTTTTTAGGAGACCTCAAACTCCAAAAGAAGCAAGCATTAGACAAAATCCTTGATTTTCAAGATGGACGCCAAAATCAGAGAACAAGTCCGAGTACGCTTGTCGCAATAGCCCACGTTCAATATATGAAAATTCTAACATGACCATGAGGCTTTCTGGTCATTTTTTTCTATATTTGGTTTGGCTTTCTTCGTGCTCAATTCTCTTCTGGGAATTGTGAGACAATGGAGTCCAGAAAAATTTGCAGTATTTTGAGCCTAAAGACTGTGAGTCATATTGAAATTTTAATATATCAAACATCGGCTATTTACCGCAGAGGTTACAGAGATTCTACAATGGAGAGATCTAGACTGACCCATTCACTAAAAGACTTTGCCTTGATCGCACTAATGCAAATAAAAGTAGCAAAAGCACGTTGTGATTTATTTTTACTTCTTCCATTTTTCATTTCCCAACCCGACTGAACAATGAGTTTTAAATTTCTACAATGGATCTTTTCAACATTAAGACAATGGTTTTTTTTTCGATGTGACATATGTTTTAGTTTTAATTTGTAGTTGTTGTTGTTGTTGTTGTTTTTGTCTTTGTTTCTTTGTTTTTTTTTTATGGTTTTGTTTTCTTTTGTTTTTTCGCTGTTGTTCGTATTTGTTGGAAACCTCAGTCTGATGATTATTTCGTCAAAGTTATAATAAACATAAAAATGTATTAGCCCAGTTTCTTGCGGAGGGACGGTTGAAATGGTTGGAAGGGAAAGAAACCTTCCAAATTAACTCGGGCTTGTTTCAGCAGGTACTTGTTAGAGCCCAGACAGGGGAAATATAAATTATAAGGTTAACAAGAACGATATTCAACTTGCCCAAGACACATCTCGTATTCCGAAAATAAAAAGTCCTACTGTAACGAAACAAAAAGAAAAAAACAACAACAAAATAAATGAATAGTCAACATAACATTAATAAATAAAGAACATATACAGAAAGAGATATGGTGTTGTCTAAGTTGCATTAATTGTCAACTGTAGGTCTGCTCTCTTCAAATATAGACGAGTCCACCCAATTTAGCAAACTGCTCTTTTCAACAAATACTTATTTCTTGCAGGGAAATCGAATAAGACCGGAAATAACTTATTTCCTTCGAAATCATTATTGTATTGGTCGTAATTAATCTAACTTACAACTATGCTCGATTACCAGCCGCTGTTCTGGATAAGATCTTGAAATGCCAACCTTACTTTTTAACTATGGCTCGACACTTACCGTGCAATCATAACTACAGTTTAAGTCTTAAATTTAATTCACTGAACGTTACTGAGCAAAAATAATATATTTTTATCTTTTATTATCTAGTTCTTAAAAAAAATCTTCACTGAATCGTTTCAGATGAAGATAGAATAAACGTCGGCGCAAACTCTCCCCCCGTTGTCTCTCTCGGACACATTCACCATATCTTCACCGTACCACAGACGCAACACTTGACTGGAAAGCAGCCTCACAGGACGCCCGAAAACTGACAGAACAAGCTCGGGCGAGAGGGAGTTATATCCAGGAATCTTGTACCACTTACTGTTTGCATCACCGATGAACTGATCTGGTGGCAGTAGAATCTGATTGCTTGAGTCTGTTATGACAACGTTGATTTGAGTGTTTTTTCCGTTCGTTGGATTGTCACCGCAGCCCCAGTAGGACCAATAGGAAATCACAGGGGTGCAGCAGGATACATAACCATACAGATAAACCAGCTTTATGGCAGCCAACCTTCTAGCTGGAGCGGTGAAGTTTCCAAACTGGTCACCTTTGGCCCCAAAACACACTGGAGAGCGATTGAGCTTCTGCCAGCGATCTGAAACGCAAACAAAGAATACGATAGGTAATGACGTCATGCTCTCTTCGTTACAACGGTTATTTGTTTAAACCTTCCACTGTTAAAGGTGTCCAAAGTCAAAATTCAAACAAATTTCCAAGCTTTACTTCGAAAAGCTGAAAAACATAATAGTACCATGTTAAATTATTGCTAAAGAGGTCTTGTTTTAATAGCCACACCATAGATTATTTCCTCCTCAGCGTCAAAGCGGCCATATTGGTGTACTAGACAATAAAACTTTCCTTTGTTTCAACTAAGGCATTTTTTTAAGTTCGAAAACTTAGAATGCCGGTAATGGAAACCATTTTCTTTTTCCACCGTAAAGCAGTGATATTTTAAACATTTCAAAAGTTTGCATTAAAAAAAAAAAAGTTTTAACGGCGGTGGGGCTGGTACGGTCTAGCCTGCAAACCGGCTCACCTGTGCGAGTTCATGGAAAATTTTACCGGCGCAAGGAGGAATAGGGCGAGGAAATTTTTTCCCCGAACTCGCACAAGGCTAGTTAACGCCAGATGCCCAAATCCTGTGTTATTTTATCAATAATGAGCACCCAGACGTTTAATACTGCCTTATAGTAATTAATAATAATTATGATAATAACAAATATGATGTTAATGATAGTAATAACAATTATGATATATAATAATAACAGTCATTGTGTAACTCTTATGAGAGGTGAGGGTCGATGACTACACCAGTTAATAAGCTCTTCACCTACTGATTTCTCTAGCCTCGAGTTGTCAATGGAAAAGAAGAAGTTTTATTATTATTATTTTTCACTATGACTATTTACTTTGGGTTAACCAATGAGTAGATGCTTCGTCTTTTTGGTTTATCGCAGTTTTTTTTAGGCAGGATGTGATGTGACAGGATATGAATTCGTGATGTGGCAACTTAAGGTGATGTTACATGGTACGATAGGCAACGACGATTTTAACGCAACACACCGTTGAAATGTTGGAACAACGTTGCAATCATTCGAAACAATATCCTAACAATGTTGCAACGCTGTGTTGCGCTAATAAACTTCGTTGCGAATTGCCTCATGTAACATCACCTTTGATTCTTCTTTGAAGATAGCTTTTACTCATTTCCATGTTATAGCACAGCGAACTGCTGCTCTCTTATATTTGCTACTCTGCATCCCAACCGGAGGGCTTTTACGTGGTTTAATAAAGCCTGATTATTTATCCCCGCTCCCCCAATCATTTAAAAAAAAAAAAAATGTATTTAGCGCGAAAGTACTAATTGGGGACACTATATTATAAGTCTCCAACTGAAGACGGGACCGCCATTTTACGTGGTCATCCGAGCCACGCGAAGATCTCGCCGCTTGCACTGCAAAGGGAGTGACTTCACTTCTCAGTTATTTTAAGACCCTGAGTACTGGTCCGGCCCCGGGAATCGAACCCGCGACCTCCTGCTCTGCAGTCGACACGCTCTATCGACTGTATGGTAATTTTAATGTTTAGTTTCATTTCGTCGACTTTTAAACATCTATTGGTTGGTTTCTCTTAGACTCCCATTTAGAGTTTGTTGTATTTCACAAAAATTTGCCCGACTTTACCAAATAGTTGTGTCGTCCGCATAGATTTTCACTTCAGTTTCCTTCAGAAAAAGAAACAGATAGATAGACACGAAAGAGGGTAGGGCTTACAATTGAGCCCCGTGGGACTTCCCCTGTCTAGGCTTGCCGTGAAAGCTACTGATGCCTTGAAAGAATCTTCTCTTTCAAATACTCTGACTTGCATTGAAAATGAGTACAACGACATTATTTCTGACTCTTCTGTCTGGATCTGTTCTTTTTAGCAGATATATTATTTTTAGCACGTGCTTTTAACTTGTCTCTGCTGAAGAATGCCTTCAGTCAAAGATCCTTTCCAGCAGTCCTTTATTTTTCACCCTTTATCAAGCGACAAGTAATATGCCGGCTTGTTCAATATATTTCATAAACAGACGGGGTATTCCAAATAGACCTTTTTACCGATACGGCGGCCATATTGAATTTATTAGGTTTAAGGAGTATTATGGGATGCCCAGGGGGCACTCGCTTAGTATTTACCCGCGCTTTTAGGGCAAAAAGAGAACTTGACTGTATATTTCTCGGGAAAAGGGCGACCATTATTACATCCAAACACAGCACAACGATCTTTTTTTTCCCAGTACAATCTTTTTTCTAGGAAGACAAAGAAAAATTGACCCGAAAAGCGCGCTTAAATACTGAGCGAGTATATCGGATGGTGCTCATGCCCCCTTGGCATCCTATAATCCTTCTTAAATCTAATTAATTCAATATGGGCGCCGTATCGGTAAAAAGGTCTATTGTAAGTTTGTCTTCAACATCAGAAAAAGCATCGACTGCTGATCACCATTGAAGGGTATGAAGATAATTAAAAATTCTTTCTCAGAGAAATACGTAGAGCTTCTGTACACCATCTACAGGTGATGATGTTTCTGTTTTTTGCCTCTGCTAAATTTATGCGTAAAACAGACGGGGTAATGATCACTTAGTCCATACACAGAAACTAGAATTTCTGTGACTCTGCCCTTATGCGTGGTGTATAAATGATCGTATAAATCTGCCACCTCATATTCACGAGTAGCAGTGTTGACTAACTTTTTCATCACTGACATGTCTCTTTTAGCTTGCAGCTGCCCTTCGTTGTGGTCAGGACCAGTTAAAATAATTTAATTCGTCCCAGTGATACGACGCAATTTCTTGCAGGTTTACAATTCAGTACTGTAGCAGCTGCTCGTAAGGTAGCTCCTCATTGGTCGCAGAAAACAATAGCACAACTTTGTTTATCATTATGTCCATTGCTTTACGGTTAGAGTAGCAAATAAATTGGCTTTTAGGGCTAGGAGAGCTTGCATAGTAGGTTCTTACAATATGCTTATGAATGCGATGCTTGTGTGGTAGCAAAGACTACAAGGGGTGTTGAAAAGCAGTTTTTCAAACAATATTGCAGAGCTAATTATTAACTATATCGACAATGACAACCAACGAATAAGATCAAGAACCAAAAATTAACTAAGTATTTGCAAACGATGGAGCCGCAAGATCTATATGTAAAAAGATTGTCTTGCTAACACACCAAATTAGAGCGATGGAAACAAAAACTTTAGCTGCAAAGATAAATCGGTGTAATAAACGCCCGTGAAATGGAAAACGATTTGCTTACACTTTTGACTGCAACTGTTATTGCCATAACATATTACGTATTACAAAGAAGAAACAAAACCTATACGAGTTTCGTTCCCTTCCAGTTTGAACATAAGGCAAAGAAACATATTTGCAATTTGGTTTCCAAGCCATGTTGCGGCACAGTCTAACACCAGGTTGATGACTTTTCCCAGCAGTAAATGATTATCTGCAACACCGGTGTTCACCTTTAAAGAGGTAACAACTGTAAAGCTACAGTACTATGAAAACGGGCAAAAAAGGGGAAACTTAATTTACAACATTGATGCAAATGAGTTGAAAAACGTTTCGCTCATCTTAGCACCCACGAATCAAACCTCTAATTCTACAAATTAGTTCGTTGTAGGTTGGGGAAACTTATCACAGAAAATAGATGTAGAGCAGTTCTACTTTTTGCAGCAGCTTTTCTGCAACCGACATAACCGGTTTGACTTGCGGGTAGTAAGAACGCAAAAGATGGCTTAATTTTAACCCGTCTTGCAGCGAAGCAGTTGCAGAACAAGTTAGGCTCATTATTGGTGCCCTTTTGACAATGGCTAGCTTTAGATGTGTAATTACTTTACGTGACTGTTTGGTGGTAGTCTTGTTCGACTAAGTAATCAACTTTGGTCACACGGTGGTTCTTCTCGCCTAGAAGGTATATCCTAAGGTTGTCATTCATGATGAAAATCAATGAACACTGGTACCTATGTCACCCTTCGCAAAATTATAGATAACTGTAAATCATACTAAAACTGTTTAACCATTTCCCTTTCAGTTGTCCTTGTTATTGTTACAATCGACAACATCTATAGCTATATGTATCTGTGGGGTGTTTCAAACTTCTGACGGGCCGGGCAGGATTGGACTTGAAATGAAATACCGCAATCGAAGAAAATAATACACTTCCGTTACATTTGACATTAATGATCATACCTGAAGGATATATAGAGCAGTAAGCCACCTTCTGCTAATTGCAAACAGTTTGGCAGAAAATTTATAAACCCGGTTGGTAAATAAATGTTGAGAACCATGGAAATCCACAAACCAAGAAGATCGTAAATCCAAAGAAAGGGGTAACGAATGGTCTTTGCGAGCATTCGCGAGCATGCCGAGCACTGCGATTTTTTTGCGAGCAGGAGCAGAATAAAAAATTTGCTTTGCGAGCTTGCGAGCAACGCAAAAATTTGGGGACCACGAGCAAGCGAGCACTCGTTTAAATTTTGCGAGCAAATCGAGCAAAGGTAAAATTTTGCGAGCAGTTAAAAATTTTAATGGACCATTCATCACCCCTCAAAGAAAATGTCCAAACTTCCCAAGGCCAGAGCTTCAGCGAAATTTCCCTCCTCTGGCCAATGGCTAATGTGGGTAAAGGCCCACCTCTGGTTTCACTGGCGGGAAAATGTAATCTTCCTTTCGCAACCTAAGATTTAAAATTTATAATTTTTCTACTTCTTCCTTCTTCTCTTTTAAGCGTCAAAGTTTTTCGCTCAACATCTTTTTTGTTAATTGGTTGCTTTTATACAAAACAAAATACAACGATAATGACGTCACAAAAATTTAAAATGGAGGAACGCGACAATTATGAACGCGATACCCATAAAACCAAGACAGCCCAAACTTTAACCATTCAAATCACTAATTCGTCCTCTTCTTTAGCCTGATGGTAATTTATAGATTCATAATAAAATCTATCTTCTGTAGTAACTTTCATCCAATTTGTAACAGGTAGGGAGAGTCCCTTTAGTTGTATTACTTAGCATCCCTAGATTTGGCAGGGTTAGTCAGGAAAGGCTAGATGGTAAGGGTAGTTGGCGCGATATTTATTGTAGCGAAAGCATTATACCGTCATTACCCCTAGTCCACGAGGAGGGTTTAATTGCTGGTTTTCAGTGTCACGCCATTCAAAATAGATCAAAATAAAAATCAAAACTGTCTGATAGATAAAGTCCAGAATAAGGGAAATGAAAGGAGTTACATAAACAAAGACCCTCGCCAAGATTCAGGTCAGAGGAATATTTCGTATACGAGATATCCGAAGAAATGTTTTACCCAAATTTATAGAGATTTGTATGGAGACGCCATGCTGGTGCTCACCTGGATGAGCTCCAACATGGCGGACGGAAACCAACAGAAACATCTGTTACCCAGTTTTGCTACAAAAGCGTGAATTTATTCCTCGAGAAACTCAGAAAACATTAAAGTAATACTTTTTCTAATACATGAACTGTTTAAATAGCAAAATCTCCTGAAATAAGTCATTTTTTTAACCTACATGGCAGCTCTCTTGGCCGTCATGTAAATGCCGCGTCACGCAAAAACTTAGAAATTCAAGCATCCTCTATCACAAAACCAAGAACCCTTTTGAAGCGAAAATTTGTATGAAAATTAGTTTTCAGCTGCTCTAATGCATCGTGAAAGTAAAATCTCGGTAGGATCGATAGTGTTTTAGTTTGAATCTTAGTGACGTCATGTGAAAACCAACAATAAAATACACATGGCCACTTGTTGAACTGTTGTGCTTGTATACGTTTCTGTTCTGTTCACCGAACCCTTTTGAACCAGATTTGGACGATCAAAGCTCGCTGTTTGTGCGTTCGGAGATTTTGGAAACACCACCAGATGTGAAGTTGACAACTAATCCATTTAGCCGTAATGATGAACATGCTGCAAGTGCAAGGACCCCATCGCCTTCATCCACTCAGGAATCCACTCTGCCAGCTGCTGCATCCGCACAAAACAACAGCACCTGTTTCCGTTAAGCGACCGTCAAACACTATTCGAAGCGAGGATGTTTGAAACCTGGCCGAGTCTGTATCACAGATTACTGTTGACAGAAGGAACATAAAGCCGGTCAAACTCCCCAAAAGATTTCTATGGTAAACAACCACTCAGGGAGAATTTAATGCGTTTCGAGCGATGTGCGGTTGTAAATGGGAGGAATGATGACGAAAAAGCCACGTTTCTAGCAGCTAGTCTTCGTGGTGAAAATAGAAAGTTGTTGAGCGGTCGGTCTGACGTAGAATGAAGACAGTACACGAAAATTGTGGAGCGACACCTACGAAAAGAGTGTTCTAAAACAAATCATCCATCGGGAAACGGGAGCAGGCTGTCCTCGAGGGCCTAGTAGGATGCCTGAATGTCAAGTGGGACCAAACTAAGGACACAGAGGCTTTTTACTGGAAGTACAATCTCACGCAGAGAAGTTTTCTTCCCGGGTAGCTAATCCGACTTAATCCCATTTAATATGTCGCGCTCCTCGAAAGTGCGAAAATTTTCTTGTTGTGCATTAGATTTCAGATACATTTTCTTAATCTTCATTTCGCGCCAGAATAAATTAGTTTGCGCGCAAAGGGCTCCTCGAAAAATCACAAGGTTCGTCCCACTTCGAGTCACCTTCTGGAGATACGCCGGCTTGGTAGCTGGAATACATTGCCGAGGCGAAGATCTGGCATTTTTTTTCCCCTCGTCGTACTTTCCCCAAGAGAAATATTTATTTTTGTAGCGAGAATGCAGTGCGTATCGTTGGATTTTACTTCAAGCGGCTTCGTGCAGCATGCTACTTGTGAAAGAAGAGTGCCGGATTTCATCGCTTTGTTCGCGTTTACTAGTGTTGGCGAATGTAAGGTAAAATAACCGACTACTGCAAGGTAAGAATTGAAGTTTTTAACTTGTTACTCGGCGAAAAATCGCGCATAGAACTCGTGAAACCCGTGCGTATTACCTCTGTTACCTAATGTCATGCGATGACTCCTCGCTTTTTCGGTGCGTGACACGGATACAAGCGATAAACTTGATTTTCAAAGTTAAGTATAATGTACTTATCGAGACCATTTGACGATGATTTCTAGTTATATGCTTTATTTACTTGGCTTATTCCGGCTACGTGCCAGGGGTTAGATGACAATGCTTGTCTGCTATAATTATGCTGATAACTTTTCGGAGCAAAAATACTCTTCTATTACGGAGGAACGTTTGATGTCTTTCGGGGCCCAATATGGTTTCAAAATTTTAAGAAAAAAAAGCGTGATTTTTGGCGCAACGGACTATAGCATTTTTTTTTTTTTGAAGAGAGCGCAAGGCAAACGCTCGTAAGTACAGTGTAATTCAGACAAACGTAGGCTCCACTTTACGTGACGCACCCATGAGTGCAGTGTAACCCAGTGATTATTTAAGTAGAGCTGACAAATATAGGCTGTACCTTAGGTGGCACACCCATGGGTACAGTGTAACCCAGTGATTCTTTATGTAGAGCTAACAAACATAGGCTGCACTTTAGGTGGCACACCCATGGGTGCAGCGTAACCCAGTGATTATTTAGGCAGAGCCTGCAAACATAGACTATAGAGGTGTACCCGTACTCAGATGACAACAAGTGTTCCAGTTAAAACTGTCATGAATTGCTACACCATGGCACTTCGACTATTTCTTTATCGCGCGTTTGATATATTGTTTTGATGCACAATTGATGGTCAAGGGAAGTCGTATTGCCTACAAACCATAGCGAGACAAATTTAGGCACACCCGGCACATAGATAAGGTAAGGTAAGGTAACGTTTTTCATAAACGGCATTTTTTTAAGGTACATTTACATTCAAGTATAGAAAATAATTGCCTAACTCAACTAGAATCTAAGATGAAAACAAATAATTAAGATATCAATAATAAAATAACCTGTTTTACCACGAGGCCTTGTGAAAAGGTTACATATATCTAAATTAAGTTTTTTTTAATTTTCCTTTTTAATTTTCAATTGCCGCACCTTCAGAGACAACCTGTTCCACAACGCACTTCCGTTATAAGAAAGGCTTCTTTTTTAAAAAAAAAATTCAGTGCGGGGTTGTGGACAAACAAAACGCGAAGCCGTCAGATATTCTAGAACCGGGTTATTTAGGAACGGACCATGAGAAAAGTTATCGGGGGTGGGGAGTTTTCGAGCCGCAGGAATCTTTTTCGTTAACATATTCACTTGTATGAATTTTTTTAGGCCATAGCATGAATATTTTTGGGGGTTAATTGGCGTGAATGGATTTTTTTTCTTTCATTTAATTTTCTCTTGTGCGATTTTTTTTGTACTTCGCCCGCCTCCTCATACGTTTTCTAATGGCCCGTCTCTTACAATGATACGCATCATTATTGCTTAACTAACTAAAGTAACTAGCGGAAAGTTAGCTCCACACGAACAGAGCGATGTTTTGTCGCATCACTACCACGATGAAATGTATTCTGCGTGCAGATGTCTCCTTTTCCAGGTTTATATGTTAAATAACCCTACCCACGGTTTGTTTCACAAAGCTTCCGAGACGGCTTTTTGGTGGTATTTTTGATCCAATTTTTTTTTTTTATCTTTATTTTCGCGGCCTTTGCGATGACGGCGTTTGGACCGTACTGTGCTTCGTGATTTCGCAAAATTAATTGCTTGGGAATTAAACATTTTTTTTCTATAAAGAAAGCGCTTTCACTTTCAGTATAATAATAATAATAATAATAATAATAATAAAAAGCATAGTTAACAAGGAGGCCGTATAAAAAATTACATATCTCCAAATAAGGTTTTGAATTTTTCTTGAAAAACTTAAAGGGATGTCAATCGCCGCACCTCCACAGCCAAGCTGTTTCAAAACACATTTCCCCTATGAGAGAGGCTTCTTTTATAAAATTCGGTACGGGTTTTGGAACAGCGAGCTTGTATTTATTCAGGGGCACCCAACGACTGTTTTCTCTGAAATATTTGAATTTTCTATAGCATGACGAAGGCTAAAAATTTCTATATGATCGTTCCAGTTGTGTACAATTTTCGAAGCTTATCTAATAAAATCCCCACGACTCTCCCAAGATGCCGTCTTGCCGGTTTTTGGTGATTTCATTTATTTTTTCGATCCGGTTTTGTTTTACATTTTTATTTTCGCGGCTTAGTTCGCAGCGAGCGATAAAAATTTATTCGTCGAAAGGAATAACTTTACTTTGGTCAGCAAGTCCTTTTATTTGCGATATAAACTTAATTTCTTTTAGTTGTGACGGCATTGACAGCTTTGGAAGAAACTAAAGGTATCCGTATTGCGTCCTCGCGTTTTCGCAAAACGGCAGCGGGAGGGATAATATTTTCTTCCAACTAGAGTCATTATCGAGTGCGTGCTGCTGAGGACCAGTCGGCAGTAAATAAACACTAGCCTCATTGTTCTGGCGAAAATTGAGACGCATTTGTTACAACTTGATGACAAGTATAGACCGGTAATTGCATCTGTATAGAGGAAATTAATTATCAAATCCGTGTCATAAGAAAAGGATTATAACGCCTCGCTCGGATGCTGCTTGAGGTGCTCCAAAAGTCCCATACAATTTACTGTAACGTCGTTACAGTAAATTGTATGGGACTCTCCAGGATACTTACAGTTCAGGCGATTTGTGTCCCCTCATGGAGTCGGACTGATACTAGCGATAGAGGAAGGGCTGAAAATGTGACTGTTGTACCTCAACAAGAATCCCGGCCATATGGACTTTATGTCGTTGGATTTATTGGAAAATGTAAACTTCTCTGGTCAGTGCATAGACACGAGTGCCGTGAGAAATGTCTTATCCTATGATTGCTACAAGAGATTGCCTGAAAGCTTAAATTTACTCTGCATGAGGATGGCTCATAAGTGTTTCTAGCAGATGGGGGCGAACCAGTACGTGTGGTGCAGGGGAATTGTCTGAGAGGATTAAAAGCTAAGGAGTTAGTATAAGTGTATTAGTAGCTGATATTGAGGAATATGCGATTTTGGGCATGAATTTCTTGTCGAAAGTTGATGCAAAGATTGATTTGGTCCGGCAACAACTTGTTATCAGGGGGGAGGAGATTGACTGTTGTAGTGGAGTGGTCAGCAAGTTAGCCCCTGATGTATAACTCGCCGTCTTGTAGTAATAGAGCCGCAATATGAGGCAGTGGTACCTGACCATCTCATTCATCGTAGGTCATCGTCTGAAACTGCCGATCAAGGACTGCAAATCCTCGAACCTTGGGGCATCCGTCTTCAAGAGAAAGGCTTGTACATCGGTAGAACTCTAGTGTCTGCGGGAGGGGTTGGCCTCGTTCCAGTGCGAGTTTTAAAAACATCAGACAAAGTACAAACCATCCTTGCTCAAAGTTTTATAGCTGTGGCCAAACCAGTGACCAGTGTAGCAGGGTTGGAGGTTCCCGAACAGACCTCAGATTTCCCTAAGAGTGCAGTTCACAAAATACACAAGGATGGAGACGACAGTGGGGAAATGTTACCAGATCCTCTGAAATAACTTCGGCAGCGTAGCTCAGAACAGTTGACCGAAGAGGAAAGTCAGGCGGTCGCTGGGGTGTTGCATCGACACAAAGATGTATTCTCCCATGAAAGGACAGAGAGGATTTTACTGGAAGTACAATCCCTCACAGAGATGTAAGCTTTAGTCGGCAGCTAATGCGACTTAATCCCATTTAACATTTCTCGCTCCTTGAAAGAGCTAAAATTTTCTTGTCGTGTGTTAGAGTTCAGTATCATTTTGTTAATCTTCATTTCGCTACAGAATAAAAAATCACGATCGAGGTTCGTCCCTCTTTGATTCCACCTTCTGGAGATACCCTAGCGTGGTAACTGGGGTACATTGCCCGCACCTATTTAAAAGATTGTTTTTGATTAGCTGGGAAAACAATAGGGATTGTGACATAACAATGCCCCTATCCCTGAAAACAATGGAAGTGCAGATAAAAGGGGACAAGTGAAATAGGTTTAGAACGGTGCAGGTCTACTGGTACATTGCAGAGGCGACGATCTTGCATCTTTTCCCTCTCGTTTTTTTTCTTTCCCACGACATTTGTTTATATTTGTAGTGAGAATGCAATGGAAATCGGTGGATTTTACTACATATAATATACTTCTTCTGCGTTCAATAAAGTTTTTGTTGTCGTTGTTGCTGTATTTTCAATTATACAATGATGTGAATGCAACGCGCGCTATGATTGGTCGTTTCCCATGAATTATTGGAGTACAGATGTAGGGTTGACGCCAGTGGAAACTTGTTTTCTTTGTTTTGTTCAACATGGCGGGGCGCAGTTTTAAAAATGTTTGTAAGATTATTTCGGATTAAGCAAGTGAAAGGCTCCAAAAAAGTTTAGCAGAAGCTATTTACTAATTGATCTTGGTTTTGTTCATGAGAGAATTTCATACGTGAAAGAATGCAACTTGTTTACCAGGTTAACTTGCTCAACAAGAAGTCGCCGCCTTTTCAAACATCTTAAATGAGATAATGCATCATTCAGTGTTACAATTATTGGCCTAACATCAAGTAATTCCAATAAAACTATCAAACTGCCGAAATATGATATAATCATTTGCTTGCAAGTTCATGCACTTCACTATTGGCCTTGGGGTTTGGTTTTCCGTGATTTTCATTGATCTTTATTGTTTGTATGGGAGACTTGCTATGAATTAAGTTACTGTTAAACGTTGTGCGGGATCAAGTCCAAAAACCTAACAAAACATAACACAAAGAGGTGTGACGAGCTTCATGACTATTATTGTACTCTATTAACAATACTGTCTTAGTATGTTAATACCAAGATTGGCTCTTTGTTAGAAAATAGCAGGAAGTCAAATCCTTCGATACAAGATATCGTGCGACAATAAATTATCGGGTGTGAGTTTAGACGTATGTATGGGTAACAATTTTTTGGGGGTTTTGTTCGGTTTGTTTGGTTTGTTTTGGCTTTTTGTGGGAACTACATTAATTTTGTGTTAGTTTTTAGAAGTAGTGTTTTTTGTTTTGTTTTTTTGTTTTGTTTCTATTTTTTCTCTTTGGCTAGAATCACTCATTGACAAGTCATTGTATTGCATTTTCAGATCCTAATCTACTTCTTCACCAGACAGCGTAAATATTAGGCTAAGGATAATTAACTTAAATGCGAAGATTTGTTGTTTAGTTTCTAAAATCAAAAGTCTAAGAAATCTAAGTAAAAAAAAAAAAACATATTTAAACGTTTTAAAAAATCTAAAGGGCAAATGCAACGGTTTTCGCGCTAATTATCATTAAATAAATAAATACTCTATAATAATAATATAATAATAATAAGTAAAAATAAATGATTAAGTTAATACCCTAAATAGGCATGTCCCTCATGACTCGATCTTTCCCGTAATCTAAGGAGAGGCAAAAGCAGAGGTTGACGAACTGATTAAAAATAATTGACGTTGCTGTGAAAATAAAATTATGATTAGATTACCTTTGGGTTTTGAAGCGGCTTCTGGAATGAAAGTGGAATTTCTACTGATTAGTCCAATAAGACTCTCAACCTTTTCTTCTAAGGAATTTACTCCATCCCTGATGGTAGAAGTCCCGTTGTTTAGTCCACTAATACTCTCAAACTTTGCTTCTAAGGACTTTACAGCATCGCTGATGCCAGAAGTCTTGTTTTTCAGTCCAATAAGACTCTCCATCTTTGTTTCCAAGGACTGAACGGCATCGCTGATGTCGTAAGTTTTGTTCTTCAATACATTAAGACTCACCACCTTTGCTTCTAAGGAGTTTACAGCATCGCTGATTTTGCAGGTATTGTTGTTCAGTCCAATAAGACCTTCCACCTTTGCTTCTAAGGACTTTATGGCGCGCGAATCCTGATTTAGAGTGCATTGGCAGTTGCAATTGTTAACCGGCGTCTTGTTACAGCGAGGCGTTTGACTGTTATTTGCATTGGCCAACGTATTTGTCGCTCCATTGACATGCAACGTAGTACCCATAATTAAAAGCAAGATGAATGACATAAATGACAAATGCATCATAACAAGTGGTATTGACGGTGCTTTGCAATTGAAGTAACAATTGAAAGGCTCGATAGTTTGCTTGCGTTCCTTTTTATCGCAGTTACAGCACCTTTACCCAGCTGCACTTGCAGCTTTCTCTCTTTGCTAACACTCCCTTTAGCCAGCAGCAATTCCCCATTTGCGCAGAAACTACGCAGTCGTTCTTCAGGCAATCTCGTCGCCAAGGCCTGTGATTGCTCGCCACGCACGTTCCTTAAAGTATCTGCCGTCTCCAAACGTTGTTGAGCACACTTGCGACCAATATTTTCGCAATATATCTAATACTAGATTTTGGTAACAACTACATTTAACTGAATATGTGAATCATATTTCAGCGTAGCCAAGCGGTTTTATTCCAGTATCGTAGTATGACTTTGTTGCCCTGTTTTCATTTACTTTCTTTCAGGGGGGATGGGGAGGGAGACGGGTTCCTCTGTAGGGTGCCTAAGAAGAGAAGAAAGGGGTAACAACTAGCGCAAATAAATGAATTAATTCCCCCCCCCCCCCTGGAAATACCCTGAAAATTCTTTCAGAGATCCAGTTTGATTTTTGTCCTTCCCTGCTAACAGAGCCTCGTTGTCATGCGCCTAATGACCCTTTATGTGGTATAAATTTAGGAATCTTGAACTGAAAATATCCATAATCCTCAAAAAGGAAAATATATTCATCTATTCAAATCTGGCTCATTTGCTGATGGTTTCAATAATGTTTTTAGCAGAAGCCTTCCAAATATAAGGGTAGCCCAATCGATTTTGAAACACAAATTTCCCTCCGCAGATAAGTCTCTCCGAATATAGGCCCCTCCAAAAATAAGCCCCTCAAAAAGGGCCTTTGAAAAATATAAGCCCCGGGGCATATTTTCGGAATTTTACGGTATCTTTTTACGATGAATAAATCAGGTTCGTGTTTACCCTCTCGAACAATCCGAATTAAGCTCACTACAGCTACAGCTAATTTTTGTGCTCGCAAAATACACAGATGATGCAGAAGACGAACGGACACTTTACATAACACAAAAATCTAACTCGTCTTTGCACATCTAACTTTAATAGTTCAATCATTGGAATAAAGTCCAACCCAAAGTCTAAGAAAAGTCCACATCACATAAGGATACACCTTTAAAGCTCGATTGAGAATTTTCTGCTTCCTGTAATTCATCGCGTTCAGTCAAGTTTCTTTTTCTTTCTTTGGCACAAGGAATTTGGTGAGCACTAAGCAAGATATCACAGTGGCCCATTCCAGGTGATCTGTGACGTCATTGCGGGGGCCTGGGAAAAGAAATTTTAATGCCGTATCCCATAAACCAACGCGCGCACCAATTCAATTCAATTCAATCTGTTCCCGTCAGCTTTGGTTTATGGGATACGGCATTAAAATTTCTTTCCCCAGGCCCCCGCAGTGACGTCACAGATCACCTGGTATTCTTGGCTGTATTATCTAGTCTAGTTTTAATTTAGTTACCGCGGGGACTGGGGAACACCAGAGCATAGGGAAGTTTTCGAGTTGATAAGTGATAATTCATATACTTGTTTGTAAAATGACCTCATCGGTAACACCATAAATGAGTTAACACTTCATTGCGTACTCTTTTAAACTAGTTGATATCGTGTTTGTCGCGACATTTGTCATCAAAATTTTTAAATAATGACAAAAGCCAGACAAACCTAACAAAATTGTCACGCTGTTGGCGTCCTTTGTGTGATGTGGTATTTATGTGGTTCGATCACATACGATTTTTCCAGTGGCTCCTAATGTGATCAATATTGATGGAAGCAACAGGTAGTTGCTCGGTACATTGGTTGGTTGGCTGTTTCGAATAAGTTCTCCAGGTGTCAGATGATATAGTTGTTGCCATAGTGCTGGCTATTATAAATAATGGCTGAAATGTTTTTGTGGAATGATTAATAAGACAGTAGAAAAGCCCTTCACATTTTTTTATATTTACTTTATTAAAGATGTATTATACGACAATGTATTATAATTACAATTCACGACAGCTCGGCTTATTACAAATTACGACAACGCCTTATTACAATTTACGATGGCTTGTCTATTACAACTCACGAGGACTGTTATTAAAATTTACGAAAGGTACTACAATTCACGACAGAACACTCGGGGGAGGAAGCGGGGGTGGAAGGGGAATCATGAATCATGAATCATACTTACAAAACATGTAAGAATCTTGAATCTTTGTTTTAAAAACTTGGGAATCATGAATAATGAGACTCAGAGAAAAGCTCAACAAAATAAACGTATAAATTAGTTGTGTTCGATCCAGGGAATGCAGGATATGGCTTTTCCGAGAGTCCAATTTTCTAAAATTTTCCCGGGGGACAATGCCCCCGGATCTCCCTATATAATTCGTGGAATCGGGGCTGATAGTCTGTTTGTTTCTTTACCAGCCTGGCCCCAGTTGTTCGAAAGGTGGATAGCGCTATCCACTGGATAAATTACTATCCACTGGATAGCGCAATTGGATGTCGTAATACTTATCCTCTGGATAGCGATTTATCCGGTAGATAGCGCTATCCAGCTTTCGAACAACCGGGGCCTGGTGCTTAACTTTCAGTTACAAATTAAAACATCCTCCATACCTACGGCAAACAAATGATGATACCGAGTCTGGATGAAGTAGAAGTTTGAACGCCGAAGAAACTATACAAAATGAGACTTAGTTGCCACTGAGAAAATCATTAACTCAATAATTAAGTGATCAATAGTCTTCGTGAATAATGAATCTGGAAGAAAATTCTTGTAGGAATCATGAATCATCGAGGCAAAAACGGCAGGAATCATGAATATCAAGATTCAAATGATTTCGCTTCTACCCCCGAGAACATGGTGTCTCTTTGTTTTATTTAATTGTGTTTCTATGTTTTTATTTGCTTTCTTTCGGCTAAGTCGTGCTTCGCTTGTCACGGTCCGAAATAGCACAACGGATTTGAAACATTAGATTCCAACAAGGTTTATTTTCGTTGTTTTAATTGCCAACTCTTTGACGAGGAGAGGTTTAACGATCACCAACATACTTCAGCTTTTCATTTGAACTTCGCTTTAACAATTCCGGCAAACGTTTTGATCCGAACAAAGGGTCTCATTGTAACCCGTCTGTCTTCGCTTCCACTGCCAGCGAAATTTGGTTTTGTCGAAATTTCGCCAGTGCGAATTTTCACTCGGGCGAAATTTCGGCAAGACCAAATTTCGCTTCTGTGGATGCGAAAGAGAGAGAGAGACTGCTCGCGGTCTATAGTTAGTTATAATATTTGAAAAATAATGAATTGATGGCTGAGTTTGTCGGGGTCTGAGGCCTGTGTTTTTTAGGTCTGAGTTTTCCTAACACCCCATTTTGTTTAGCCAAGCGTCCTAAATTACAATTCGTTTATCTTCTTCATGATAAAAAAAAAAAATCAAAGCTCTTTTCTATTGAACCAAGATGTATCCAAATGTTGGAATGAGTTTGTACCCATTATCAGCACTGGTAGGTGCTCTGATTCCACATGATGGTAAGGAATTTCCGAATCCGTTCATGCCGAATCCGATCCTGGACCTATAAGCGTGGCACCTGTTAGCGTCAGTTGTAACGATACCGATTCTCACCCTGCTGTAAGCTTTTCCACCCATGGCATTGAACCCTTCTTTCTCGCAATTTTGCTGCAATGAGGCGTGAGGACCAATCAGCGCCTTCCAGGAATTACGACCCAGATTGGTTGCACGGAAGGCTCCGTCAGCAATGAGGGAGTGAAGAGAGTCAGACGCCTGGTTAAGGGAAACAAACCTAGTCTGATTGCCGATCCTCATTCCGAGACAGATCTTGGTAAAACTTGTGCTCCAATAGGTTGGTAACTTGGTCTCTTGAGTGTCAAAACCAGTCATTCCGCCTTCAATGTTATATGCAAGTCCTTTGATCCACCAAAAAGAAGAATGAAATTCAAACGTCCGCTGAAATACAACATTGAAATATATCGGTTACAAAAACTACATATTTTACTACGTATTTTACGGCAGCGAATTCACCTTTGTTATGAAAATAACGTCAGTTAAGTAGTAGTAGAAGTAAATTCTAATTGACAAAGTCACAGGTTCATAACAAACACTGAAATTACTCCTGAGCATTGTAACCACAAAGTTAACATGTTAACAAAGACAAACTTTAAAAAACTGTTTGAGTGAACAGTTTTTAGCAACCTCAATCGCAACTTATTTTAATATTTGCCAATTTTGTCCATGCCTTCTTTTGTAGTTGATGTGTAAGCCGTACATGGTTCTTTGCTGTTTTACAAGTCTTAAGCGTTATTTTAAAATTCCATTCAATTTGATGGACAGTCTTTCTGCAGGTAGCGTCATCACAAAAGAAACAAGGGAACCAAACAATAGAGTTCTCTTGGGGGCTTTATTGTTTGGTTTTATTGTTTCTTTTGTTTCACGTAATCTGTGCCTCGGTACCCACGGAAGGAACGAAATTTTTCTGGTGACACAGCCAAACCTATACCGCCCTGTAGTAAATTTAGTGATAAGAGGTTTTATTCTCTCTCCCCTCACCCCCTCCCCCATCTCCCTCACTTCTTGTTGTGTTAACAACAGCAATTTTGAAAGATCAGATCTCCTAAAAATTGTAGCAGAAATGGCTACCTTGAGACCTCTACCATTACCTCAATTGATGAATTTAAGAGCAAGACAGTAAAAAATTTGATATCTTTCACGTCAATTTCGCACTTCGATTTTTCGTCCCGTACTGCCCATGCTGGCTTGACACTGTCAAGGAGAGCGAAGATGCTGGATACGACAGTGTTGCAATGACAGATCAAGGAGACGGTCTCTCACTTTTAGACCAAAATGAGAAAATGTTTTTCCAAGTAGAGCCCCCCTTACCTAACGCCGGTGGATCCGCCACTGACTGCATGGAAATCACATATCTCTAAGCGATAGTAAAGATAGCAAGTCAATGTTTTCAAAATGCACCTGGAAAGAATTATTACCTAATGTTTCTGTAGAAAGGAGGTTGTGAAAAAAAAAAGAACGTAAGACTTTAAAAGTGGCGGTAACAGGTCAGTTTAGGGAGCTATGAGAATGTAAGAAAGCGGCGGTTCTCTGGACTAAACTACCTTTGCGCCGTCTGTCTTTAGGACCAGCGTCCATCCCCCTCTTCCACATCCAAAGTCTCCCATGTGACAGTAAACAGGAATTTTTTGGCCACCGATACTCAGGCTATACACTTGACTCTTGGATAAACTGTAACGTGTTTCAGAAAGTGAATAAGTCATTAATATAAAAAAAAAATTATTGATAGTGGGCGATCGCAACTGAAAGATCAAAAGGCCGTTTCTTTCCTCAACGTTGCATAATTATAAATGTCAACAATGCTGAGAAAAGGAAGGAGCCTTTCATCAAAATATATATTGTTGTTTGTTTATTAATATTACTTTTTGTACGACCATTTTGCACTTCGCCTCTTCATAAAATACGTTAGTTGGAAAGTGCTCAAATTTTCCTCTTATAACGTTTACGGGCAAATTTATCATCAGTGAACGGAATGAAACCTTGCGACTAATTTGTATCAAAAAACTCTTTAAAGAGAGTGCAGGATCGGCCTCTGAATGGTTCCTTTTTACCATGATGTATTCCTTACCGAAGAGCACACAAACACAGGCCGTAATTCCCCAGCCTGGGACTCTACATCGAGCACAAATACGCTGTTACATTCTATAATTTATGTAGAAAATGTAGAGAACTTACATTGCATCAACAAAAAAACGGTATACCCGCATTTTCTCGAAAAAAAGAGCCGGCGAGTACCGTTTCACTCGAGAAATGCTTCACAAGAAGAACATTGAAAAGTTAGTTGTAATTTGCCCACTCTCACCCCAGCCCCCGGGCCCGAAGCTCTGGACTTTTCCCGCAGGCTGCCCTGGGGGCAGATGGTAAAAGATAAAAAATATCACGTTTTTCAGGGTTTTGGTCATTTGGGTCAACCATTTTGATAGCCAAGTGTGTGTGTGAAGTTGTTTCCTTGAACCGCTTTTCTTCCCGAGGGCTCAGAAAATGGTATAATTCAAAGGTTTTGGTGATTTCTGAACGGGACTATAGGGACTTCAGGATCCGACGACGCGACGGCAACGAGAACGTCGCTTAAAAAGTGAATTTGCGTTTCTTTAATCTTTATAGAGATTATTCCTACCCACTTACTTTGTCAAATGTAGGCGAACCCTCCGGAAGCTGAATTTCAAGGGACCATAGCCAAGCACAGAAAGAGAAATAAAATTTCGTCGTTGCTTGTTTACAAGAAATAAATGTACAAAAAAGCATGATGCACGTGCAAAATTCTTGTTTTGGTTATTAAACCAATTGTTTTTTCTGTCTGTTTGTTTTTTTGTTTGTTTTATTTTTTCTGATGTTCTCGTTCGGCCGTCCGCGTCGTTGGATCTTAAAGCCCCTTACAGTGTTTGTGAACGCAGCTTTGCCGGTTTTCTCGAAAAAGAAAATTGTTTTGAAACTTTGATTGTGATTTTCGAAAATGTTTTAACAAAGAGTTTTTTTTTGACAGAATATGAAGAATTTCGAAATTTCTGTTTTGACGGCGAATTCTCAATATTTTCAGACAGCGGCACTTAAAGTCTGTTGCGTGACTCTATTCAGTAGAAGCATTTCTCATAAAAAATCCTAAAAAATTGTTGGAATGTAAAGTCTTTGGGGAAGTTTTAAAAATCATGATAGTCAAAATAAACAGGGTGCCTAAAAGTCAAGCATCTGAGAGGCGGCATTTTAGTCTGCAGCAAAATCCGTCGAAGGAAGGGTAGTTTGCATATACGCGTAAAGCCTGGTTCTCATATGTTGCCGATGCACCTGCGACATGGCCGCCGGTACTGCTTGGAATACTGCTCCGATATGAGAATAGATGTGGCCGGCAACATTGGTTGACTCGAGTTCAACTTCTAAAAGTTACCAGCGGCGTATGTTCTCATTCGTCTGAGAATTAGCCCAGGCGGTACCGGTGGCTACATCGCAGATACATCGGCGGTATATGAGAACCATACTTAACTGAAGCGAAATAGACATCGCCTTGAGTGTAAGCGTAACGTTTCGTTGAAGTTTTTTTTTTTTCCTTTTGAAAGCGTAAATTCACATGAACGAATGAAGCTTTCATAAAAATAATATAAAATGAAACGTCAAGCAAATCGGAAAGTCGTAAAAATCCAGTTTGATAGAAAGGATAGGTAATTTGCAAAGTGACGAAAACAACTTCGAGCGCCATTCGAAACCCTTCGACTTCATGTTTGTTTTTTCTGGCACTCTACACATTTTACTGGCTTAACTCGTTAAAATATTTTATGAGGTCAAAATAATTTTCAAGTTGGGCGATTGCAGTTGCTAATAAAAAGGCGAGTATAGCGCGAAAGCATCTCGCGATCATCTCGTCAGAGGACGAATTATTGATTTGGTTAAGTTAAATTTATTTATCTCTGTATGGTGATGGAAACAATAACTAAGCCAGTAACGCTTCACTCAGAGAGTCAAAAAACGCGACTTGCGTCGGCATCATTTGTGAGCGCGCAAGTAGTCATGGGACCCGCGATTTTACCCGTAATGTAACCAGTGGGAAAATGCTTTGATTTCTTAACAATTGCTTTAAACTGATACCTTAGGAAATGCATGCATGGAGTGCAGTCTGGAGAGTTCGTAAGTGAAGAATGGGGCCTTATAAACTTGTTGTTAATAATAATGATATACATGTATCTTTAGGAAAATATATCGTCTTAACAACAAAATATCACTATTGAATTTATTACTTCTTTATTAGCTGTTGAAAAAAAGAAAAAGGGCTATGTATACCGATACGCTTTCATTTACAAATTCTAGATGTGATGATCTAAAGCCCGAATTAAGTAGAGACTTGTTTGGAGTAATCAATCGGACAAGTTTTCTCGTAAGCCGATATACTTGGCAGTCCATGGAAGCTAAATGAAATAGTTACATAAGAAAGGAATATTCAAATTTACCTCGAGTTTGTTTCACTGAGGTATTTGCTAGAGCCAAGACAGGGGAAATATACGGTTGAGATAACGATATTTGCCCATATAGACGCATCTCATTTTCCCAAAATAGAACGTTCTAATATTATAGAACAAGAAGTAAACACAAAAAAAAAAAAAAAGAAAAGTACAAGAATAATAAAATTAATTATTGAAGGACTTCAACTAAAAAATGGCTTTCGTCTTAAAATAGAAATTAATAAAAAAAATTGTCTCTTACTTGTCTTTTTCGTATTGTTCCTTGCACGAAGAGACGAAAACAGCAGCTGATGTGTCTAAAAACAAAAATTAAAAATAATTGAGGTTGCTATGAAATATATCTGTTTACATACAGATAAACTTAATATAACATTCAACATGAACAATTCTCTTTTTCCTTTTTTAATAAATAAAACCTGTCGGTTTTGGTGCCGGTTGTGGAGTAAATGTTTTGTTAATCCATCCGATAAGACTCTCCACCTTCGCTTCCAAGGATTTTACGGCATCGCTGAGGCCGGAAGTCGTCTTGTTTAGTCCATGAAGGCTTTCCACCTTAGTTCCTAAGGATTTCATGCCGTCGCTGACGGTGGACGTACTGCCGTTCAGTCTAATAAGGTTCTCCATTTTTGCTTCTAAGGACTTTAAGGAGTCGCTAACGTCGGTAGTCTGGTTTTTCGGTCCAAGAAGACGCTCCATCTTTGCCTCTAAGGATTTCATGGCATCGCTGACGCACATATCTTGATTTACAGTACATTGGCAGTTGCAGATATTAGCCGGCGCCTTGTTACAGCGAGAAGTTTGACTGTTACTTGCATTCACCAATAAATTTGTTACCCCATTGACAGAAATTGTAGTCACCATCTGGAAAAGCAGAATAAATGACAAATGCATTCGAAAGAGTGGCATTTTTGCTGGCCTGAAATTGAAGTAAAATATCAGTGAAAGGCCTATAGTTTGCTTGCCCTGTTATCTTGGGGCATAATATGATTACCCAGCTGAACTTGCGGCCATTGTCTCTGTGCTGTCAGGCTCTATGGCCAGCAGTAATCCTCCAGTAGCTATCCAGTCAGTCTTCAGGAATCATATTGATATTAGCAGGCACCTGATAAAATGAAGAGCTTAGGCAACTTGTTGCAGTTCTTGAGATACAAGATCGTGCTTCTAGCCAGATTCATTTGCAACATTGGAATATTTGTTGTTGTTGTTTTTGGGGGGTAAAGGCCTATAGTTTTATGATGAAGTCTAGCAGTTTAAATGATTTTCATTACACTTGAACTTTCTTTACTAAACTGAAAGAGTTACCTGTGTCCTCATGGCTTACAACGAAAACTGTCTCATAACACTCGAATTTAAGAGTCAGTAGGTATACATGTATGTGATACTAATAATGTCCACGAACAAAAATTATAATAGATCAAAACCGAAAATTGCCTAGTAAGCTTCACGATCGCATTTTAGACATTGTATCCGAGGTCGATGCTTCTCCTATACATCGTATTATAATATGTGTTCAACCAAATAACACTCTGGAGCGGATTCAGGATTTGACGAAGGGGGTTTCGGATAAACGGCCGACGAAGGCGGTAGCCCCTAGGGGTCCGGGGGCATGCTCCCCGGAAATGTTTTAATTTTATGGCCTCTGAAATGCTATTTCCAGCGTTTTCAGGGGCAATTTGAAGTGGCTTAATTGCTCTAAAGTCACCTCCATTTTTGTGCTAACTTCAGTAGTTTAAAGGATGGATTTTCTTAACACTGACGATAATCGAGACGGATAGACATTTTAAATTCATTCACTGAGAGAACGATCCACAACTCTGATTTCCAAAGAACGGCGTGGCTTTACGCAATGCCGGAATTGGAATGATTAGCAGATTTGGCACAAACTGTCAGTTTTGGCGGGACGTGTAAGCGTTAATAAGCAGTAATTTTATAGCTCAAGCGGACGTACTAGAGGCCATTTTCAACTAGGCACAAATTTGTCTTGTTTTTATTGCTGTTTTCGCGTACAAAGACACAAAGAAATATCCTTTTGAAAAGATATATTTATTAGCTGAGTTGGTTCACTTTTTTTTAACCATGCGTTTGTTATAGGTTTTTACGTTCAGTTTAGGGTGTTCGACCGAACCACCCGAACCACCCCTAGATCCGCCCCAGACACCGTATATTGATCGTTCAGAGAATGCCCCTAACGTTTCAGTTAGCAAAGAATTGCGATTGTCATTTTATTTTGTCAAATGTTCTGTTTATGCTAACTAATTATTTTGCTTTCTAAACATAATGGTCAATAATAGACTTATTTTGCACTTTTTACAGAGCTCATGTCCAAAGCAGTATAGGATTACGGTGCCTCAAAATCTTCGATATCCTTAGGATAGGCAGCCTTCGCCAAGAAATATCAAGAATTTAATATATGATTTGGTTCAGGTGGTTGCTTAACCCACTCCACACAGGGGAAACCAATTTAGGGTAAAATAACTTATTATAAAGAGTCGCATTTGTTTCGATTTTCCCAAAACTAAAATGCTGTGTCTTAATAAAACTATATAAAAACAAAAACAAAAACATACCAAATAAATGAATAAATAAATTACATAAATATATGAATGAATAAATAGATAGATAGACCAGTACAATGAGACCCTCCATCTTTGCCTCTAAAGATTTTACGGCATCACCGAGGTCAGAGTTATTGTTGTTGTTCAATCCAATAAGACTCTCAACCCTGTCCAGGTTTGTTTCTAAGGACCTGGATGACGGGCAAATCTTGATCTGCATTGCATTTACAGTTGCAATTACTTACAGGAGGCTTGTAGCAGCAAGGTGATTGTTGACCGTTCACGAATAATGGAACATTAATAAGGCCAAGCAGAACAAATGAGAAATACATTTTCAGGAAATGGATTTGGAGGCGATGTTGAGTAACACTTGATCTGCCTGATAGTTTACTTGAGTTGGCTTTACAAGGCTAGTGCATATTATTATTACCCAGTAAAACTTACGGCCCTGCTGTTTTCGCTGTCAGTTTAACCCTCTATTAAAGCAGAAGTTGTCTCTTAATTCTCCATGAATTATATTGAAGTTTTAGGCACGTAGCAGTTGCAAAAGAACCAGTCACTTAATACGACCACAGTAACAAACCGCTAGTGGGTTTTGGACCAAAGCAAATGGTAAGGCCCCGTTTTTATATATATTTGCGCCTAATTACTAATAGATAAATCATAAAAAATACATCATGAGAAGAAAAATTTTTGTGGATTTGAAGAAACATCTAAATTTTCTGTTAGTTACCTTGTATTCCCTTTTTATCTTTAGTGGGCAAAATGTCGGCACTCATTACCCAGTGAAACTTGCATCATCTTCGCTGTCAATCTTAATTCATAGCCAGGCAGTGCTCCGTTTACGGCTCAGAAACTTTCTATTAATTATCCAAATACACGAAAGAGTAGTTTACTTCAGGAATCTGGAATGTCTAATGTATAATTTGTCGCAGGAATAAGACAGGACCGAATTTGGTGCCATGAGGAATTCCACAGACAATTATTTTGATGGGTGATATAAACATTTTTATGGCTACAAATTGTTGTTTATTTATTAGATCGCAAGTAAACCATTGGAATGGGATACCGCTTATTATTCCATATTTTCAAGCTTTTTGAATAAAATTCCCTGGTTAACATTATCGAAGTCTTAAGCAAATAAATCAAGTGAAACACTGCGAGTAAAAAGAATCTTTAGCGATTGTCAGTTATCTCCATCTTATATGAATGCTTGTTAACGAGAAAAAAACATCACGGTTCGGCATTCTGATTGGAACCACTTTTTTACTCACATTAGAAAACATCGAGCTCACTTTCATATGAAAAATTACGACATAGTACTTCAATGAGTATATCTTGGTACGTAAAAGATAGTGAAACGAAACAGGAGCAGTAGGCGAGGATTTATAATCATTTTTCATGTCTTATTCTCTATCATTAGGACTGGCTGTCTTTAAATAATCTGGTAAAACGCACACTAAAATACAGACCGAGGAAGCTGTCACTTTTTAATGACTAAAAAATCATTTTGATTCTTGCAGTTATATGCGTATGCGTAGTTGCATTACATTTCCTTTGGGTTTTTCACTCACTCATATATATATACCTGTCAGTAACTGTGCTTACATTGTTGGTGGCTCGTCCTAAAATGTTCTACAATTGGTATAGGATTAAATGGAACCGAAACCAATCGTGGAATTTAGCACACATTTCAGATATACTAATGATGAACAGTTACGACTTTTAAATATTTCGAGCAGTAACAATTTGCCGTCCGTTCTCTTTGAATTGAATATTCGTAGCACTCTAGTTCAAATTCTAATTGGTAAGTGTTGCTATGACTGTTCTGTTTGTCTGTTTATTTTTTTATATATATTAGCGGAGCTAGCGCGCGCGGTGCTGAGTACACGGGTAAGAATATTTGGTCATCTATGCATCCAATAAATTTTGGTTCTGACAAAATCCGTCCGTACGTACATACGTATGTAAGTACGCTCACCCCTTCATGTTAGCGGATGTGAAATTGTGAAATGTTATACTTACTCGCTGACAGTCCTAGGCATGTAATACTACCAGTGTTAAAACTTGGTATTGGACATCCTTGTTATGGTCGATCAACTGACAGCTGTTAAAAAAGGGTATCCAAGAGCTCCGCTTTGGCCTTGGCTAAATCTATATACTATTTTATTGCTGGTTTTCAGTGTCACGCCATTCAAAACAGATCAAAATAAAAATCAAAACCGTCCAATAGATAAAGTCTAGAATCTGGGAAATGAAAGGAGGTACATATACAAAGACCCTCGACAAGATTCAGGTCAGAGGAATATTTCGTATACGAGATATCCGAAGAAATGTTTTACCCAAATTTATAGAGATTTGTATGGAGACGCCATCCTGGTGCTCACCTGGATGAGCTCCAACATGGCGGACGGAAACCAACAGAAACATCTGTTTCCGAATTTTGCTACAAAAGCATGGATTTATTCCTCGAGAAACTCATAAACATTAAAGTAATATTTTTTCTAATACATGAACTGTTTAAATAGCAAAATTTCCTGAAATAAGTCATTTTTTAACCTACATGACAGCTCTCTTGACCGTCATGTAAATATCGCGTCACGCAAAAACTTAGAAATTCAAGCGTACTCTATCACAAAACCAAGAACCCTTTTGAAGCGAAAATTGGTATGAAAATTAGTTTTCAGCTGCTCTAATGCATCGTGAAAGTAAAATCTCGGTAGGATCGATAGTTTTTTAGTTTGAATTTTAGTGACGTCATGTGAAAACCAACAATAGCAATATAAAATCTGGTCTATTGAACCAAGATGTATCCAAACGTGTTAATGAACTTTCTCCCATTATCAGCTTTGTTTCGTGCCGCAATTCCACATCTTATGGAACCATCTGGCTCCCCCTCCATTCCGAATCCGATTCTGGAATCGCAGCTGCCGCAGTCGTTTTGGTTGTTTCCAAGGATACCGATTCTTGTTTTGGAAGGATTACTTTTTTCGCTGCAAACAGCATTGAACCCTTCTCTATTGCAGTTGCGCTGTAAGGACCCCTGAGGACCAATCAGCGCCTTCCAGGAATGACGACCCAGGCTGGTTGCACGGAACGCTCCGTCGGAGATGAGGGAGTGAAGAGAGGTGGCAGTCTGATTTTGAAGAACAAACCTAATCTGATTTCCGATCCTCATTCCGAGACAGATCTTAGTAAAACTTGTACTCCAGTAGGTTGGTAACTTTGTTTCTTGAGTGTCAAAACCTGTCTTGCCACCTGCAACGTTGTATGGGTTTCTGTTACTCCAAAGTGGAGAATTGAAGCGGAATGTTCTCTGAAAAACAAATTGTAATTTTCATTAGTTAATGAATTTGCAGGGTACGTTGACTGTATTGGTCGACCTAGTCTTCAGATATATTTTCTCAAGGTAGAAGGCGCAAAGGCGTCTGTGTCTCAGTTTGATGGTTAACGCGTCACAGACTACCTCAAGGCTTTTCAAATAAACTGGTTGTACAACGGTAGCTAATCGTATATTAGCAAGTTTAATTAAGCGATCGATCAGTACACTCCTAAATCTCCGATTGAATAGAGATGTAGGTTTACAGTGACTGCATATATGCAAGAATTGCGCTTTAACTTTGCTTGTTTTTCCTGTCCTAAAGGTAAAGTCGCAACACAGCTCTAACTGCATGTTTTCACGGTCCATCTCACAGAACCAGCTGCTTGTGACAACGTCGATCAGGACAGCTGCAAACACCAAACTTTCTAGTACCTTTGCGCCGTCTGTCTTTAAGGCCAGCGTCCATCCCCCTCCTCCACATCCAAAGTCTCCCATGTGACAGTAAACAGGAATTCTTTGAGAATCGACACTCAGGGTAAATACTTGACTCTTTGACAAACTAGATAAATAATCGGATAATTAACCTTTGAGCGTATAAGCAGATTCATACCCTCAACTTGGTTTATGGCAGGGGTTTGTTGCACCCCCTTCCCCATCCCCCTGCCTCGCCAACTCCCTTGGGGTTTTCTTAAGTTGAGATATTTTTTAATGGTTATAGCCCTAACAGATAGCCTGTGACGAGCTCTAGAAGAAACATGGTTATTTTAATCAACAAAAAGGGGAAACAACAACAACAACAACAAATTTATTTTTTGCCCTAAATATTATAAAGTGATATAATACTAATATAGAAAGAATAAATAAATAGGGGTCTGGCTGCCTGAAATAACTTTAGGGTTAAAAAAGGCAGGAGCCAGTATTAGAATTTTGCAAATACAAATTAAGCAAGTAACTTTATTTGAGACTGTTTTCACCGAAGACCTGTGAAATCGAGCACCTTTGAACAGAATACTGAAGAATTTTCACTTGTTACTTATCAGCATTTGGTGTAAGCCACCATTTAATTCAATTAATTTAAGACGGCGATGAGCTACAATACTTAAATAAAAGCAGCTCTTTGTAATATTAACAATTTTAACCCTCAGCATGGAATAAATATATATATTGAATGAACAAGAAGGGCAAAACAGACAATTCTACACAAAAAAAAAAGACAGTTGCAAAGTCTTTGACGTTTTTTTTTAAAAAGCCAGCAGTGGTCTATATTTTCTTCAATCAATCAATCAATAAACTTTATTTATCCTCGAATTTACAGTGTAGTACCAAAAACGTGCAAAATTCGTGATAGTATTTTACTAAGAATCAATATCTTCTTAAAGGGAAAATGGAAGACTTAGATTAGCATTGATCGCAATCACATCCACCCGGAAACCTTTACAGACAGCAACTTTGTGAAAGATACTCTTGTGTTCACGCGACTGTTTTGTACTTTTTTTCTTCTGTATTCTTTTTTTTTTTTTGGGGGGGGGGGGGGGGATTTTAATATAGTGCGAACTGTATATAATAGTGCGGTTATGGTGCCTCAACGTCTTCGAAATCCTCTGGAAAAGACTGTAGTCTTAATAATAAAATATCAGGAATTTAGCACCTAATCATTTGTGTAGTTTAAAAAAGTGCAAGGCTCTAAATGCATAACATTTTACTTTAGTTGTTAACTCAAACATTTTTAAAGACGCAAAAAAGTCGAGATATTAAGCCGATTTCAACAGTGCAGCGGTCAGGAATCTTTAAACGTAAAGCAGGGTGGCTTGATTCAGTAAATGCTTTAAGCCCAGAGAGCGTAATTATAAAGATGAGATTACGATAAGGATATTTTACTTATATACGAAGCCAGATAAGAAGCATTTATTTTCATTACCCCAAAACAAATTAATACACAAGACGAAGGCGTTTTTAACTAGAAAGTAAACAATTAAGTCCCTTACGTATCTTTCTGGAACTGTTCCTTGCAAGAAGAGGCAAAAGCAGCTGTTGTGACTATAACCGAAAAATGAAAATAATTATTGTTGATATGCATGGAGATCACAGTATGTAAACTTAAGATTCATCATTGATAATTTTCGTCTTGTTTACCTGTAGGTTGTGGAGCCTGTTTTGGAATGAAAGAAGAAGTACTATTGATCATTCCAATAAGACTCTCCATCTTTGCTTCTAGGGGTTTTACAGCATTGCTGACGCTAGAAGTACTGTTGTTTAGTCCTATAAGGCTTTCTACCTTTGCTTCTAAGGACTTTATGGCATCGCTGACGCCTGAAGTACTGTTGATAAGCGCAACAAGTCCTTCCACTTTTGCTTCTAAGGACTTCATACGCGAATTTTGATTTACAGTGCAATGGCAGTTGCAATTATTAACCGGCGTCTTGTTAAGGCGAGGTTTTTGCAGACTGTTACTTGCATTCATCGACGAATAAGTGACGCCATTAACGGAAAACGAAACAATCACCAGGCCAAGCTGAACAAATGACAAATACATCACAATTTGTATGGATCTGAAGGAACGTCTGAATTACTTGATAGTTTACTTGTGTTCCCTTTTCACACTGGGCATACCATTATTACCCAGTGAAACTTGCGACCCTATTTTCTTCGCTCTCGGTCTTCATCCCCGTTTACGCAGAAGCAATCTTATAACAAACTGATTCACCATTGCTAGGACTTCCATTCTCGTCCCCAGAGCCCTTCGTTTCTTGATCAACAGAGCCACTGGTTCGTTACACATTAAGCCGAGTGGCTCTGGGGACGAGAATGAAGGACCTCTTGAGCTTTGTCCTTTCTTCAGACTTGGGGCTACTTACCATTTACATGCAAAAACACCGGAAATTCCGGTTGGAAAATCAAATGGTTCCCGCCACTTCGTATGGGAAGCTTCAGAAAATATAAGCTGTGATTTAATTGCAGCGATGCAATTTTTCTACTCTTTTTAGTCTGCTTTGGTCACTTTAGTTTGTTATACTTAAAAGCGGGTCGTTCTCCCCCCATGTCAAATTTAATAGTTTACGTTCATGCACAAGGTTTCCACCGGGGTAGTTTGTGTCAATTGTAAGCACCCTAGATCCCTGAATGTAGCGAGTATGGCAAATTTATTTCTCGGTAAGTTTTTTCGACCCTCTTTTTTTTCCTTCGTTTTGTTTTGTTTTTTTTCATTCATCCATGACGGTGTTACAGCTGTATTGCATTTAGGTGTATTTATATTAGAACTACTTCCAAAAGCTATCTTGATGCTTATACCGAACCTATATATATTTAAAGGGGGGTTAGGGGGTTAGGGGTTTGTCACGCGTTCCTGTAGTCTGCGTGGGAGGTTTAAATTCTCTCTGAGATGTTTCAAATGGGAAAGCTTCTGTTTATTTATAGTCATTAGTTAGGGAAGGAGCTCATAGTGATCGATAAGCCTCACATGTACAGTTTCAAATTGAGCTTCCTGGCCAGAAAAATGATATACCTAATTCTATTATGTATGTATTTTTCTGGCAAAAGTTGGCCTGTTAATATGAAACCTCAAACCAATTAGATTGGCATAGAAGTTAATACCAAATGTCACATTGCCACGTCACATTTTAAGCTATTAAATTTCCCCATGTTTATACCGTATTTAAAAGAACTTTGCAAGGGGATCTGAGCGCTGAAAATTTTCTTCCAATGTCTCAAATATGAGCTGATATATGACAATTTGAATTCTTAGCATAAAACAGGCTATCGCTACAGCCTCAGTCTTTTGTGTAATAAGTCTACATTTAAGATCATTTCTCTGAAGTATAACTTGCAGTGGGATTTTTGTCAAACTTTACCGATCGGTTGTTCATGTTATAGAAACTTAACTTTTGAAATAAAATCTGGGAGTCCCCATACTCGTTTAGGGGGAGCAGCAAGTTCTCGATGCACGATGATTCCTTACAATATAGAAGAGAAGAGATGACGTCCTGAAAACAAAATTTGTGAAATTATGGGATTGGCTGGCATATCCAGAGAGAGCTTCTTCTGAGAAGCTGGGGAACTAGTTAATATTGCTGATGACGTAATCTTTGTAAGAATATTTGTAGTGTCAGTCAATTTACAGTCTCTGTCTGAAATCTGCTGTCTGCATGCTCATAAACTGCAGTACTAGGTCATTTCTATTGCACTAAGATGTATCCAAATGCGTTAATGTACTTTTCGCCATTATCCGCATAGTTTCGTGCTGCAACTCCACATCTGATGGAACCATCTGGCTCCCCCTCCATGCCGAATCCGATTCTAGAATCACAGCTGACGCAGTCGTTTTGGTTGTTTCCAAGGATACCGATTCTTGTTTTCGAAGGATTACTAGTTCCACTGCAAACAGCATTAAACCCTTCTCTATTGCAGTTGCGCTGTAAGGAGCCCTGAGGACCAATCAGCGCCTTCCAGGAAGCACGACCTAGATTGCTTGTACGGAACGCTCCGTCGGAGATGAGGGCGTGAAGAGAGGTAGCAGCCTGGTTAAGAGCAACGAACCTAGTCTGACGGCCGATCTTCATTCCGAGGCAGATCTTGGAAAAATTTGTGCTCCAGTAGGTTGGAAGCTTGGTTTCTTGAGTGTCAAAACTAGTCATTCCGCCTGCAATGTTGTATGTATTTCTGTCACTCCAAAGCGGAGAAGAGAAGCGGAAGGTCCTCTGCAAAATAAATTGTAATATTAATGGTTCGAGTCAAAGAGTTCCTAGTAATGACAAGCACGAATTGCTTTTTATAGACCCATGTAAAGGAATCTGGATTTCGTAATCCGGAAAATTTGTGCCTGTGGAATCCAGAGTCGTTAAAAGTTTTGCTGGTGGAATCCGGAATTCAGCTGAAGGGATCCCAAACCTCACTAACGAATGGAATCCAATCTAATTAACGTTGACAAAGAATCCAGAATCCTGTCCCTGGAATCCGGAATCCACTGCGTGGAACTCCGGAGTCTAAGACTGTCATGGATTCGTTGCATAGGGTGATATCTAAATGTTTAAGGCAATTTGAGACACCTATATGATTGTACAATTTCGTACCTTTATTTCAAGGTACCATCTAGATGTTGGTGGCAACGTTTGTCACAACAGCTACCAATACAGAAGTAACTATCTAGTACTTTTTACCTTCACTCCGTCTGTCTTTAAGGCCAGCGTCCATCCTCCTCCTCCACATCCAAAGTCTCCCATGTGACAGTAAACAGGAATTTTTTGGGCATCGATGCTCAGGTTATACACTTGACTCTTTGACAAACTGTTTCAAGTAAATGAAAGGCAATAAACCTTTTGGAGGTCACGATATATACAAATTCATTCGTTTATCTTGTTGGGTAAAGTAGTTGCAACAGGCGGGTCTCTACCCACTTACCACAACCACCACGACCAACAACAACTATGAGGGATTGTCACTTGAAAAGCGTTTCGAAAAAAAATAAGACCTCAAAAGCCTGTGACGAGCCCTAGATAGAGATGAAGCTTTCAACCACCAGAGAGTAAAATAAGTAAAGCAAGTGTTGGCAAAGTACTCTTAAGCTGACAGAATATACTACTAGTCATCACTCAAACTCATTCAAACTCATTCTTCAAAGGTAGTCATGAGCATTGAAGATTACCTAAGCCCCCAAACTCACCAAGAGCTATCAAGGTTATCAAGGAATAAGATCTTAGGGAATATTCTTTATTAAGTTAATTCAATTAATTGATGGCGATGGCACTTGAATGAACCCTTTTATGATATTGAGTTGAGTTTGATTTCTTATATACTATACAACAGTTCTCCATCCTTCGAATTCACTGCATAAGTCACGACATGAAATGGAGAAAATAAACAAACTTCAAAACAAATGAAAATATAATGCACAAAAATCGTTTAACATAGACTCGCAGAGAACAAATCTGCTTTTTATACCGCCAGATAAGATATTGCGGGCGGGGAGCAGTTAAAGGCTGTGTTCAATAAACTGTTCTAAAATATGGACTCTAAGTGTTAAATTATCAGGAATTAATCTTTGGTAATGTTAGAGAAACATAGAACCCGGCATCCACCTTGCTAAGTTGTACGGAATTTTTAAGACCCACTGATGTAAACTGTTTTTTTAGGAGAAGTTGTTCAAACCTACTACTGACCCTCATGTCAGGAGTTTTGCAACAATGACATGAAATAAGGACGAAATAAGGATATTTTTTATCGAACAATAAAAATCTCTGGTAGAAAACGTTTCCATTTAAACTAACAAATGAAACCAAAACATAACTTACTTGTCTTTTTCGTACTGTTCCTTACAAGAAGAGACGACAGAAGCGGCTGACGTGACCATAACCAAAAATATAAAAATAGTTCATTTATTTACATGAGAGTCAAAGGAAGTAAAATTAATAATCAACATTGGTAGTTTTTATTTAAGAATACCTGTTGGGTTTGGTCTGGGTTGTGGAATTGGAGAGAAAGTATTGTTGACCAGTCCGATAAGACTCTCCACCTTTACCTCTAATGACTTCATGGCATCGCTGAAGCCAGAGGTTTCGTTGTTCAGTGCAATAAGACTCTCCACCTTTGCGTCTAATGACTTCATGGCAACGCTGACGCCAGAGGTTTTCTTGTTCAGAGCAATAAGACTCTCCAACTTTGCCTCCAAAGCCTTCATGCTATCGCTGACGCCGGAGGTTTTGTTGCTCAGAGTAATAAGACTCTGTACTTTTGATTCTAAGGACTTCATTGCACTAGAAGTATTGTTGTTCAGTTCAACCAAACTCTCCATCTTTCCTTCTAACGACTTTACGGCAGCGTTACTGCCAGAAAGAGTACTGTTGTTTAGTGCAACAAGATTCTCCACTTTTGCCTCTAAAGACCCAATGGAATCTCTATTGCCAGAGGCATTGTTGATCATTTCAATAAGACCCTCCATCTTTGCTTCTAAGGCTTTTATAGCCCGCGAATCCTGATTTATAGTGCATTGGCAGCGGCAGTTATTCACCGGCGTTTGGTCACATCGAGGCGTTTGACCGTTATTTGCCACAGGCAAACTTGTGGCTCCATTAATAAACGATTTCGAAGCACCGATTAGGCCAAGCAGAACAAATGGCAAATGCATTGTACTAACTAAGAGCTAGTGTATTGATGACTTTGAAAACTCTAGATTCCTCTCTGTTGCAACTCAACTTGCAGCCGTTTATTCTAAGGGCTTCTCCATAATTTTGATTCAATACTGGCCAGTAAAATCCTCCATTAACACAGAAGCTATCCAATGATCTTTCATTAAGCAACTATATTACAGGAAACATTTGAAAACAGAACAGTATATATCGTAATATAACTAGCTATAACTGCTAAACATTTGACGATTTGACGAACTTGTTTGGGAAATAGTAAGCCAATATCGAAATTATAAATTAACGAGGATACTTGAAATGGAATATTTTGTTTCAGGCCATTTTCAGAATGTGTAGTTCTCTAGATATCTTCTTTTTTAAGAAGAAAAAAAAAAAAAGCTGTAATTTTGCAGTGCTTCTTAAAATTACATTGGGAGGCCTTTGGTACTTCAAGCATCACCATTTCAAGAGTTAGTAATGTACTTGCTTTACTCTTGACAAAAACCATTCACCAAAAATTTGCATATTCATACTGCACAAAGGTTGATAAGGAAGGCAAATCGATTGATATTTCAAAACAGTCAAATATTAAGTGGAGAAGTAACAAGGTAGAAAATCCCTGAGAAAGAAAACCGGTGCATTAATAGTCGGAGCTATTTTCGTATGACCTTGAAGTAAAAACGCGCGAACAAAACAAAAACAACAAACGAACGGAAATAGAGCGATTTGATTGGTTTATCGAACGGATACAAACGCGCGTGGCTTTAGGTTGATTAAGGGAACGCTCGAGTGAAAATACTTAATGTCCGAGAACTTTCTAGAAGTCAACCGATGCATCGCTTTGACGTCATGCTACACTACGATTGACCAATCGAACAATGCCTTCTCCATATTAGGGTTTTCTTTGGCGGGAAAACGAAGAGGCCATGTTTTGATCTTTTTATCGATTGGCTGATAAAACAAATAACGAACACTTACCAAAACCATTTCAAAAATCGCTAACAAGCTGCAGAATTAACATTTTGCTTGTTTTCTTTCTTTTTTTTTTGGAGGCACCCTTTACAGTTTAAAGCTAAATAATTTCAAAAACTTTCAAAGATTAGCCTCCAAACGTAGCGACATTTCTTTTGACTTTCGAACATTTTGCAGTCACCCTGACGTATACATTTACATTTACAGTTACCATGACAACCGAGTTTAAACAAACATGTTTTGGGTACATTATTTTGTGCAAGTTCTGTGGTCGAATCATTGGCCTCCAAAACCTTCTGAGGCCAAAACACCGGTATGAAAACTGTTAAAGTGAGTAGCATTGTAGTTTGGGGTCATAAGATGTTATTTAAGTTCCTTTGCTATACAAACTATACAAACGAGTGAAAGCGTTTTCGATGAACAAACTAATTTCGATGTTTTTAAATTTATACTTGGCTCCGAAGTTTACAGGAATAAAACAAGCAATCATCTTGAGGCTCAGCAATGAATAATACATTTCACTGATTTGTTTTATTCCTACAAGCGTCGTAGCAAAGAATAAATTTTTGATATAGCGACACTGCCGATGACGTCAACTTTATCAGGATATTTTTACTGTCATCCAATTAACAGCCATTGACTACAATCTGCGGTCAGCAGGCTGCAGTCTGGTGTCTGGAAATGTCATGTGTAGCTTTAATATCAGCTCATTTTTATTGCACCAATATGTATCCAAATGAGGGGTGACGAATGGTCTTTGTGAGAATTCGCGAGCATGCCGAGCACTGCGATTTTTTTGCGAACACGAGCAGAAATAAAAAATTTGCTTTGCGAGCTTGCGAGCAACGCAAAAATTTGGGGAGCACGAGCAAGCGAGCACTCGTTTAGATTTTGCGAGCATATCGAGCAAAGGTAAAATTTTGCGAGCAGTTAAAAATTGAATGGACCATTCATCACCCCTCAAATGCATTAATGTATTGTTGTCCATTATCCACAGAGCTTCGTGATGCAACCCCACATGTGATGGAACTATCTGGCTCCTCCTCCATATATACCAAACCCGATTTTGGCATCACAGCTATTGCAGCCGCTTTAGTCGTTCCCACTCCCCCTCCCTTTGCCTACCCGCCACCTATGTCCTGGGCCCCCATCAAAGTCCTCCCATTCCAGTCTCCTATCCCCATCCTCCCCCACAAAAAACGTAACCTGATATTCGTTCAAGTTTGATTACACTCAGTTAGTTTTAAAAAAAGGCCGGTTTTTTTTTTTCAAAGAAGCTTTGCGCATTATACGACTCGTACTCTCAGTATGATTTATATTAGAACTCTCTTTTTCGTCTTTCTCTATTTCTCTCTCTCTCTCTCTCTCTCTCTCTCTCTCTCTCTCTCTCTCTCTCTCTCTCTCTCTCTCTCTCTCTCTCTCTCTCTCTCTCTCTCTCTCTCTCTCTCTCTCTCTCTCTCTCTCTCTCTCTCTCTCTGTCATTCTTTATGTTATGATTATATAGAGGATATTACACGGTGGCGCGAAGATATGAATTTTATCTTCAAGCCGCCGTGTAATGTTCTTTTTATTATATAGACAAAAAGACATCGATAAAATAATAGAGGGAAATGACCGAAATTACGTCATCGATAAACTCACTAGTGAGATTATGGAAAATAAACCACTCGGGTCCCGGATGTAGCGTTTATGAATTTTACGAGTGGTATATTTCCCAGTAAAACACTCGTGTCTATATAATAAAATCAAGTATTTAATACCTTGTTTTAGTCTTTCCTCAAAGGAAAATAAGTATAGTCACGACAAAAGTACATAGGGGAGAAATCGAAAACCAAATGTCTGGGATAATCTTGTGTACCTTATCCAGTTTTTTAAACCTGCATATCTTATGGACGTTTGAGATTAATTTTCCCTGAGTGTTTGAAATTAAAATTTGAATGTTTAATTCAAAATGACAACATTTTAACAATACGCGTTTACCCAAACGGACTTAATTGTGGACATCTTTAGCAAGTGCTTATATCATCTTAGAAAATCATATGGATAAACATCATTTCAGCTGTTAAAACACACTGTCAGACAGCTACATATTCCGCCAGGTTAGGGTAGGGTAGGGTTTTTGCGCTGTTTCGGTCTGAAAACGGGTATAGGAATCTGGAATCGGATACCATTTTTCATGAGGGAATTGCCAGAAGAAAAGAAAGAGTAATATGCAAATTGGTAGTGGATTCTGAAGAAATCTTTTTCATGACGCTCTAATGTAACAGTCAGAATTTCTGCCTATGTAGACATCTATGTTGCTTTTTGTGACCTCGGAGCTCCTCCAGGTCTGAAAACAGGAAGACAAGGTTTGAAAAAGGGTGTGGAAAATGGTCTGAAAGGGGGTGAGAATTTGGAGAACCGGGCGATTCTCTCCACCAAGAGTTTCCAGGAGTACAACCCCCCTCCCCCCCCCCCCCCCCCAACCCCGCACCCCTCTGGGTATAACTGCCATTCAAATAACCCTTTTTTCTGAAAAGTCTATCATGATCATGCTTTCAAACAAAGAAAAATTCCGTTTGACCGTACGTCCGTTATATTTGTTATGACTTTAACGGTGGCTGTTTCCCTCTATCTCCTTTACATGTAAATCTAAACAATCTTTCAAATATGTAAAAACTCCGGAGAAACGAACTTACTAATTTTGCAAGTTGATCTTTTAAGCCTCGTTTTGATGAGGCGAAGTAAATTGTCACATTGACTAATATTCCAGATGTTTAATTGGCCTTCTTGGTTGATTGAAGGCAATCTAAAACTTTAATGTAGATTTCGCGACCATGCTAAAGCCAATTTAATTTATATATTTGTCAACGCAACTCGACTGGGAAGCTGATACCAATATTTATTCAAAATAACTGTAAGTTGAGATATTTGTTTCTCTCGCAAATTCCGTCCAATCTGCCTGACACTGTGTGAACATCTGCTTCACGTAGGTTTTGTTTCAGCAAAACAAGTCTAGATGGTCAATGCTCTATTTTTCTACTTGTTTAAGCAGCCTGGCTACATGTTTATAACCCTGCAAAGATCATGTCTTTCTGTGAGAAATGATGTCAACAGAGCGACTCTTATTTAACCAAAAAGTAGTTATAGAATTTGGATTATACAACGCCAGATTCTTCTCTTTTCTCACCGGGCGGCGTTTGGGGAAATGGCATCTCCGTTGTTCTTTCTCGCTATTCTTACATTGGCTTCATTGACTTCTGCTGAGTAAGTACGAACAAACACAACATTTATAAATATGAACATTAGTACATTTGTTTGAACAAAAAGTCACTATTTTATCTCAGTGAAAAATAAAATTTTAAAAAATTCGAACTACAATGAGCTTACACCAGGGTATATTAGCTTTTTTTGAATAGCAGTATTACCTTTTTAGTGAATAGAATAGTTTTAATGATTCAGTTTTATTAGAAATGATAAACCGAGGGATATGTAGTACCCATGTGTTCGTATGGTAGGCGCATTTAAAGAAACAATTCCCAATGTTACGAGTTGCGATCAAAGGAGTTGTTAGGAGCAGGTTTTCTTCGCTTAAGACTACCATCGTAGAATAGTTTTCACTCTCTAAGCTATTAAAACATACCCTATAAATTTCTTCTTGCCGTTCAGTGTTTTCAAGGGATCATAATGGGACATTTAGTTTAACAGATCATTGCTTGTCAAGCTTGTCTTTCTTCAAGACATTCGCTAGGATATAAAGCAGCGACTGACATGTAAATTATGATACAGCAGGCATACCAGCCATCGTTTATCGATTATTAAAGTTTTTTGATCTGATCTTGAATACGTTATCCATAATTGAAGAATAAACTTCACTGAAAAACAACAAGCTAATAGACAAAAAAAACCGCTTTACTAAATTTTGCCTCCCAATGTAATTTCTTTTTGAAAAACGACTAAAAAACCGTTTGTGTTACAGAACTAAAAGATATACTCTGTGTTTTCAGTTGAATAAATTTATAAAATGTTGTGGGCTGTTTTCTTTACGATGTTTTTATTGCATATCTGTTCATACTCAGTGACATCATCAAGCACGTTTTCCTGCCTTTTATAAACAGCTGATCTGATCGAAGTTCATCTTTACTTTGTTCGCCCAAGCATCTATTTTCATTTCTTTTCCCTTAATTTCCTTTAATATTAAAAAAAATTATCTGCATACCTTTCAAACAATCGTTTTGAATTCATCATTTTAAAGTAAGTTCGTCCCGATTCTTTGCCTTTTATGCCAGTGAGCTTAATTTAAATTCTATCTGAATTCTCATTGCAATTAAACCCCTATTTTTAAAACCCCATTAACCTTCAGCTGCTGAATTAAGAGGAAAGGGAAGTCTTTATTTAAATTTTTGTGACATTTTATATTCTCTTCCACTCGACTGTTCCAATTTTGTCATACCCGCAAGCGATTTAAGAACTTGATCAATAAGCAGAATGAGTAGAGAGGGTTTGTTCAATCTATCATTTAGGATTAAGAGGTTTTACAGTTTCCGATTTTCCTCGCATTATAAGACCATTTAATTCCCACATTTATACAGAAGTTGGTTATGACTTTTACAAAATGCCTAAGTGTATTAAACCGAGTTAATCCAGTATTTAAACATATAACAAAACCGCTTTCTAAGCCATTTTCTCTTTATCCAGCGTTTTATCTAAACATCGTCCTTCGTGAACATTTCCATGGAATCAAACAAGGTCTTGAAAACACATATCTTCTTAAACTGATAAACTGCTTAGTAAAAGATAGGGAGGTTCAATGATTTCCTAAACCGCGACCTAAGTTTCTAGGAGCGCGTTCAGCCGTATAGTATTTCAGATTTTCACTTCCTAGTTTGGCTGCTATCATGCTCGATTTTATCATTTTTATTTGACTATGATTTTATCAACTCCACCAATTTTCCCTGAAGGATATTTTATGCTGTGGTTCAATAACATAACTAACGATCACTAATGAACAATAAATCAACAATAGCATAAGATTAGGCTATCGCTGTTCACACGAGAATGTTTTAGTTTCTAGAGCGTGTTCCAGAAACTTCCGTTTACACAAGTTTGTAAACGCAAGCGGTAGTAACGTTTATACTTGTCCACAGAGATTAATTGCTGGTTTATTCCACATGAGGTCATGGCGGCAATTTTAGTGGTCTCCCCTGAGAATTGAAGGCCATTTCGTGTAAGTTCTTCGCGTTGTACTGATCATGCATTGTATGTATTGACCACCAATATGACCGACTTGCCACGCGTGATTGCAAACCAACAATAGGGAGATTCGGCAAATCAGAATGCAAAGGGACTTAACCCCATTTTCGGTGCTTAATTTCCTGTTCTGCCATTGGTCAATTCGGTTATAACGACTGCCCGCCTCGTCGTCTCTGTTGTTACGTTGACGGCCTCCGGGAATAATATCTCATTCAATACTATTAGTGAGCTAAGCAACTCTGCACGTGCAACACGCTTTTCTGTAAATTTCTTCACCGTTTCTGAACAACTGCGACACAAATTCGAGGAGAAAAAACAATCCTTAGGCCACGTCCACTCGAATCTGGACATTTTTTTATTATTATTTCTTATTTTTTACTTTTTAAACGAATTTGCCTTCCGTCCCAAGAAACCAATAGGGAGCTTAAGCACCGTCAACGGCGACGGCAACGAAAACGTCACTTAAAAAGTGAATTCGCGCTGCCTCAAACTTTATCGCGCTTATTCCATCTCATTTAAATCGTCAAATGTGGTCATTCTTTTTTGGAATTGACTTCTGAACGACTGTATCAGAGTTCAAGAAAAGAAAAATAAAGTTGATGTCTTGTGATCCCGTCCTGGACAAAACGTGAAATTAGGCACTTTTTACGCTGTAGTCGCGAAGCGACGGCAGAGAAATGTATAAAAAAGTTGCAAAGTTGTTGTTTTGCCAATTTAAACCGATTGCTTTTTTGCCGTTCTCGTTTCCGTCGCCCTGGTCGTTGCTTAAGTTACCCAATGATTCCGCTCAAGGAAACCGCATCTTTTTTAAACCGCTCCCCAGAGTGATTTAACGCCCTGTTTACACGATTCCGGCCTTAACCCTTTAATCCCTAAGATCAAAATTTGAATTCTCATTTGTTGCCCCTATTCATTTCCTACAGAAGTATTGGAGAGAAGTTGATAAAGTATCTTGTGTGATCTTGTCCGTAATTCTCACGACCACTCTGTTTTACAAAGCACTGATATTACAAGGAGAAATTTGATGCTGATCACTTTTAGTGCTTGAGGGTTAACTTTTCTTGAGAACTTGATATTAAACGCAAAGGTGATGAATTATATTTTATCTATTTGTAAACAGCAAACAAAAAAATGAAAAAATAAGGGATGGATCGGACAAAATGTACGTCTTTACGAGTTGTAAACGATACAGTCAAGGCAAAATATTAAGTGAGCAGGTGGGAATTGAAATGGTTTTATAATCAAGCAAGGTGACGGAGGTTCTTAAACCTCTTAAATGGAAATTAGGGATATGAGTTCCTCTTAAAGTCATTGTACAAGTTTTTAAAACCTTGCGGGCATGAAAAAGAATTGGAACAGTCGCGTTCAAAAGGATAAAAACATCATAAAATTTACATAACAATTACCCCTCTTCTTCATTTTAAATTCAGCAGCTGTACGTTAAAGTGCACGGTTTTTAAAAAAAGGGGATCATTTTTAAACTATGGCCAGCACTGGGCATTCTGTTCAGTAGAAATTGAGGCAAGGTCATTCACATAAAACATAAAGGAATCGGTGCGCCTAAAACAAAACATACTCTCTTGTTTCGGTCAACAATACTAGAAAGATGGGTGGGCGAATTAAGGAAAAAAAAGAACGCTGGTCGTATTTTTTAATAACCACTTTATTTTGTTGATTAATATTAACGATCAAATATAGTGAGAGCAGATGGCACAAAGAAAGTAAAAATCTTGCTTAAAAAAATTGGCCGGCGCAGAACCATTATATAATCTAAGGAATTTGTTGCCCAAGCCTTCACGTATTCTAGTTGAAAAAGAGTGAGTGAGGGTTTTCTATTTTTTGAATTTTAATACAATCCACTGCAAAGGGCTTTTACGATCGCGGTAAATTTAACTTCCCTTTTGCCTCTTTGAAATTATTACACGTGAAACTTCCGTCAGGAAAAATGGTCGCATTAGTCCGTTTTGACAAGAACATGTAATTATGAGCCACCTATATATAGAGCCTAAATTTCGAAGTCTGTAAGCTGTTGAGCTTCTTTCACAATGAATTTGAAAACGACTTTAAATTTTTATTACAACAAACTGATGTTTTACAATAGACATAAAAGATTTCAAAAATTGGTTTCACGCCAATACGCTGATCTTCTTTTATCAGAGTATATACTAGCGTTAAAGAATAAACGCCTACGGTTTATTAATAACCTTTTAAGGCGCTTTTAAGAATAAGGCAATTATCAATCGCCCAAAGTCGGCTATTCATTATGGATGATATAATTGAGAAATATAGGGCCTTTTTGGTCAGATAATTTTTAATTTTGCAATTTAAAGTCAGTTTTTTATCTCCATTGATAACAAAGCAGATGAATAAAGAAGGGACGCCGACTCAACGTCTACAAAGAATATATTAAATTGTGGAAAAAGTGCATCAAATTTGTTATAACTGTAAAATGGCTAAAAAAGAGTGCAGTATTTTTTTTTCTTCTTTTCTTCTTTTAAAGACGTACTTCTTTGCAGTTAAATTTCCTTTCGAACTTTTTATTGTATTCGTTTAAAAGACGTACTTTTTATCCAAAACAAGCAGGATATAACGTTGAAAAGGGCCTCTGGTGTTGATTTCGTACTCAGGGGTACCTGTTATAGTTCAACCATTGGACATTAAGGCAAACTGATACCCCTGTGACCAAGAACACATAACCTACGAGAATCCTTCGGTTCAAGGCTACCAAACGTATCATTGGGCGTTAGATATCTTTCACGCAAAATGATGTGAAATATAGGCCGCACTAACATACGTCTGTTGCACTTTATCTCTTAGCTGGAGACATGCCCTCTAGATTTCATAATCAATCCAGTTTTAATTAATTATCAACATTAATTGGCCCTTTGCTAATCTTACTCGTCCTTGCTAGAAACCTTGATCTGTGTAGTTTAAAGGCTGAGAGTTACCTGACACTAAAATAAAACCCGAGATACCCCGAGAGTCTTAAAATAAACAGTACATTTACTGCAGGTAAGCCCCGGCGCTAACGAAAAACTTTACCGTCTTTTAGGGAAAAGGTCATTCGTATCTTTCCTGGAAACAATGAACAACTTGAATTCCTCAACTCTTTACAGGATAACCAAGACCTTGAGGTGAACGAAGTCATTTAACATATATTTGTTTACTAATTTTTCATAGCACGTTTTGGCTCCAAATCTTGTTGCTAACGAGTGAATAAATAAATACTTATCTAACATTGCCACTAAAGTTGTAGATCCCTGGTGCATGCTTTAGTTGAAGTTACTGATATATAGCTGCAACTTAAATACCCAATAGCGTTCGCTCCCATTGAATACTTGAGGTCATTTGACCACCTTTGCATGATTAATTAAACAATGCAACTCTAATTTCCTGTGAGTGGGGAATTCTGAGCGACGTCTGTCCATTCGTGGAAGACCTAAATTTGATGCCATGCAGGGAAGACTTGACAGTCTCTCTGTTATCATGATAACACCTTGTTACCATGTCTCGAATTATTTTTTGTGTCTTTTTTCTCAAGCTTAATTTTGAATGACCACCCATTACGGTCTCTCCGCGTTATTTCAGGGGCACCCAACGTCAATTTTCCGAAACTATCTTTTCGGAAGACGATTTGAGATGTAGAATTTTCAGAACATTTTTTGTAAAATTTCTTGCTTGCCTGCCTCTCCTAGGATTTTCGAACACCTAAAAAATAGTATAATTGCCCATTTTTAACGGATTTTTTACCCCAAAAAGGTCACCTAGAATTTTCGGGAGCCTTTTTTCCGGCTGAAATTTTCGAATAGGTAAATTTTGATCCCTATAATTTTCGGATCACTAAACTTTCAGCTAGGAAATCCGAACAGATGAAAAATTTTTAGGGGATAAAAATATGCCTATATCTACCGTTTAAATACCAGAACACGTTTAAACTATGCTACGTTTAAGCGGTTTTGAGCTAAATTCTCGTCAAGTGTACCTGTTATTTGTTGAGCTTTTGTTTGTTTCCGTTCTGTAGCTGGACTTCTGGAAAGCTCCTCATAAAGTTAGCCTTGCTGTTGATATCCACGTGACTGAGCAAGTGTACAAGATTCTCGCAGTGCAGCTGAAAAAGAAAAGTATTCAGTTTCAAATTGTCATTTTTGATGTAGAGAAGTTGATGGACGAGGAAAATGTCGTACAGACACGAGGAATGTCCTCAAGCTTTTACAGCAAATATCATCCATTGGACGAGGTAATACGACATTTTTCTGCTAATTAAATGGTTTGTGTCTGCTAGCCTGCGTTGCAGCTATCCTGCGCATCGTCCAAGCGGTGTAGAGCCCTGCGACGCAGGTTAATGTCTGCCCGCAATGTACAGCTATTTTGAGAAAGGTTGTCGGAAACAATGTGCCCTTGACAATCCCGAAAGGTAAGGCCGTGCTCAGATGTCCTTTACTTCCGAGGCGACTGCAGAGTTTGGTAATGTGTGCTTACTTTGGTCTGAGTGATAAAATTAAACCACAACATGCAGACTAAATGTGCTATTCTAAGAGTAACTTTTACATTATGTAAAGTCATTTTTGATTTATGAAATAAATGTCCAGGTGGATCTCGCGCAAATGCGTGCTTCTGGTGATTCTAGGCGTCGTAATATAAATCTCAATCTTACTGGCTGTGGCTTAACCCTCTTGGGGTTTCTGCATTTAAGGCCTAATCATGGCGCGTACACTCTTTAAACTACGCATTAATTGAAAACAGTTAATAAAACTCTAGATCGTGGAAGAGATGAAAAACCTAGCAAACCAGAATCCCGGGTTGGCGAAAGTGTTCAGTGTTGGAAGATCTTATGAGGGGAGAGAACAACTGGCTATTGAGGTAATTATGAATACCTTACTTTACGGTTTACTTTGATTATATAAATATTTTTCCAACTACAACCTTTTGTGCTTTTAATGTTAACTGCAATGATTTAAACTGAAGTGAGGCTGAATGAATAAATTCCTCCAGCTAACAACGAAATTGGATGGATTCACTGACTGAAGATGCAAATGTAAATTATGTCTAACAAGGAAAGCACACAAACAGAAAACACGTTTTGTCGGCGTAGGACTACAAGATGCTTTGATGTGCATGTGTAATCAGAGTCGGTAGAGTTTACATTAACAATTTTATTTAAGCAAACAAGTTTTGAGACCCCTTCTTCTTGCTAGACCCTTTGATATTAACTTTGCTCAAAAAAGCTAATTAATAAATGTTGCCTTTAAGGCCTTGTCCTTTTCTGACCATCGCTTTTATTTTAGCTGAAAGGCAAACGAAGACCAAACAAAAAGACTTTCTTTATGAATTGTGGAATCCACGCACGAGAATGGGTCTCGCCGGCAACCTGCATGTACATCATAAAACAGGTTGGTGAAAATTTATCATCACATGCACTCCTTGAGGACCGCGAAAGTTAGGCTACGGCGAAACTTCGAACTAGCTCTAATTTGGGTTGATCTAAACTGATTAAATTATAAGATCGTCTGTTAAATCGGACGTCGAACTTAGGAAGCGTCGGAGCTACTCAACTGACTCAGACCAAAAAGCAATTTTACTCGGCCACCGGGTGTTCAGTAATTAACGATCTTCAGGCGCGCTATCCGTCTGAAGCAGACGAATAGAACGTTTTGGACAATCCAAACTTATTCAGACGAACTTAACTGAGCCAGACGTCAAACTTTTCATAAACTTACTGCGCTTTTCACAAACATGCGAATTCTGAAGTTCAAAAGCCAACTGACGATTGCGCTTTTCGCTGCCGTCAATCATCTTAACGAACCTCTTAGGAAACGAAACTTTACTTTTAACAGGTTCAAAAGGTCATGGTTTCTGATCTGTGATTGGTGGATTTCGATCCGTTTTGTGTGTTTCTGTGTTTCAAGGTTCGTTGTTTGTGATCGTAATTATGATTGACGGCAGCGAAAAACGCAATTGTCAAGGCGGCTTTTGAACTTTGAAGTTCGCATGTTTGTGAAAAGCGCAGTAACTCACAAAGTTTGGTTTGTCTCACGAAAAGTTCGACGTTTGGCCTAGATCTTGGACACTCACTACTTCTGTCTTACTTGTTCTCTAACTGCTCTAATATAATATGCTTCATGGTCTTAGATAGCCAAACTCGACCTCTGAACAACGTGTTGATTAGCCTGTTTGTGTTCAGTAGTTTAAACATTAAAAGAAATAGATTGTGATAAACTCTGCTAGATGATGACGTAAATATTATGGGATATGCATGACATCATTCAAAGGGGTGGTAAACGTGGCAGTCATCAGAGATTTTACTTAACCCTTTAAGATCATTATCCACATACAAATTCTCCAAATTCTCCGGAATAAATTGCATACATTTCCTTAAATAATTAGTTGAGAGAACTTGATAAATGATCTAAGCACTTTCCCTTAGGTGATCAATTTATTATTTCTCATATCATACTCTGTTGATTATGTGCTGGTATTGTCAGGAAAATAATTGATATAGTCACTTCGGGCTTTTCAGGATTAAAATTCAAGTTTACTTATTCTAAATAGTTTTAAAATCGTTACATTTAACAAGCAATTTTATGCCAGAGTTCTAAGACAAGTTGTTTAAAAAATGAGGGAAACCGGACCCACCCATCGTTAAAATGAGTAAATAAAGATTTACAAAAAGGGGAAAGTATAAAAAGTTGAACCGATGATAAAATGCGTCGTGAACTAGTACAGTCAATTTTTGCAGTTAAATCGGCGTCACACATTTTATATTGACTTTTTAAATGTCATTAGATCGTGTCGAAATACGGAAGAGATAGCAGCGTGACAGAAATGTTGAACAAGATGGATTTCGTTATCATGCCAGTCTTGAATGTTGATGGCTATGTGTTTACATGGAATAAGGTACTAGTATTTGCTAGAAACCAATTCATTTTAACCCCTTCACTGCCAGAGAGGAGGATGGAGTTTTGTAGGATGACTCTTGACCAACTTTTGAGTCTACAAACGAAATACTTAATCACTAATTATTGAATCCATTCAAATGAAAGCTCTGTGCCTGTACTTGCACATGGAGCTATTTGTTTTTCAAAATTTCACAAAACGGACATTTGGTTCGAATTTGCTTTTCCCTAAATTTGGCAGTGAAAGGATTAACGTGGCCCGAGCCTCTATAAAAGAAAGGCACAAATACAAAATAAATTTGATGAATAGGTGTTCTTTAAGCCCACCCCGCATTCCGCATAAAGTTGTTCTTCTTGCAGCGCGAACTGTATTCGCCGTAGGTTTGTGATTACTTAGTTTTTTGCAATAAAACTTTGGGTAAGGATACCCTTTCAGATAAGAGATAGTCCGTCAGCACTCTTCCACTACTTGTGCGTCAACTTTCCCAAATGTGTTAGCATAGCACTTTAAGGTTAAATTCGACCAACATTTTGTCCAGCGAGTTGTATATGATGGTCACGATTGACTTCAAACTTGCAGAATGATATAAAACTAAAGAGCACTGAGGCCTGTTTTAACTTCGGGGAAAATCGATCGTGGGATTTCAAAGTTATTTACATTTTTTTATAAAAAAGCAATTTTGAATCATTTCGCCGATATCTCAAAAGTTTTTATGTGTACAACGTTCGACAGTTCTTTGTTAAAGATGCCAAAAATCACAGAAATCGGTTTAATCTTTCCTGCTTCTAAATGACGGTCATGTGTGACTGTTTCTAGACCGCTGAAAAATGAGTTCATAACGTGTGATGAAGTTTTGGATCAATTTAGGTGTATGAGAAACTGCCCACCTACCCCTCCCCTAACCCAACATTTTGCCCTAAGTGAGTAGTAAGTGATAATGTCAGCTTAGGGGAGGGGTAGGTGGGTAGTTTCCCAGAAACCTTAATTGATCCGAAGCTTTTTCTTGAGTATCAAATAGTAGACCAAGAAATATACCCACATGGACAGCGGCGACATATATCTAGCGCTATGCACTGATCCTGAGGTTATCAGCAGTAGTTGCTTTAGTACTTAGTATTTATTTATGAGTTTCTGCCGCAACTTGATAGTCCAACAGGAGAAATAGATTTTGGAGGAAGACCCGCAAACCAAACAAAGGATCAAGATGTGTTGGGACTGATCCCAACAGAAACTGGGATTACAAATGGGGATGTAAGTAGACTACTTAACCTCCTTAACCGCGGTCGGCAAATGAGAGACATTTGCAAAAGCTTTAGCAGTTAGCAAGTACTTCAAATCTAACTTCGTCATTTTAAAGTTTAATGTATAACAACTACGCCGATAGTTCGACAAGAATTGCCTTAGATCTTTTTCACACAACGTCACGGCGGCCATATTGGTAGACAAAACAATGGAATGGCGGCCATGTTGGCGTTCCAAACCAATCTTGTGGGAATTGAATTCTTTACTAATGTAAAGACTTCTTTGTTCCAAGAAATTTGCATAGCCACGGATCACTAAAGTGAAAATGATCTGTTATACGAAATGTGCAAAATTTTCAATTTTTACCTCATTTTTGTTAGGTTTGCTTATATCACAGTTTATTTATTCTGCATTTTATTTACTTTCTTTCTTTCTCGAAGGTATCAGCTCTAAATGAATGGTTAAGGTCGGTACACACTAGGCGACAAGTTGCAGCAACAAGTCGCGGCAACAGATCACTCGGTGTGTTCAGGTTCGGCGACTAGTTGAAGCAACATGTTGCGGCGACACACCGCAGCAACAAATCGCTTCGTGTGTACTGGGGAAATCTTGTGAAAATCTTTGTCTCTGCAACAGAATTTTGTCGCACCAACAAGTCGCACAAATTCTGTCAGATTTGATTTTTTGCAACATTTTGCTGCGACAAAATTCTGTTGCAGAGACAAAGATTTCACAAAAATTCTCCAGTACACACGAAGCGATTTGTCGCTGAGACGTGCCGTCGCGACATGTTGCTACAACTTGTCGCCTAGTGTGTACCCACCTTTACAGTCAACTCCCGTTGTTACAAATGTGATGAAATAATCCTCTGTTAATGCGGACAACTTGATAATACCCATTTTGAGGACGAAGCTAAGTCGAATGGTATCATTGGATTATTTGGGGGTTGGATTCGCCTCCAGTTTCCAGCGCGACTTTGCAATATCCAGTGATAGAGGCGATAGCGTCTCTCAAAAAGTCCCATAGTGCATTTCGACACGGCACCGACCAAGTCCCAAGCTCAACCTCAAATGGCAAATAAAGGTTAATCAAGGTCCTAGGGATGTCCGCAATTACCAGAGTTGACATCAAGAAATTCACAATTCTTTACCAAGGACCTATAGAATCTGGAATTGTCTTCCTGCATATGTTACAAACTTGTCAAGCTTTTCTATCTTTAAGAACAAAGTGCTAGAGTTTTTATCAAATTAGTTACTGACAGAATTAGTTCAGCCGCACTTCTTCGCAGCCCTCAATTCTTATAATATTGTGATATCGAGGTGGCCTCTCTATATAAGCCTGGTGGTTTCTTGAGGTCTTCTCGCCTAACAACCTGCTGTATCGTGTAAAATTTGCTGTAACAAAAAGGTTAATAAATGATGATGATGATGATGACTTCGCTATCTATAGTACCAGGTGCCAGTAGCAATCCTTGTAACGACGCTTACCGTGGAACACATGCATTCTCTGAGGTGGAAGTCTGGAATGTGGCGAAGTACTTATCAAGAAAATCAGGCCAAATTGCTGGTTATATGGATGTTCACGCCTATAGTCAGCTCTGGATGATCCCCTGGGGATATACCAGGGAACCAACTAGTGACCAAGAAGAGCTGGTAGGACTCTGCACCTTTTTATCCACTTCGCTGTACATGTTTGCTCAGTTTAGCGAAATTGGGTGGATGGGCTGAAGATGTAATCTGATTGTCATAACAATCGCCAAAAATCGGCTGCATTCTTCTCTAGCTTGCACGTGCTTTTGACAAAACATGATGACGTTATAATAAAAGTACTGGCAGAAACCATGCTTTATTTATTTATTTCATTATTTTTTAAATCCATTTTTCTCCTTCTATAGATGAGAGTGAGCAGATCCGCTATTACTGCAATAAGATACGCTGGCTACGGAACTTCCTACAGATATGGGCCTTCATCTGTCATAATATGTAAGGAATATATTTGCGGAGCCTGTTACAGGCTGTCAATTATAGTTGGAATGAACAAATGGAAAAACGAGCGCGCAATGTTCGCTTTTCCTTTTCGCTCGTCGCCATTTTCTGAAGGCTGGAACAGCCTACTTTTATTTAAACTGCCATAGTTAGTGATCTGGGCCTTAACTAAAACTTGTATCAATGTGAGTGTATATGGAAAATTTATTGTATCAGCTCACGTGGGTTAGTACTGGAGGTCATGATGTAAGGTCATTCGTGAGCAAGTGATTTGCATGCGTTAAATATAAACTATGGTTGTGAGCTTTGTTTAGGATAGGTTTCTTAGTCCGAACATTTTTATTTATCGCTGCCTTCTCAACGTCAGTTGGTATTGTGCGCTAACGACGCTACTTTGGAAAGGACGCGATTTTTTTATCATCACAAATATAGAGTTGACACTGAGCGGTTGGTCACTCACTTTTTCTAAGACTTGACCGTTAATTGATCCTACAAACTTCTTCTCTAAATATTGTAAAAAATCCTTATCCTAAGCGGACCGCCATTTTGGAGCATTCGTGACGTCATTCCGTTTATCGTAAATATGGCGAAACCGGCAAGTTGTCGGACTTCTGATATTTTTGCCATTCTGTCATTATCATTATCATTATCATCATTATCATTATTTTCAATGAAATGTGAAAATAAATGATGTCAAAGGAGAATGTAAAATGGCAAATTTTGCCGTTTGGCTGAGTGATGTCACAAATGATCCTGAATGACGGCTGACGGTTTTAAACTATTAAAAACTTTAAAGGAGAATTTCATTGAGATCGGATTAAATGCTCAGGAAACAGTTAGCAACTCATCACATTGCCATCTTTTTATTTTTGATTAGTAAAACAATGGGCTTTCCGCGTTAACCTTGTCCTTTAAGATGAATGAATCTGAAATTATTCAGCAATTCACGAACCAAAGGCCCATATATCACAACCGCTATTCCTGAATGTTTCTTCTCTTCGGGTTTAAATTGCAGATCAAAATTCTGGTGGAAGCAAAGATTACACATATGGTCAACTGAAGATCAAGTATTCTTTCGCGCTTGAACTAAGGGACAGAGGGCGTTACGGCTTCCTGTTACCATCAAATCAGATCGTACCCACTGCGATGGAAACATTTGAGGGAATCAAGGCAATGGCAAGAGAAATGAGGATCTAATGAGCTTTATAGTGTTCGACCCAGTATTTTGAATAGATTGTCTATTTTAGTCAAAATCCAGTAATAAAGAGCTACTCTTCAGAGAAAAAAGAACGATTGTGAAGTATTCCCTTTTTTATTTCTTCCTTTGAATTACTGACACACTTACGCAGCACTGAAGCATTAAAACAACCCGGTGTCACGAAAACTTGACCCTCTCAGGAGTCGAGCTAAATTCATCTGCACTCCCATTATTGTTTCAAGGGGTTGGACTGGAGGGTGTTGTAAACTTTCTTCGTGGTTACTACCGTCTTACAATAATTCACAATTAAAACACCTTGGTTAAAATCTACAAGTTGCTGATGCGCATATTGTGAGATATGTAGCGCGATAACAACCTGCGATATCATTTGCTCCGGAATTGGCTACCGTCAATCGTCGTCGTTGCTAAGGCACCCTAATTAAAGACTGCGGACGGAGGGAAGAGTGGTCGGGATCCTTCAATGAAAGTTTTGGGGGTTTTGACATGAAGGGGACGCCGGGGTTAAAAGGGGTGATTTCTCTGAGTTTCCCTAGAACTCTCCCAAACGCATATTTGACAAGGCGCGGAGACCCACACCGGTTTCCACCGTTTCACGGAAATCTGTCACATTTTTCAATATAAACTATATCTTAATAATAAAAACACTTTCCAAGTTAAAATTTGGCCACTATCCTGTCTGAATGACTCGGAAACATAGGAAAGGGGACTTATAAAGTAAATATCCAAAACATTTCCTGGGGGAGCTTGCCCCCAGACCCCGCTAGAAGCTTGCGCCTTCGGTGCTCATTTAGGAAATCGGTCAGTAGATCCGCGTCTGCTTGACCATGCTTATTTTGACAACTCTCAGGTTTACACGAACGAGCTCTCATGGTATTATTCATGTTCGTCAGCCGATACTGCCACGGTTCGTTCACCGAGGGCTTTTAACGGAAAAGATATCATTTTCGTGTGGACCCCTCTGAACGAATGGGTTTCAAAACCGACCAATGTGGACATAGCCTTACTGGCTATTTGTCGCAACGCAGTATGGGACTGTTTTGGGCGGTATCGCTTCTTTCATTTGCTAATAACAAAGCGCGGGAAACTGGATCAAAATTCGCCCTCAAATAAAATCCCATGGTGCAGTTCGACACAAAACCGACCAAGTCTCATACGGTCAAACGGTCAATTGTTCTTCGGTCCCTACCGACCAATCAGAATGCATCTTTCCGCGTTATATATTTAAGATAACGAGAAAGGGAATAGAAGTATCTGCCCACCAAATCAAGGCGTAGTCGACGAGTATCGTGTTCCATGTAAAATGATAATAATGCACTTCTCCTATGTTTTTGTTGTGTTGTCCGGTTTGACTGGTGTTAGAGTTGCAACAGAGATTAACACTGTAAACCAGTCGGCTGCTATCTGTTGTGACAAGCCTTCTGTGGTTTGCAACTGTAACATTAACACGGATCAGCCCAGTTCAAATGTCAGTGAAGCCATCGAGGTATTACAAAGGAAAGTGGATCACCTTATTACACTAATCAGTAACAGCTCTACTTCCAGCCTGAACCTACAAACCCACCAGGTAGGCCCCATTAATCTTGCCTGCCCTTTTGAGCTTCGTAGCTCAAAACGTGATCCTCAACATGTTCCTAAGAAAGGGTGGATTTGCATATGGCCCACTTTTGCTTTCTGGTAAATTGCTACAGATATGCACCCGCTGTTTATCGCACTTGGTTGACGCGATGATTTAAGTTTGAACCACGGCAACAAACAGTTTCCTTCCTAAACGCGCCTATTTTTGGAAGAAGGGTATACGGGCCTCAGTTTTTTTTTTGCCGTTCATCATACGCGGCATTATGCAATCTAGAGTCTCAGGACCTTGTTCAAGTCTCAGGACCTTGTTCAAATATCTAACGTAGCATCGCGATTTATTTTTCCACAGGAAGCTAAAAAGGTTATTTCCCTGCAAATCATTAGGTGACGAATAACTCCTTAATTTTGGTGCGAAATTTCAGCGAAGTTTATAATCACATGCCATGGCAACCTTCCGTACGTCTCAGTGTCAAGAGGGCGACGAAGTTTTAAAATGTCATGAATGAAGATATGCCAGGGCATAAAAAGAGGCTTTAGAGAACCTGAAAACACGAAAGAGCACATCAAGAAGGATTCTAACAAGTATTTTGTCGAAAAACTCTGAACTTAAGCCAAATTTAAGCTCTAAACGTTCGAGAGAGTGGACTTTTCGATCGATACGATCCAGGATAAACATGTCAACTGTATAATCAAAGATTGCTAACGTAATTCGTCTCCCATGATATTAATAGGTAATAAAATGGTGACGAGTGAAATTACGGAATAATTTCACGCGCAAAGGCGAGGGAAATTATAAGGATTGGGACAAAACGCAAGTACAACGTGCTATAAGCCTTAAATTTTTTTCAGTGGCTATAATGTTTATTAATTAGCCCCATTTTCTCTTTACAGATTAGATTAATCCATTCACTTAATATTTCACTCACATTCATTTTTGTTGTTGAAGTTGTTGTTCTAGCTGTAATTCCTCCTACTCGACTCCAACTCTTTGAAACCCACGTCTCCGTTCTGTTTCGCCTGACAGCCTTGTCGTTTTGTCTTTCGCAGGAATTCCCGTTGCTTCATGCAAAGAACAGTATGACAATGATCCGTAAGTTATACAAGTGGAAACCTAGTTAGTTTGATCAAAACAACTATATACAAAGAATTAGTGCTTAAAAATACCTGATATTATCACATAAAAATAAAAATACATTTAAAATAATTAAAAAAAGAACACATACACACGATTGCAAATCATCTGATAATAGATCTAGGGCGCGATCCATTCAACCAAAGTTCCAACCGGTCCGACCGGGAAAAGTGGTCCACCTCAAAAGGTGGAGCCGTTTTTTCGAAACTTTTCCGGTCGGACCGAACCGATCCATTGGGTTTCGGACAGAAAATTCCGGAAATTTTGGTTGAATGGATCGCGCCCCTGAAGTCCAGTTAATTAACGGTAATTTCAAACGCAAAGGCCATACGAAGTTTTTGAAGTAAACAAACAAAAATCTTCTTTGAAATATAACATTCTGAAATGAAGGTATGATCGTCGCAGTGAAACGCAATTTAAGCAATTGCGTAAAGAAGCCTGAAAAAAATTCAGGACTTTGATATATAACATTCTGAAATGAAGGTATGATCGTCGCAGTGAAACGCAATTTAAGCAATTGCGTAAAGAAGCCTGAAAAAAATTCAGGACTTCAACGGGGTTTGAACCCGTGACCTCGCGATACCGGTGCGATGCTCTACCAACTGAGCTATGAAGCCACTGACGTTGGGAGCAGGTCAACGTCATAGCTCAGTTGGTAGAGCATCGCACCGGTATCGCGAGGTCACGGGTTCAAACCCCGTTGAAGTCCTGAATTTTTTTCAGGCTTCTTTACGCAATTGCTTAAATTGCGTTTCACTGCGACGATCATACCTTCATTTCACTTCATTTCCGCAGTTCATATATGATTCATTTCATATATCATTAATATAACATTCTTTTGCTTGAGCCCAAATCAACACTAGGAGTATGAAAGTCGCAAACTAGCTAAACAAATTTCTTGATTACCTCATCGTTGATGCAAATTCGATTCAGTGGTATCGGCCTTCTGCTGATTAACAGAAGTACCCTCTTTGATAGCGTTATCACATAACTACTTTATAGACTCAAATAATTTAATTACAGCAGTATGGCCAAATGATAAAGTTAAGTTCAGCTAGACAAGGATACAAAATTGAAATTTTTATTTTAAGATAATGACTCACAGTACAGCTGAACAAATAACTTTGACGAAATATCCACTATCGATACCCAGATTATATACAAAAGAAAAGAAAAAAAACGTGTTGTTTGTTCTAATTAGTGAATTAAGTAGTGGGTACAATACTTCTAACAATTTTTTATATCTTTTTCATTACCCTATCGAGCGAGTCATTTATACGCTTTGGACTGCACTTGCAGTCTTTAATCATAATTTATGCTCCTTCTCTTCTTCTTAGGAGCTCAATCAGTCAGGTATACAATATCAACTTTGGCTTACAAGAAGTTCCTGTGTACTGTCACATGGGAGATTTTGGATGCGGCGATGGAGGTTGGACTCTAGCGGTGAAAATAAACGGATCTAAGGTATGCTACGGATCAGTGATACATTCCAGCTGGTAGCAAACATAACAATGCCGGATCCACGGAGATGTCAGGGAGTGCACTACCTCCGAATCCTCTGTCAAGCCCCCTAGGGCTTATTTATTTCAAGCGCGTTGGGAGGGAGGGTAGTAGCCAAAATTGGCCTAAATGTGTCTCGCAAAAACGCTGGGAAAGACATTGAAGAAAATATCTTCTGATTAAAAATCGTTTAATAACGAAAGTCGTCACAATCAGTGGCATCCACCTTCCTCTTCTTTCGCCTGAGTGATAATAAACGATTTCTTTGGCATTAAATTTCAGAGGACATTCCACTATGATTCTTTTCTGTGGAGCGACACAAACACATACAACGTTGCAGGGGGAAAAACTGGCTTTGACATGGAAGAGACCAAGTTGCCTTCCTATTGGGCCACACCCTTCACAAAGGTCTGTCTAGGCATGAGCATTGGCAAGCAGATAAATTTCTTTCCCGTTGACATGAAAGCGAGCTCTCTGCACTCCCTGATCTCCGGTGGTGTCTTCCAGGCGACCTCTTTGGGTCGTGACAAGTGGAAATCGCTGATTGGTTCAGATGCCTCCTTGCAGACTGGCTGCAATGGAGAAGGCTTCAATGTAGTAGCCAGTCAAAGCGTTTCGGCCAAAGCAAGAATCGGTATTCTTGGAAATGATCAGGGAGATTGCATTACTTGTGATTCTAGGATTGGGTTTGGCACAGGAGGTCACTCTGATGATTCCAATACTTGCGGGGACAACACTCCCAACGGATTCACGTCTGATAACGGAGGAAAGAACATTAATAAGTGTCATTGTCTGAGAAAGTGTTCCAGGGGCCAAAAGTTGTGGTCAACCGATTTAGCTGAAACTTGGCACAGAAGTTGGGTGTGATGAGATATTTCAAAAGCCACTTTGTCTCGCTTATCTGACTTTTAGTTTTGGAGTTACAGGGGGGGGGGGGGGGTCTCATTTTTTGCCCTTTGAGCACTAAAAATCCAGCCTTCCAGGGGGCATTTTGAAAGTGTGATAAGACCCCACTGGTAAATTGTGCTGCCAAATGAATTTGACCATGAACTCCACTATAATAGAGCTTTCAGTTCATGCATGTAACTTTGTCCTCAAGGTATTGCACAGAGAGGAGCCTGGGGCTAGAGTTTGGTCAAAATTGATGTTAAAATTACAACCCAAAATAGCCATTTTTCAAAAATTCACTATATTCACCTGCCTTCTTGCACAACTTCCATACCTATACCACTGTTTACTTTAGTCACCCAATTATCAAAATCAGTTGAGAAAAATTTGGCTTATTATGGTTTATTGAATTTTTGGAACAAACACTTCATGCCCCTCTAAGGCAATGCAAAATGGAATTTTGAGCATAGTTAAGGCCATAAACAAACTACATTGTTGACAAGAAGCTCTTATTCTGTATTTGGTGAGTGAAAATGAATTGTCAAAGCCAAATCAGTTTCGTTGTTTAGAAATACACCGATTCTTACCTCTAAAATTGATCTAAAATGGGCCTTTGATTAGCACAAAAAACACATGATTTAGCAAAACAAAGGTGATTTTATTCTTTTGAAAACCTAGTAACACCCCAGAACACCACTGATGATGTTCTGACGTAGATATAACGATCTTTTTACAAGATGCTTAAATTTTCTTTGATTTATAATCAGTTTCTCGTCATATTTCTAAGCATTACTCCATGCAAGTATGTTAAGTCTCCATATTTTGTTAGGTCCATTTTTTTTATATTTTTACCAGATAAATTAGGCTTATCAAAAGGTTCGGTAACATATAATCTTCGTCTGACCTTGTAATAGCCTGAATAGTTGTTGTAAATACCCATCTGCAAAGGAGCATGACTATACATACGTGGTTATACAAACATATACGAGCTTCAGTGAGCAGTATCGAGGTGAACTGTGATTTTCTGAGTAGTTTAGAGCTGAAAAAATGAAACCATCCATCCACAGTTAGGAGAGCTGGATAAAAAAAGGCTTTTGTTGCTTTTTTAAGGAAAATAACCCAAAGAAAGCCTTGCATCGAGATGATGCAATTGACATTATATCAAATGAACTGCCCGCCATTTTGGACTTGGAGGGTGTGGGGTGGGGACTGGACCGAGTTCCCGTCCAATCCTTCTCCCGTTTCGCGGGATTTTTTTGTGTTTTCATCAGGTGTGTTCGAAGTTCTAGAAAGTGATCTGTTTCAGGATAATTTTATGATGGCATTTTATTTCTTTGGAGGGGTGAATTTATTTAATACCAGTGTGGTGTCACGTTGTGGGCTGTACAAGGAACAAGAATGCTTCCTTTGTTGTCTTGCGATAGTGGCATGACTGCATTGCTAATGCACAAGTAGGGGTTCAAGTGTGTCCGAGGAAGAAGAGGAAGACCTGGTGATGCTAAAGCTACAGGTGATTCAAAAGATCAGGTAGGGATCATACACGCGCACAAATGGCTCTTATCGCGGTTTACGGGACTCTTTTGCTTGAAGAGAGACGATGATATATAATTTACGATATTGTCGTTTCAAATTGTTTGTTTATGGTTGATTGATTCCCTTGTTGTTTCCCTGGGTCCTTACGAAGACCACTAAACATTCAACAAACTCATCGCAGCAATATATTTATAAAAAAAAAAAAAAACAGCAATAATAGGAATAACTGGAAGGCCGTTTTTTGTCTGCTCGAGCTGTTTGTTTACATTCAGCTTGTCACGTGGACACGCTTATCAAGCAGTGCTAAGTTTGGCATTGCACAATTTCGAGCCGGCTTGCATTGAAACTCCACCGGTCTCCTTTATTTGCCTCTTTCGTCGAAGACAAGTAAACTTGAAATAGGCTTAGTACATAATTCCGCAGGAATTGTTTTGGGAATTTTAGACACCAAAAATAATTTTAGAAAATCTCAAGAATATTACAAAAAAATTGAAAAATACTAGAACTTGAATAGCAGTTTGAACAGTCAACCGAATTTTGGCAACATTTCACAGGCAAAAACGTTGAAAAAACGGTCTTATTTTCTCTATATTTTTTCATTTATTTTTTAATTCAATAGTTAACATTATTTTAAATAATTTTTTAATTAAATAATGAACAATATTTTTCTACAAATATACACGAATCTTCCGTGCTCTTCCAGAACGATTCAGAGTCAATTCCCATTCGAGTACGACATATGTGTGTTCATTGCCTATGCATTATTCCAAGCAAATCCAATAATATCAACTAATATGGTCGATTTTGCGACGACGTTTTAATGACATTTTCTCGCTGAAAATGTCAATTTCATCGAAATACTTAGATGCAGCATGTTGTCAAAGATCTTTGACGAAAAGGGTAAATAATGGAAACCAGTAACTGACTTGTGGATTGCATGGTAAGAGTATGTACGTGGCAAGCTGAATGTAAACAAGCAGCTCGAGCAGACCAAAAACAGCCTTCAAGTTATCCTTATTGTACTTGTCTTTTTTTTTTGACAAATTTGTTGAATGTTTAATGCTCTTCCTAAGGACCCAGGAAATTAACATGGGAATCAATCAACCATAAAGAAACAATTTGAAACGACAGTATCGTAAATTATATATTATCGCCTCTCTTCGAGCAAAAGAGTCCCGTTAACCGCGATAAGAGCCATTTGTGCGCGTGTATGATCCCTAACCGATCTTTTGAATCACCTGTTGCTTTAGTATCACCAGGTCTTCCTCTTCAAGTTCCCGGACACACTTGAACCCTTCTACTTGTGCTTTACCCATGCAGTCATGCTGCTATCGTAAGACAACAAAAGAAGCATCCCTGTTTCTTGCACAGCTTACGACGTGACACTGCACTGGTCATTTACCTCTCCAAAGGAATAAAGTGCCATCGTAAAATTATCCTTAAACAGATCGCTTTCTAGAATTTCCTACACGCGTGATGAAAAACACGAAAAATTCCCGCGAAAAGGAGAAGGGTTGGACGGGAACTCGGTCCAGACCCCACACCCTCCAAGTCCAAAATGGCGGCCCAGCTAACTTGATGTAACTACAATTGCATTATCTCAATGCAAGGCTTTGTTTGGGTTGTTTTCTTTATAAAAGCAAAACAAGCTTTTCGTTATCCAGCTCTCCTAACTGTGGATGGATGGTTTCATTTTTTCAGCTCTAAACGACTCGGAAAATCACAGTTCACCTCGATACTGCTCACTGAAGCTCGTATATGTTTGTATAATCTACGTATGTATGGTCATACTCCTTTGCTGATGGATATTTACAACAACTATTCAGGCTACTACAAGGTCAGACGAAGATTATATGTTAGCGAACCTCTTGATAAGCTAAATTTATCTCGTAAAAATATAAAAAATGGGCTTGACAAAATATGGAGACTTAACATGCTTGGAGTAATTCTTAGATATATGACGTGAAACTGAATAAAATAAAAGGAAAATTTAAGCATCTTGTAAAAAGGTCGTTATATCTACGTCAGAACATTTTCATTTGTCTTCTATGGTGGTTACTAGGTTTTCAAAGAATAAAGTCACCTTTGTTTTGCTAAATCATGTGTTTTTTGTGCTAATCAAAGGCCCATTTTAGATCAATTTTAGAGGTAAGAATCGGTGTATTTCTAAACAACGAAACTGATTTGGCTTTGACAATTCATTTTCACTTACCAAATACAGAATAAGGTTTTCTTGTCAACAATTTGGTTTGTTTATGGCCTGAATTATGCTCAAAATTCCATTTTGCATTGCCTTAGAGGGGCATGAAGTGTTTGTTCCGAAAATTCAATAAACCATAATAAGCCAAATTTTTCTCAACTGATTTTGATAATTGGGTGACTAAAGTAAACAGTGGTATAGGTATGGAAGTTGTGCAAGAAGGCAGGTGAATATAGTGAATTTTTGAAAAATGGCTATTTTGGGTTGTAATTTTAACATCAATTTTGACCAAACTCTAGCCCCAGGCTCCTCTCTGTGCAATACCTTGAGGACAAAGTTACATGCATGAACTGAAAGCTCTATTATAGTAGAGTTCATGGTCAAATTCATTTGGCAGCACAATTTACCAGTGGGGTCTTATCACACTTTCAAAATGCCCCCTGGAAGGCTGGATTTTTAGTGCTCAAAGGGCAAAAAATGAGACCCCCCCTGTAACTCCAAAACTAAAAGTCAGATAAGCGAGACAAAGTGGCTTTTGAAATATCTCATCACACCCAACTTCTGTGCCAAGTTTCAGCTAAATCGGTTGACCACAACTTTTGGCCCCTGGAACACTTTCTCAGACAATGACACTTAAAGCCATGGGATATATATTAGTTCAGTAGCGTCAGCGTAGAAGACTGAAAACAAGGCGGGGGTCAGGGAACACGGAGAGCTAGGATGAGCGCTTGTCCTTCTCCCTGGAGTACGGTTCTACGTTATAAAAAAATATCGGGAGTAGGTTTGCGTTGCAAGTTAAAAGTAGCTCGTTACACTTGGGAAAATTTGTCATTGTTTTAACTATGATTTGGGAGCTGTAATAAATACTTGAAACAAACTATCGTTTTTTGGTGACTAATACACGTTCATAAATTTAAATATAAAGCTCTTTTCGACTCCTTTCATGGAATTTAAGTCATGCAAGGCACGTAGCAGTTCCTAACTTTTCTAAAAATAACACAACATTTTCTTTGAAAGATTTGGGAGTCATTTCATAAGTAGGTTGAGTATGATCGCCCGGGAGAACTTAGTCCTGAATAGGACTGTTGTTGTTGTTGACAGTGACTGACGTTTCAACAACCTGTGCGGAAGTCATCTTCAGAGTCAAAGTGATTTATATCACGTCAGTTGCATGGTATTAAACTCTGGTTGTTGACCTGATTGCTCAATTAAATCGGATAAGCAGGATATTCTTTACATGGGCAAAGCATCACTATGACATGTGATGTCCCTATTTCCGATCAACAAGATAGAGGTGAGACGAACAAACCCCCTAATAAGACTACTAACAATGATTACACCGCTTTCATTCATCGGAGTGGTCGCTGTAATGTTTGCCACGAATTGCGTCACGTCATTACCAGTGGATTTGGCCAAGAAATCCTCAAAAGATTGCGGCAAGTCTACAGTCTGCAATTGCAATTTCAATGTCAATGGGCATGCCGGGGAATCGGGAGTCGTTATTGCAGAGATAAAAGAGTTAAAAACAAAAATGGAGCACCTTATTGCAATTGTAAACACAACAACCCTTCTGAAACCACTACCTACAACACCGGGTAAAATAATTCAATCTTATTTTCATTAAGCGTGAATATAGTAATACCATGGCAGTTTCTGAGTTTCTGCTTTATTTTACATTGAAGGAGTTCCGGTCTCTTCGTGCAAGGAACTGTACGATAAAAACAAGTAAGAACATATAAAAACACTTATGCGGTAGTCTGTCACTGTAGGTTTAAACTGCGAGATGTACATGTATCAAAACTCGAAACAAATTAAGCGAAATGAGATGAAGGAAATGAAAGAGCGCACGCGAGAATTTTGACAGATCTGAAATCCCCCTATCATATATCCCCCTCAAAAGCTTAATTGTTGGTCCCTTCAGGGGTTACCACAGGTGTTAGGAGGTGGGGACGTGATGAATATGCAGTTTCGATGAGTGGATTCGTTCGTTTCCAGTGGAAGATAGGTTGATTCATGTAAAAGAAAATGCGGTCTCAACCGAAATATCCGGATTCTTGTGGACCTGGCCTAAGTTCTGCGTGACGGGGTACTAAAAGGTGTGCAACCAGGAATTATACATAACTGACCACTGTTTCATCTAATCAAACAGTCTTTTTTCAGTCTTTTTTGTTTCCCATTGTCTGCCTCTCTTGAAACAGGTCATTGATTAGTCAAGTATACAATGTTAACTTTGGTTCACAAGAACTTCCTGTGTATTGTCATATGAGAGACTTTGGATACGGTGATGGAGGATGGACAATAGCCATGAAGATTGATGGCTCTGAGGTGATCCACCGACATTTTGATAAGCTATTTTCACCGCGGCATCATTTTTGAGGAAGAACCCATGTCAAAGGGGCGGAGTCAGACGTCGGAATACTGCGATTAGAACCCCAGAGGAGACCAATCTGGGCGACTAAGATATCAGCTCTATAAGGCATAAGACTGGAGGGCGCGGTTGGGCTCCGAGCTCCAATATCATAAAATGCCAGTGTTAGTCCCGCGAATGTATATCCTCTTGGTCATAATCTGAAGGAGGTATGACAGCCCACAAAAATGGAAGGCGCAATCGAGGTCCTTTCTCGAATCTGGGTGAGGCATCTATTTGACCGTTTTAAGGCGCAATTTCCCCGATTCCTTACTGCAGCAGCACCTAACCTCGTTGCTAGATCTTTTACCCACGGTAACGAACTGTTACCAACGTCAATAAACAGTCACTAGAGAACGGAAGTTCTAGCTCAAAACCGTGTTACGAACTCGTAGAAAAACCTCAAGGGTGTGGCGTGCACGCCAAACCCCCAGCATTATTGAGGGTTAAATCAGGCACCTGCCCCAGTGAGGCAAACTAACGTTCGCTTATTAGCTTCACCAAGTTGACAAAGCAAAGCCACAAAATTGTCTTAGTTCCTTCATTCATAAAATGATTAATCCCTTTTTAAATTTTAGCAAACCTTCCACTACGATTCGCAGTTTTGGAGCAACAAAGTTACATTTAACCTTGAGGGAGGGAAGACTAGTTTTGACCATCAAGAGACCAAGTTGCCGTTTTATTGGAGCACACCCTTCTCCAAGATCTGCCTTGGTATGAAGCTCGGCCATGATATAAACTTCATTGTCCTGAACAAGAACGCCAGCTCTCTTTACTCTGATCGCTGACAGCGTGTATAGCACCACCACAATGGGTCGCAACAAGTGGAAGCAGCTTATTGGGGCACAGGCCTCCTTGCAACGAAACTGTAACAAGGAGGGTTTTAACGCAATATCACACAGCAAAAGAGATTCCAGGGTCAGAATAGGCATTGTGAGTAACCAACAAAATGACTGCTCTGGTTCTGAATCTAGAATAGGCTTTGGTGGGGCTGGGTACCCTGTGGATTCTAACACGTGTGGAAACGAGGCAGTAGCCAGTCCAGATAATGGAGACAAACATATAAAGACGATGGGCTACATATTAGTTCAGTAAAAATGTTCTTGTAAATAGACCTTCCCAGTATTTCATCAGTGAACAGACATAGTGTAACGATGTTGAGGTTAATGGGTGTAGAATTTCATGCAAATTCCATTTTACTAGAGCGTTTTCACATGACTTCACGGCTGTAATATTGGTGTTCCAAAACTGGGAAACGGCGGCCATGTTGGCGTTTCAAACCAATCCTTTTGGAGTTGAACTCTTTTCTTATATAAATTCTTTCTGTTTTTCCAGTAAATTTGCATATATTTTGGCCACTTGAGTGAAAACTCTCTATATTCACCACACAATTTCATTTTTCGTACCATCGACAAATACCAAAAATTAAGCTAGTCTAGGTGGGTGGCGGCAAATCACTGTGTTTTGTCAACCCATGTCTTTAGCGAGATCAGGCTTCCATACTCGTTGATAAAGCAATAAAGATTTTTATCCCCAGTGGAAAGTAACACTTCTGCAATCCCGTCCCCAGGATCTTGTCGTTTTCCAACGAGATGACCCTAGAGACGAGGTTAACGCAGTAATAGCATTAGTATGACCTGGAACTAGAAATCAAGCTAACTAAATCAATTAATACTTTTTTTATTCGCATTAATGTTAAGTAGATTTGTACTTGCCATTCTTCGCCGCCCACGGATATTGCGGACCAAGCTACCACTGATGTCATTTGTGTTAAAATAAATAAATAAATAAAGAGATAAGCTAGTAATAACCAAAGGTTACGGAGTGCGGGCGACAACGATCGAAGGTCAGAAAGCTTTTACTCCAAAGCTGTGCTTTGCGTAGGTTTCACATGACAGATGGCCAAAACACGCGTGATCGGATTACGAAGGGTAGAAGGTCGAAACACGCGTGATCAAATTGCGTTTCCTTCTTAGCGGAAGTCCAGACAAATGCTGATAACATACATGCGACGCATGCGTAATAACAGCCCGGAGATTAGGATTGCCCGCAATAAATTCATGGGATGCAAGTCAGCGTGGAACATTGAAATCCGATGTGAAGCGAGATTTGGCAATTGTAAATAAGGGCGGCCGTCCGTTTCAAATAAACCGTGGGGGCGGGTGTCGGGCCCCCACCCCTTAAGTAGATTTAATACTCATCGCCAGTAAGGTAAGCAGGGGCGCTTTCCATTCAACAAAAATTTCGGTGTGAAATTTCGGAAATTCTACGTGCCGAATGGAACGGTACATTCCGGTTGCACAGACCCGACCCAAGCCACCGCGCGCTTGGTTATTGTTCTTGCAAGCAGGATACAAAAGAGCGGTACTGGGGACAACAATTTTGTCAAATGGAATGACCAGAAAAGAGGACCACCTTCAAAGCTGATCCCGAATATTCCGGTCGGACTAAACCGAAATGGTCGGTTCCATTTCATGTAGTAACCGAAATTGCCGGAATTTTGGGTTGAATGGAAAGCGCCCCAGTTTCCTGGCAAATTTTCCCATATTGGCCAAGTCACTACAAGTTGGGAACAGCATTCTGGTATGCTGTTCTGCATGCCATTGAGAAATAGCACGAAAACGTCATAGGTAACGTGCAGTTAGTCACTACCTGAGATCTCCTTATTCAACACAAGACAGAGTTAAGACGCTTTTTACAATGATGGTAATTTTCACAATGCTTACCTCGGCCACCTTCCTCGGGATGATCGCTGTAATAATCTCTGGGAATGGCGCCAAATCAGATGTCGGTGTGACCAAGAATTCATCAGAAGAGTGCAGCAAGTCTGTAGTTTGCAACTGTAACTTCCACGTCAATGAACACGCGGATTCGAGTGTCGTCATTGCAGAGATGAAAGAGTTAAAAACAAAAATGGAGCAACTTATTGCAATTGTAAACTCAACAACCCTTCTGAAACCAACTACTACACCAGGTAAATTAAATCAATCAAATTTTCAGGAAGAGGGCGTTTTAGCAACGGCGCATGGCGCTTTCTAAAATACCAGGAGATACAACCTTCTCTAATTCTTTTATCATTATTTCAAAGGGGTTCCAGTTTCTTCGTGCAAGGAACAATACGAAAGAAACAAGTAAGGGAAACTGACATGCAGTAGTGTTGCACTTGGATCTAAACTGATCAAAACTACGTCGTGTACTATGTAATAAAATATTACAAAAGCAGAACCAAAAATCTTCCTTCGAAACAAGTGAAAAGAAGTGATTAAGCGAACGCAAGAATTTTACCGTACAATTTGCAAAAGACAGCATGTAAATCTGTAGTTTACACGTTGTTTTGGTTCGTGGGTGGAGGGTTGCGTGACGACGGAAACAAAAAAGGGCTCATTGTGGGAGCCCACAGTTAACGCAATGCACCGTGTGAAGGCATTCACTCCTCCCCCCCACCCCCCTCTCCTATTCTCGCAGGAGACTAAGTCCTGGTTTGCTTTCTTTCATTTTGCAGACATATTTCCATGTTTACTTAGGCTAAGTTTACACCACAACAATTCGTTTTCTCTTCTTATCCAGCTTTTAAAACTTTTGCGGCCTTTTGTTACATGTTTGGTCAACACTAAGGTTTTTACAGCTTGTGTAAGTTTTTTCCACGGCTAGCTACTGAGACATGTGTTATTGTTTGCCTCTCTGAAACAGGTCTTTTCTTAGTCGAGTGTACAAAATAACCTTTGGTTCACAAGAAATTCCAGTGTATTGTCACATGGGAGACTTTGGATGCGGTGATGGAGGATGGACAATGGCCATGAAGATTGACGGTTCTAAGGTCAGTCAAAGTTTTTTTTTTTTGTTATTAAGCCATTATTGACGATGGTATCCTCACTTCATGTAAAATTTAGCCTGGTGCACGTTATGTTTTGTTTCGAATCTTCCCCCCTGGAATATCCTAATTTATCGAATACAGGCCTTTTAGCCTTTAGCTAAAGCTTCACTTCGCCCCATGTCTTGGAATCTAGATTCCAATCGTTATTAGGATTCCAGATTTCTTTTAGCTGTATTCCGGATTCCACAAGCAAAACGTTTCCGGATTCCGGAATCCCGATTCCATTTCATGGGGGGGGGGGGGGGGGGGGGGGTTAAAAGAGGAAGTGCCACTCTGGCATTTAAATGTATGACGGGCTCAGCACCGCATTACCACAAAATTCCGACAATAAGCCCCTCCATGTATAAGCCCCTCCAAATATAAGCCCCCCAAACTCGTAACGCAAAACACCCTCCGTCAAATCGCCCCTCCAAATATAAGCCCCCCGGGGGGCTCGTACTCGGAAATTGCACTCAAATACAAAGTAAAACAAAGAAGAAACGGTAAATTTCCTTCCATTTGTAAGGCTAGCCCAATCGATTTTGAAACGCAATTTTCCCTCCGTAGATAAGCCCCTCCGAATATAAGCAACTCAAACAGAGCCTTTGAAAAATATAAGCCCCGGGGCTTATTTTCGGGATTTTACGGTATCAAGTCTAAATTTACTAAACGATTTAACATCAGTGGGCGGGAAACTAGAAACTCATAATCGTTACATATTCCCTTATTTAAATCGGCGAGTGGCCAGAGAAGCTTCTATTACAGAACAGTAAAGATATGGAACTCATTGGACAATGAATTAAAACTAAGTAAAGATGTTTTAAGCTTCAAACGAAAGCTCAAAAGTAAGCTACTTTGCTCGGCATAGAACTTTATAAACTATGTTTCTTGTATTTAATGTATGATCGTATATAGCGATTAATTTTTAGCTCTTAGATAATTTTAGTAATCCATTTTTTACATATTTACTGTACTCCTTTTTGTTTACAATCATATTTTTTGCAATTATCTTTGAAAAGCCTTGTTTAAGGAAAGATGATAAAGGATGTATGTAAATGTATGTTTGAGAAAACGAAACCAAAGGGTTGCCTTACATCATCTAGATTAGTCAATAATGATTTGCTATCATCACCGTCACATTTTAGAGAACTTTCCACTACGATTCCCAGTTTTGGAGTAACAGAGGTGCATTCAACCTCGCTGGAGGGAAGACTGGTTTTGACCATCAAGAGACCAAATTGCCGTCTTATTGGAGCACACCCTTCTCCAAGATCTGCCTTGGTATGAAGCTCGGTCACGATATAACGTTTATTGTCCTGTACAAACAAGCTAACTCCCTTTTCTCTCTGATCGCCGACGGCATTTATCGCAAAACCACACTGGGTCGTAACACGTGGAAGACGCTAATTGGTTCTCAGGCCTCCTTGCAAAAAAATTGCAACAAGGAGGGGTTCAACGTTAAGCCAACCAGCCAAAAAGACTCCAGAGCCAGAATAGGCCTTGTAGGCAACCAGCAAAACGATTGCACCTCTTCTGAATCCAGAATCGGCTTTGGTGGGGCAGGACATCCTACCGACTCTAACACTTGTGGAAACGAGGCAGTATCCAGTCCAGATAATGGAGAAAAACATATAAAGACGATAGGCTATATATTGGTTCAGTAAATCTTGTTTTTAACTTTACGCCCATTTATAATAATTATATAGACTTAGCCAGGGATAAAAGCGAAGCTCTGGTTAATAATACTTGTAAACAAAAGAATTAAATCCTGTAATGCTAAAGGGGAGGGCAACGAAAATGGCATCAAGATCAATAGAATGATCTAATTAGCAAAAAAACAAATTGCACGTGCAGCACACTTTTTTTTGTAATTAACAAAAAAAAATTGCCCGTGCAGCACGCTTTTTTCTTTCTTTGCCGTTGTTTTGCACAACTACAACGCTGTTTTGTAGGACTAAAACGTAAAACTGCCTAGTTACACATGATTTTTATGAAGGAATTGTCGTACTGTATGTGCTTACCCAATATTTTGTCTCCTGTGTTCATGTTCACTATTATTTTACATTGCCCCTCATTTTCACCTTGCTGATCGCTAGCATTTCTCATTGTCTCACAGCCGCTTTGAATTTTCATGTTATTCTTCCTACAAAATTCGTCTCTTTTGTTTTCAATCACTCTCTTCAGCTCTTTCTCTGTTATCCACGTGAGTGTAAACATCAAAAATAACATCGAAAAAGACACGACTTTGTTGTTGTTTTTTCTCTCTAAAAGTTCGGGCGGCCATGCGATTTCTTTCCGAACAAAACCTTGAGTTCCATTTGGGTTGCCCCACTTGTTGACTGAATTATTTTACATTGGTATGCCTGTGGTGCGGACTGACGGTTGGGCGGGCGGTCGGTCGGTATACGGTCAAGATCACGTGATTACTAAATTTTCTCGGATGGGTAGTTTACCACATTTTTTTACCCATGGTGCTCCGCTGCGCGCCCTTCGCGCGCGAGACCTCCGCTATAATGAACGTGACCTAAAAGGGTTGCCAGCATTTTAGAACTTAAACGTTGATGGCTGATTTCTGCAACGTTTTTTTATTTTAAACACTCCTACATTAATATCACCAAGAAAATGCTCTCGGGCATTTCAAGATGTACCTTTTTAATTCAGTTGTTAAAATGATTGGGTTTTTTTGTTTGTTGTTGTTTTTTCTTTTTTCTTTTTCATAGAAAAACAAACAATGAAAGTTCTTCTCATGTTTTCAGTTTTCCAAAGAAGTAGATAGATTATTAACCCGATTTTACCTTCACGACGAAGCTCTGTTGCTTACTCACCACTTTAGAAACGTCAACGGATCTGGGCCGAATTAAATTTCGCATAGACTTCTGGGACTGTTACTTGGGGTGGGGGGGGGGGGGGGGGGTGGGGGAATGCCCAAAAGCTGTCCGGCGCGTCCCCAGTAACGATCCCAGAAACAATTGCGGGCACATTTCGGATTCAGTTCCTTTTTCGCTCCTAAGTGGTGAACGATAAGATGTGTCATTCCTAATTATTGTTTTTCTATCCCTATAAGCTGCATCAATTCCCTGCATTCTCGTTCTATTATTCGATTTTGCTCCCCTGGAGCACTCCGCCAACTTTCTGTATTGGCAGAGGAATTTCTAACGGACGAAAATGGTTTTCCTGCTTCTCTGACCAACGCTTCGGAACTTGGACTGGTGTTCACAACGATCCACTTTAACAGATCTTCCGGCATCTCAAAGCCAGCAAATTTGTAAATCTTTAATGCCGTCTTGATGGGATACTTGGCAATATCTCGGTAATATACCTCCATGTATTTGTTTTGGTACTCTTCTGGTAGGTTTCTACCGTATTTTACGTTTTCTGCAATTCTCATACACGGGTATCGCACGTGATGAACAAATGATGGGGAAGTGTGGTTCGGCATCCAACCTAATTTTATCCTTGACGCAAGGCTTCCGCGCGGATCTCGAAGAATTTGAATGACTTTGATATCTGTGTCCGGGTTTTCTATAAATACCTGAGGCACAATACTGGACAATTCTAACTTAGGGACTCGTCCCTGGCCTATTTTAGTAACACTGTGCCGATATCGAGATGCGCACATTTCGGTGGCAAAGTTTGGAAACAGAGAGAGATCTGGGCAAGATTTTTTCCTGGACTCTGCGATGCTGCAGAAGTTTTCTGACACGAATGGATTCTTAAAAGAGGCGGCCGACCATTTTCGTGATGTGTGGGCTAGAAATCTTGTAGCAAGTGGAAATTTTGTAAAATTACAGCTAAGAATTCCATTTATTACTTCAAGCTCACTACGCGTCCAGTCCTCACTCGGTTGATTTTTCCTCCATGCCTTCGTAACCCAGAGCGGCTCGTAGATCATAAACATTTGCGGATCTTCGCTAAACATTCGGCTGATAAAAGTCGTTCCCGATCGGTCGGCTCCGAAGATTAGCAAACTTCGTCGGCGTTGTGAGAAATCCAATCGATTCTTTGGTTCTTCCGTTGTTGGGCTCAGAAGCGCTTCTTCACTGGGATATATGTTTTTGGATGTTATTTGTAGTGCACTTCCACAATGTTTCGGGTAATCATATGCGATAATATTTCTTCGGTGGTTTCCATACAGAAAACCAGTCAAATAAAACACGGCAGCAGCAACGATCGCAGTGGCCAGGAATCGTAGACTGAGGCGAAATGGCGGCATTATAGGCAATTGCACCAATTCAAAAATTTCTGCAATAAAACAAAACAAATGTTATCAAAAAGGTTGTTTATCCGCTCTGTCAAACAAATTAGAGAAACAAAAATCCAAAACAAATGTTGGCATTGTACGATACTTTATGGCCACGTCTGTGCGAAGGAGTGTTCGTTTGAAATACAAAATTGTATTTGACAATTGTGGTTTACACGTAAGAGCGCCTTTAATATCAGTGACATTACTCGTACCCAACTGAAAAGCTTAAAAAGCTTGTAGTGCCAATCGTGAAAAGGCCCTGTCTTCTTGCCGCTTTCGACAAAGGTACTTTCAAAAAGGTACCACGTTGGAAACGCAGGGAAAAACGCTACGACCAATCAAATTATTTTGAAATCGCCTGGCTCCAATTTGTCTAGCAGATACCGTCATTTATATTTTATTCTAATCACTAAATGGACTGTGAAATAGAAAACAAGTTATTCAAGAGATTTATTATTGTGTCCAAATTCTTCTTCAAGTTTTTGCTTTACAATGAACGGTAAAGAAATGTAATGATGTAAACGGACGAGCGGAGGTATTAGTTTGCTAATTTATAGGGGAAGCTTAGCCGAAAGACGTTTTGAGCGACGTGCGTCCACCGGAAGTGGACCTTTTGCATGCCTAGCCAGTTGCTTTGCCCAAGCAGCCAATAGAGGAGTAAAGGCTCTTGCTGATACAAATTTGGTGGCGTCAAGGCATACTAAAAGGGCGGGAAAAGGCCTCACTTCCGGTTTACATGGTCGCTCAAAAACGCCTTTGCTTAAGCTTCCAATTATCCTGTTGCCCTTGCACGTGATCAACGTAAATTGGAAAAAGTGAACGCACATTGCTAATTTACCTTTCTCCATCCTAACTTTAAAGATCCAAGTTTATGTATGGATATTTCAATCATCCAGTTATGTAAATTTAACAAATAGAACGAAGAGATGCGATTTTGAAGCTTCGTTTCCTTATACCCCACCAATTACTACTGTTGGTAATTTTGCTATTGCTCTTTTAATGCGATGAATGACAAATTAAATTAAATAAATTTTAAAAAAGTTTTCGTGTTGTTGTAATGAAGGAAAGAAACTGCTTAATTATATCAGATGCGGAAAATATAATGTAATGTATTCTGATGAGAAAAAAACCCGCTAATTATGACAGGAGAGTGTTTAGCCTTAACAAAATAGTGTTAACTATGATAAGAAACAACAAACACTGGCCACTGAGAAGAAAAATTGTTATTCTTGTATTTTATATACGCTTATTGTTGCTGTTGTCAGTTTTACTTAAAACTGAAGAAAAGCTGTATATTGTTCCTTTGTTAAATTCCGAATGACTACCTCCTGAGAAATTTAACAGACTGAATTAATTGAAAAAAACTATGTACGAAAACAATTAAAAAATATACTCACTTGATCTCCTTGTTCGCTCTTTTGCTGCTAGTTTAACGGGTCGCCCTTCGTTTAATCTTCCAGTATGAACTCAGCAGAACGATAAACAGCACTCGAAACTTTTAGCAGTAAATGAACCCCTGTTTATAATGCTATACAAAGTTAAATTGCATATAAACAGGAGGGATAAACGGGCATCATCATCCACTGAAGAGCACATGCAGGTTCATATAGACGAATAAACACAAATTTGTAAAAAAACTCGTCGCGGCAAGTGTTTCAAATGCTTCATTTACTGGGTAAAGTAAACAGAGCCCGGCAACTAAAAGGTCAATTAATGGCAAGCATAGCATTACCTTTGTTAAACTGTATTATAAGAGACATTGCTTTATGGACTTTAGGGTATCTTAGGAACCCTTCGGTTGGTTTAACATTGTATTAGGTGTTTTGCGTAATTAGCCACCAGTTTTAGTTACTTAATCTCTTTCGAGGAATGCGCAAAAATGGTGGCATTGCAGGGAATTTGCCCATTTGTGGCTCAAGGCAGGTTTTAAAGATCAGTGTCATTATTTTTCGAATTTCTTTTAACATTTTTAGTTTGGTTTTAGTGTGTCCTTGGCGTTCTGTCTTTCATTTTATGAACGTTCAGTTGTTTCTATGGTTTGTATAAAGCGTTTTCAAATGACGCCATGTCCGCCATGTCGGTGTTTCAAAACAATGAAACGGGGGCCATGTTGCATGGTGTTCCAAACCAGTCCCGTGGGTGTTTAACCTTTTTGCAATGTAAAGGCTTTCTTTTGTTCTATTTTATTTGCCTAGCAGCTGGCCAAGTGAGTGAAAACGCTTTGCGTTAATTTCCCTCAGTTCTCGGTTTTTCTATTTTGGTACATTTCTGATAAGGAATTTTTCTTTTTGCAAACCTTACGGCAGCTATAAGTTTTTTTTATATCGTCAAAACTTTGATTTTAATTGTGGTTGGCGCTTTTCGTCGATATTTTGGCGGTTGCACGGCTTTTAGTAGCTCCCGGTGGCATGGGTGGCAGACTGTGCCAAAATCTTAGTCGTATGTGAAGAGTCTCGGCGCAGTCGTAATTCCTGTCGAAATAAGACGTCGAGTTTTTACGCAGTCGTTTTGTTTTGTTTATTTATTTGTTTGTTCGTTTGTTTTTTGAAGGCCAAGGAGGAACATCGGTTTTGAAGTTTGATTGCGAAATGTTTAGGGTCGGTTTAAACGCAATGTTAGTGGTATTTTTTGTTTATTTTTTTTTTTTTTTTCCAGAATTTGAATTGCATGATATTTTATAAGACACGATATGCGAGCTGAGTTCGAAAGGAGTTCTGGAAGTCTCGAAATCGAACTTTAAAACTCTGACAGTTTGTCAAAGTTTATCTAAAGATCCATCGTCTTCTAAGTTCAATTAAAAGGGAAAGCAGAGCGTATTATGGTGGATTCAAAAAAAGAAATCTAAGACGAAATTATGGAGACCTCGGAGGTTGTTATCGCTGAAACCAAAACACCCCTACACTCCTCCCCCTTGATTTGCATAAGTATTCAGATCACACTCAGCCTCATACTAATAATTGTTAAATATATATTACCATTTGTTATTACATTTTTTTGTAAACATACCTTAAAAATAAATATAATTTTCTATCTTCAATGACAGAAGAAAACTCTCGTTTGACTCGCGCCGTAAGCCACCGATCACTTATGATAACTTGCATTAGCATTCATGACCCCGTCAGGGTGTTCAAAAGAAAGTTCTTCAGGGTTAGTCCATTCCCACTTGAGACAAGGAGCGCGTACAATTTGTATGGAAAACCCGGAAATTTCGGGGAGAATTCAAATGGAACGGTTCATCCCGGTAGAAATTTCCGGAAAAAAAGTAATACTACCTTTTTCCCGTTTTTACCGAAACGAACGAAATTTTATGTACCATTTGTTTGGATTACCAGCAGTGCCAAGCTTCATGTCGAGAGAAAGTGAAAAATTTACCGGTATTTTGTAAATGGTAAAACTCAGTCCCGTTCCTGTTTTCGGTGCCAAAAAAAAAAAAGTACCAATGAACGGAAATTTTTCACCGAAATTTCCGTACAAGTGGTAAGCGCTCAAGGTCTCACTTTCCACATGATCACTGATCTCAACCACCTGAATGTAAACCCGTATGCAGCGCAAAAGCAGTACATCACCCTCGGTGATTTTGTAAGATCCTAAGAATTGATCCAACCGGGAATTGAAACCGTGAATTCTTCTCCCCAGACCGGCACTTGGCAATCTGAGCTAACCACGCAAGGGTTGTTGCCTATTTTACCACTTTGACTCTCGTTAAGTGCGAAAAGCGAAGACCTCACCATCGTTCTCAGCTGTTATTATAACATCCTGTCTTTTATCGCCGCAAACTTTATAAAAGTGCGAGTTGTGTTTTCAAAGTATCAAAATACCAGTATTTTGCAATGGTAATTGAGTACGACGAAGCTAACCCAGTTTCTTGCTCTACAAAGCAACGTTCTATCAATGACTCCAAGGTACTATACTTATTACTACTTGCCCAGATTTTGCTGTCGCTTCCCAAGTTACCTAGTATGATTTCTTGACTCTTGCTTATCCTCGTAGGTAAGCTCTCGCAATTCCATTTAGTTTCGGCAAACGTCTCGGCATTAGAGAATCCTCGTATGGTCGCAGTTACTTTCACTGCAATAAACTAACTTACCGCATATTTTGTAGATCACATTGACATCAAACAACTGTGCATTTTTCCACAACGAACAGTTCTTCAGAAGCATTGATATCTCGTTGGTTTTCTGAGTTGACGAACGGGGCAAGAAAAATGATTGATGCTCCCAGAAGCATGACAATCCCTGTCATATAAAATGCTGGAACATATGAGCCCATCTCATCAGCCATGAGACCTACAAGATATATGACAAAACCGCTAATAAATATTCTCATATGATGAACCTAAAATAAATAAAACGGATTATAATTCATTCAAAATATTTCTCCGTTTCTGATTGGTTAAAAGCACACGCATAATTCACCATAACCTGCTACTGTTGACCAAATTTGGAAGAATTTTCAACCGATGACGTCAAAAGTGCAGCACAGTTGCAGGTTAATGCACTGTTAACCAAGACGACCTGGTGACGAGGTTGAGTTGTTTTGGTCGTGAAAAGAAAATGGCCGAACAGTCGGCGGCACATTTTACTTGTTTCACGACGAACTATTGTCTAAAAACAGAGCAGGAAGACAACTCGACGGATAACATCTGCTATTTGGAGTATATTTGCAGACCTGAACATAATTTCATATATTCGAGTTTTTGCCTCTAGTAAGGCTCTCGGAAAGATATTAAAATCATGAAACACTTCGCAATAAGTCTTGTTTTGAAAAAGACGCTAGAGACAACTCGGAAATAGCCTGCAAAAAATGCGCGATGACCGAGTGAAGGCAGACGCACCAGACGCGCTTGTCTCACGCTCCACGCCTGCTTCACGCTTCGGTTCGGTCGCCTAAAAAACGCGAGAAAATAAGCCAACAGTTTGTCCTAAGTGAGAAGTAAGTGTTAAAGTTGGCTTATGGGAGGGGTAGGTGGGCAGTTTCCTAGAAAAGTATAATGATCCAAAACAACTTACTAAACTTGAAAACATTTACCTGCAAGAGGTGGACCAGCTGCAGCCATAGACGCACTGACCATAACAGCAAGACCGAATCCTAGCGATCTGTTCTTACTTGTAAAACACGAAAGAATAGCGATGGTCGACGAGCATCCGATGGCTCCGTCGGTCAGTCCAAAGACTATGAAATATAGTACGAAATGAAAGTATCTTCTTGCAAGAGGTAAAATAAGGGTTGCGACTCCATTAACTCCTGCCACAACCTGGTAAATGTAAATTGCTTCAATATGCTTTAAGTCACATAGCCAGCCCACTACAGGACGGCAAAGCATTGAGGTTAAACCGCTGTATAGATAGAGTCTGGAGGCCTGTGTGGCTGTTATTGCTAAATCTTCACAGTAGCGAACCTAAAGACGAAAAGATAACATGTGCGTCAAAAAAGAGAATGATGAAATGAGAGTTTTATGGAGGATATGTCACCATCGGAGGTTAATTCTTTGTTCCCTTCTCTAACCCTTCCCCTCCCCCCTTCATTCCACTCTTTTGCTCTCGTCCCAACTTTCTCGACGAACTCGTGCGGAAACGCTTGCTACGCAGGATGGCTCTCTAGGATCATTACGTTTCTGGGAAACTGCCCACCTACCCCTCCCATAAGCCAACATTAACTCTTACATCTCACTTAGGGCAAAATGTTGGCTTAAGGGAGGGGTAGGTAGGCAGTTTCCCAGAAACGTACTATTACTTGGCGTCTTCGCTCATACATACAATGCTCTTGTGGAGATATGAAGAAGATATCAAACAAATTTCATCAGGGAGCACCAACCATACTAATTCATTGACCTGAGGGCATGTAAAAATTGAAAAAAAAAATGGACCAAGCAAATTTCCCAGTCGTTCTTGCTTCCCGAGAAAATGGATGTCTTGAAATATGACGTCACAATCATTCCCAGTCTCCTGTTTTCAGTTGTGAAACTTCACGTTCCTGGTACGTTAAAACATCGGGAAGAAAAATCTTTAACCTTTTTTTTTTGCTGTTCTTATCAGGACACTGTGTAGATTCTATCAAGCAAATAGAAAATTCTGTCATATACACTTATATTTATTAATCAGCTTTCAGTGATGTCGAAGTGAAAGTTGTCCATTCAGGGGCACCCAACGAGAATATAGTTCAAAACCACTTAAACATAGCATTGTTAAACGTATTTTAGTATTTAAACGGTAGATATAGGCATATTTTTATCCCCTAAAAATTTTCATCTGTTCGGATTTCCTAGCTGAAAGTCTAGTGATCCGAAAATTATAGGGATCAAAACCTTCCTTTTCGAAAATTTCAGCCAGAAAAAAGGCTCCCGAAAATTCTAGGTGACTTTTTTCGGGTAAAAATCCGTTAAAAATAGGCCATTATACCATTTTTTAGATTTTCGAAAATCCTAGGAGAGGCAGCCAAGCGAGAAGTTTTACAACAAATGTTCCGAAAAGTACAGATCGCAAATCGTCTTACGAACAAATATTTTCCGAAAATTGTCGTTGGGTGCCCCTGTCCATTCATCTAGCTGCTCACCATATGAACGGAAGGAATGTAATGAACGACATAGTACAAATTCATTGACAGAAATATGATGTCAAAACGCTTGTTGCTAAACAGGGACCACACGCTTTCACAGAATCTTTCCTTGGCATCTTTCTTAATTGCTATATTTTCCTCTTCCTCTGGCGGCATACGTCGAACAGTGCAAACTAGCGGAACAGAAAGGGCCACAAATCCAGCTAATATCATATACGTCCTTCGCCAGTCAAGCTCATCAAGAAGAGCTTTCATTACGAAGCTCATAACGAACATCCCTCCACCGGGGCCCATAGCAACAAGTCCCACAGCTAAGGAACGTCTTTTAACAAAGTACCTCGGTAAGACGAGATATGGAGGCAGAAAGATAAAACTTGAACCAAACCCGAACAAAACGCCATATGTTATGAGAATGGAATAGATACTGTTTCCTTGTGAGGTGGCTAGGAGAGCTCCAGAGCAAAGGACAACTCCAAGAATAACTGTTGCACGTGGACCAATCCTGTTGTACACTTTAGCCACTAGTGTGCTGAATATTCCCATGCCAACCATAGCTAACGAGCCAACTAAAGCTGAGGACAGTATAAAAGGACATTTATTTGTATCTAGAATAGTGTCATATATCATGTGAATACTAATAATACAATTACACACATAGAACATTGAGCCAAACCAGAAGCTGAAACAGATGTGGATCTAAGGGCTGAGAGCTGGGGTTGGGGGCCAGCCCCCTTCCCAGTAATTTTTTAACCAAAGCAAGGCCCACTGCTGAGGCTCGGGCCTTAGCAGGTTCCTCCACTATCTTGAGGTCTGAATTAACAAGTGCCTACCCACCCCACCCCAGACAGAGCCCCTTTAAGCCAACCGTGGTGAGTAGAAAATGGTCGTCACACAACTGGAGGAATGGGATAGGCTGCACCCCTTGCTTCTCTTGTCTTGTGACGTCACCACTTGACACTCCTGCTGGTAATAATCCTCCAACTTTCAAGACAACTAAGTTGAGCTGCTTGATGTCTAGGATCCATGCAAGTAATTAGAATTCCTGCCCCAGTGAGATAAATCCAGCCCACTTTGACTAAAACAAAACATGCAATGGTCACCCGGAGAAGGGGGGTACTTCCTTATAAGAGGCCAATGGGGATGTGCAGCTGGATGGAGTCGCATTTTCACGACTGGAGTGGCTATAATGGGGTCGAATTTTCAATAGAGTTACTAGAATGGGGTCACACATTTTCTGATTTTTGAGGTAAGATAGTTCTTCATATTTACAGTTAGCATATGTACCAGAATGTTTATACTGTAGGTGAAAAGTAAAGCGTTCTTCATTCAATATGAGGTACATACATAAATAGAAAGTGACTAAGTTGGGATCGCGCAAATTACACATTTGCCCAAAAGTGACCAAGATGGGGTATTGGCCACAGAATAGACTATAATGGGGTAGGGGCTCTGAGAGGCCAGCGGCACATACCCAGCAAAAATAAAACCAAGTAGCCCCCCCCCACCCCTCTCCCGGGAATGGTCAGTAAGTTATTGCAACCTCACCCAATGTTAGTCTGTCGAGGACTCAAGACTTTATTTCCTAAGCAATTCAATGTCTTGAGTGAAAAACCAAAGCCTGAGTATGCCCCTACTGCCTTGCACTAGTGGTCAAAAGCTTTCCCCCAGTTATTATCTTCAAATTTACACTAAATAGAAAATAAGAGGCCGATTAACAGAGTATAATACCCTACTCTAATCTGATCATTGTAAAATCTTTATCATTAAGTACACTAACCCTTCATAAGGTTCTACTCACCAGTAAGACCCTTTCCCTGGTGAAACTCTGCCAAGAGAGTAGGAAACATGACTCCATAACTGATAATAATCCCACATATAATTATGTTTGAAACAGCACAGGCCAAGCAAACAACCCATGACCAGCATGAATCAGGTTGCACAGAGTTCTTACTGGCTGAGCAAGTGATTGCTTGCTCAGATGCATAGACTGTTTGTACTTCACTTGATTGTTGCTGCCTTCCCATTATTATTTGTTGATGTCCTGGGACTGTTCACTCTTTGTTGTGACTGCAAAGGAAATAAATGTCATGATAATGTCTACTGGTCATTAAACACCTAACCCAAACCAATGTTAATACAGATCAGAGGATGACACTGGATATTTTTAAGAATAAAAGATCAGGCACTATTATGGGAGGGGGGGGGGGGGGGTATCTACATCTAACACTAGAACAGTTGTTTCACCAGCCTGCAAACAGGCTCCCAAGTAGAGCAGAAAGAAAATTGGGGGGCGAAGCAAGTTGAGCATGGCTTGGAGGAGAAAAAAAGGTGGGGAAGCCTGTAGACTTTGATTTGATACCACCCATCTGCCCATTTGCAATGAACAATAAGGTAATTAAACCTGTCAAATCATGATGGTTTTTTGTACGCTTGAATGCATAAAACAGAGTGAGATCTGGGTACGAGATTAAATAGCGCACTACACATGGGTATTATTCACCGTTCACTTGTCAACAGTCAGCGATCTGACCAATTAGATCATGATACCAGAATCTGTTTTCATAGATGGGTAACATCAAAAAGTCTACAGGCTACCTCAGCTTTTTTTCTCCCCCAGGCTCCGCTCCACTTCGGAGCCAGTTCGCAGGCTATTGTTTGACTTCTTGAGAGAATGCTTGTCCTCATGGTCAACCCAGTTTCAGCCTAACTTTGTGTTATTGTCACCATTTCATTTGTACTCAACTCGCTGTCTCGAGGCCATGTCCTTGTCAGAATTTTACACTAACAAGGCCTCAAAAATTTGTAACCCTCTAATAAAATTAACGTATGTCGCCAATGAATTGGAGACAGAAGCTCATTGCTGATCAAATTAGACTTTGGACACACTGGCTTTGTCCGGGTCATCAGTATTCTTTACAGATGGCAGAAGAAAATGATTCTATTACCAAGGAAGAAACTAAGAACTAAAATGGTAATGATACTTTTAATTTCTGCTTTACCTATTAGAAGTAACTCTCTGACATGATTATTTGTCTAAACTGACATTTACAAATTATTGTAACAAACTCGATCAGCATGCCAAAGTGACACACTGCAGTCTGTATGTTCTTTCTTCTTCAATAAAAAATTTTTAAATTAATATGATTTCAGAAAAACACAGAGGTGCCAAGTTGAATCTTAGGCTATGTTCACACTATACCCGATAGTTTTTTGTGGCATCACAAAAATCTATCAGGTATATTGTGAACAACTATCTGATATGTGACTCTCCACTTTAGAGATTGACGCAGCGTGGCGCGGCGTGGTGCCAGGCAGCGCGGTGTGGCACAGCTTCGCTCCATCACAGAAGTTGCGCCGTCACAACTGTTCTTGTGTGTTCTTGAAGCCCGATCTGATATGATCTCATGGCGGAGCAAAAATCTAGTACAGTGTGAACATGGCCTAATTGTAAAAACATGAAACATTATATCAATTTAATTTGCATCATCATTTTCATTCTTCATTTTCCTCGCTGCTCATAGTGTTAAAGGTGTCAATTAAGAAATATATAGATAGATAGATAATCTAGAAGCTGAGTAACGAACTTTAACCAGTCTTGTTTAAAGTAGTCTTTGTGTTGAGTGAGATCAGACACTACACGTACCTTTGTAGAAAAAAGGCATCAGAGCTGCCGCAAAATGAGCGGTCATGTTCCCAGTTCCGTAAGCGTTTATTACAAGGCCAGAGTTTTAAAAGATTAGAAAATACAATACAAAGCACGGACTGATTGTTTTAAACCATAATATCAATATTTGAGCTTACGTTTTCACTTGTCTTTATACGTGTATGTAAGCTTATAAGCATAAAGTTGGCTGAACTTCGTTTAAGTATCTTAAACGATTCACCTACCTTTTGTTCAAAGCAAAAGGGACTTGATAGTCTAGCACACCTTATTGGAATGCTTGCTAAGGCCCATACGAAACTTTGCCCTCATAAAAAAAGGAAAACTAAGCAACGACTTTTGATGATGAGCGTTGCACCATTTCTCGGGTTGGTGAAGAAACAGTATAGCGTGACTTGTGACATCACTTCCTTTAATAGGAAACAACTTCCGGTTCTATATTGGGGTCGGGGAACTGGGTACTCTAGCTATGAGGCAGCTTTCCTTGCGTTAAAAAAGTTTATGAATTTAACAAATTTAACCGCTGACAAAAACGTTATCTGTCTTATCTTAGTATTCAAAGGCTTTTTTGTGCATTCGAGACTTCTGCATTCGAAAGTGCTCTGACCAGTGAGAGATTGGAAATTACAACATAAGTAGTCACGCTTCCTGTCACGCAAAGCTTGAGTTAAGGTCAAGTTTTGCAGAAATTAGCCTGCGAAAGGAGCGAGGAGAAACGGCTGTATTCGCAGGCTATGCAGCAGGAATGGAACACTTGAACATTTTCCAAGAGAAAGACGGGGAATTCACGGGACCAAGACATGCGTTGATTAAAGATGTAAGAATTCCTTTCTATGAACCCAACATAGATGAAGATTTTGAAAAGGATCTAAGCCGTTTCGAAACCAGACCAGACGATGTATATGTTGTCAGCTATCCTAAGTCAGGTAGGATCATAGTTTTTTGCCTTGGATGTTGTTTTGATTTAGTAATACAAAAAATGGTGATATTCTCAGTGCGTCGTATATTATCTTTCCACAAAATATAACTTTCTAAAAAGTTGTAATTAACTGACATGGAAACTAACGGACACAATGGCAATAAGCCATCAAGTCTTCTGAAGGAAGCCTGTGCCGACTGGCGCTGTGAGCTCGAAACAAGTATGTAGGTTTATAAAACTTAACTAATACCCCGGGGGGCACTTGGGTATTTTTTGGGTGGGTATGTGCCGCCCGGGATTTCAAATTGGCACCCTGTTCTAAAAAAAATTCCCTTAAAATTGATACCCCGTTCTAGAAATGGGCCAATTTTTTATACTCCGTTCTAGAAAGTTTTTGAATTGAAATAGTTCTGTTTTTTAAAAAGATATTTCTTTATTTGTTCGACTTATACATCAAATAAATGCTTCCATGTTCATAATCAGCAACAATGTTAAACAGAAAATAAAGCTTTGATCCACAATTTTTTTTATTTCTTAACTTATTAAATATTATACCCCGTTCTAGAAAACGCCTCTGAAATGGTTACCCTTTCTAAATCATGAGCTTCAAAATCACAACCCCGTTGGGCGGCACATACCTGTATAGGTAATGTATGGAAGTACCCCCCCCCCCCGGAACTGATACCCGTCAAGAAATTAGGCCAGTGATCCCCCCCTCCCCCATTTACGAAGAGATCTCACAGCTACATCACGAGAATGAGGTTAGCCGGTAGATGTGTTTGTATTGCACTTTATCTTAAGAGGAGTCTTTTTCATGAATAGCTTGTTTTTCCTTTTTTGTGCCGTCACGCAACGCTTAAGAATGGATGCTTGCGTGACGACAAAAAGGATGGGGATATCACAGCCAAGAAACAGCAATCACCTTATCAAATTTTATCGCGTCATTCCCACAGGAACAACCTGGCTTCAGGAAATTGTTTGGCAGGTGTACCATAATGGTGAAATAAGCAAAGAGGGTGTGGACAGTCGATACCCGCAACTGGAGAAAAGTCAACTGTTTCAGAGGCCTGGGGATAAGTCTCAAGCTACCCTTAACTCTCGACCCAGTCCCCGACTCATCAAATCGCATCTTCCCTTTCACTTGATACCAATGAGTGAAAATGAGGCCAATCGAAGCAAATATCTCTACATCGCCAGAAATCCAAAGGATGCTGCCATTTCATTTTATCACTTTGTCAGTAGTTTTGGCCCCGCCAGCCGTTTTAATGGAACTTGGGAGTTTTTTGCAAAACTGTTAATTGAAGGCAAAGGTATAATTCCTGGGAAATACCTACTTGAATATGCAGATATTGATCGACATTGACTAGAAATTTACGTAGCCCAAGAAAGGCTAAAAGTTCCTTAAAGACTCATCTGAAATTTTCTCCGTTTTTTTTTCCTTGACCGTCTACGATTTTCGAAAAAAAAACATTTAAGGAGAGATCAGAAAATCTTTCGTTCACCCAACATGTAATTTTACAGCGCCACTTTTATTATATGCCTCCGCAAAGATTAAAAAGCACTGCTCAAGATAGCCTTAAAAAACCTTCAGTTATTAACACATTTGAGAGAAACAGGACGCTAGGTGTGTGCCTGGCGTATTACCCTGGCACCCAATGCTTTCTAGTACGTCATATTCTTTGGAACAAAATGACTGCAATGTAGGCTATAGACTAGGAAACAGTAGGATTTTTCCCCTCATAATCGATTTTTAAAGGTGTAATGCAGGCGAGTCTCACTTTTTTTCCACCTCGCTCTAGAACTTTTGTTTCCTGATCTACTCGAAACAACGGGCTGTTTTGCAGTGTATGTAGGCTATATCATTTTTAACAACCTATATATTTCCAATCATTGCCTCAATGCTAAATTGCTGCTGGTTTCTTTGTAGGGGCGTTTGGGTTTTGGCCTGATCATGTTTTACCATGGTGGGAACACAGAAACGAGCCACACATTCTGTTCCTTAAATTCGAGGATTTGAAGAAGGTATAAGTAAACTATGATGTTTTTTGTTCTTAGAAACGCTAGTGAAAATGTTTTTATTGCTTAAATTCCTTTCATCGTTAAACCTGACCAATAACATAAAAGCTGATGCTAGAGAAATTTAAGAATCAGTTTAATCTCAGTGAAAGTAACGATGTAAACACTGCCTCCCCTTCAGGCGCTTCGTACTTCGCATAGAATACTGGTGACGAAACGCAAGGGACCATGGGAAGGAGAGAGAAGAGAGGCGAAGCGCCGTCTCGCCCGTTTTCTCCTTCCCGCCTTCCTTTGAGCGCAAATTTTCATCGAGAGACGTCTGGGTACGAGGCAGATGTTACCACTAGTTGGCAACAGATTTCGCGTTAGACTGGGTCAGTTTTGTGTTCAATAGCCCACGTTGGATGAATGTTTCAATTGGGACACTATTGGTTCTTTTATTGGCTGTTACGGATCAAATTAGGCTTCTAAGAAACTGCCCACCTACCCCTCCCTAAGCCAACATTTTGCCCTAAGTGAGAAGCAAGTGTTAGTGTTAGCTTAGGGGAGGGGTGGGTGGGCAGTTTCCCAGAAACCTGAATTGATCCGCTGTTACATGGTTGCGCAGAAAACAGGGTCAAAAGTCCATTCCCAAAACAGTCCCATGGTGCAATTCGACACAACTTTAACCCAGTCTCACGTATATCCTCAAAATGGCCAATGTTTTTATTTATTGGTACTAATACTGTTATCATCATCATCATCATCATCATCATCATCATCATCATTACCACTACCACCACCCCTATTATCATCATCTTCCTCATTATCACCTTCATTATCATCATCATCATCATCTTCATCATCACCATCACCACTATCACCATTACTATAATATTGTTATTTATTTGTTATTATTATTCATTCAAAATATTTCCGCGATTCCGATTGGCTAAAAGCACACGTTTAATTCACCATAACCAGTTACTGATGACCAAATTTGGAAGGATTTTGACTTTAACGAGGAAATGACGTCAAAAATGCAGCGTTTTCGCAGGTTAAGGCACCGTTAACCGGGAAGACCTGGGGACGAGGCTGAGTTGTTTTGATTGTGAACTTGAAAAATGGCGGACATTTCACTCGTTTCAAGAGTAAGAACTAGGCGGAAAAGTAAATTAAAACATGGCAAGAACAGCAAGAAGACAACTCGAAGGGCGACATCTGCTATTTGAAGAATATTTGCGGGGCTGGACAAACCTAAACGTACACTATCGAAGATGAACTGAACATCGATGGATCGATGGAGGTAAGCATGTTTTAGCTACGTTTTCAAACTAGGAATTATTTTGAATGAATAATAAAACAGTTATTGAATTCGGCTTTCGTATCTTATGAAGAATTATGGAGATCTCGGAGGGTGTTATCCGCCTCGGCCTACGGCCTCGACGGATGACACCCTCCTCGATCTCCATAATTCTTCATAAGATACTCAGCCTCATTCATTAACTGTTAAATGTATTTATTTATTTTATATTTGTACTGGAATCTGTGGAATCTGTTACAGGACCTATACAGTAATGTTGAACGGATCGGCAAGTTTCTCGGAATCAATCTCCCAGAAGATATGATCGCCCGAATTGCGCATCAGTGTACGTTTGGTGAAATGAAGAAAAACGCCGCCAATTTTAAAGTTGATAATAATCCTCATAAACCAAGTTTTCTTCGCAAAGGTGAAGTTGGCGGGTGGAGGAGTCACTTCAGCGAAAAATTAAACAGACAGTTTGATGAGAAGCTGTTTTCCAAGATAAAAGGAACAGGATTGGAATTTGAGTTTGGAGATTAAATATTATTCTTTCTTGCGAGACACGATCGAAGGACTTAGAAGGGAATTGGTCAAGTGGTTTAGTAAAAATGTATTTATGAATAATGTTTGATTTTGCTAATTATTCACTATGAAATTATTAACGTCATGGAAATTTCAGAGCTTCATGAGAAAAATTCAATATGGTTCCTAAGCATAATAATTGAAAGTTACATCCACTAGAAAAGAACTTTGAAAACTCTTTTAGCTAAACCTTTTTTAATAAACTCCAATTACTGGAGTTTTAAAAACTTATGCAGTTCCCACTTTGAAAACGAGAAGGCAGAGTTTATGTTCACAAAGAATTCTCGGACTGTTAATAGGAAAGGAAAAATTGTCCAATATTGTAAGGCTGATTTAGCAACAGGACGGAAACGTCAGTTGACGACGGGAATGCGCGCGGAAAGGACTTAACACGACTTCCAATTTGCCGCTCTGCCATTGGCCAAGGTTGTTCTTTATTCTGCGCGCGCCGTCGTTAGCTGACGTTCCCGTTCTGTTGCTAAATCAGCTGACGGGCGCGTCCCCAGTAACGATCCCAGAAACAATTACGGTCTTCCCGTCCCCCGCTCGTTTCTAAAGTAGCGAATACGCCATTCTCGTTCCCAAGGTTCCCTCCTACCCGTCCCTACGGAGCGACAGGTAGGAGAGCCGGAGAACCTGGGAGCGAGGTTGGCGAATGCGTGACTGTATGTGGAGAAAGAACCAATGGTAGGTCGAGTCTTTGTTCACATTTTAAAGGATTAATAATTATTTTTGTGCACGGCACTATTGTATAAACAGCCACAATAGAAAGCAGCTCAAACCCGATACGGTACAAACAGCATAATCACTTTCACGAGAGCTTCGTTGCGTAGCAACAAGAATCAGCTGAGCCACAAAAATCATGCCCAAACTGGCGCTTCTTGTATGAAGAAAATGCCAATCTGGTAAGGTTTTCGAGATGACACGAATGTTATCCATTTTAGTGTTAATATAGCCTTGGTGACAGGTATTTCTTGCGGCAGGGCAAATTTGTGAAGTATTATGAAGGCAGTTGCATCATAACGCGCATTTAAAATCATGATGAAACTGCATAAAGACTTTTTTATAGCTCAGTTTGTTAATTTATAATTTTTAAGTAGTTAAACTACATGGTGGTACTCTAGAGAATTATTTCCTTTAAATCTTATCTTACTCGACTGCACACGGACGCATAATTCATGAAAAGACAAATTACCCACTTCACTTCACTTCACTTTCACCCCCTAATAATTATATACCAGTGCTAATTAAAAAAGACCCACTCCGATAGCTGTTCACGGCTTTTAAGGTCTAACTGGCACACAAACGCTATGTTTTGAAAGTCCGTTGGACCAGTTTCTTACTGTGTCCCGTCGACATCCATAGCATCAGTCAACCAGACTAATCACGGCTTTCCTAGCTGCGTCGTCCATGTCATCCGCGGGGATCAACGGCATCCCGCTCTCGGTTAGAATATGTCTGGCTTTTTCCACGTTCGTTCCTAGAAATCAGAACAAAAATGACAACAAGGTGACTTGTTGGGATTCATGTTGTGTTTTGTAGAGCTGGGGAATTACACGATGGTTCAAGGAACAAAATACACGGGTGGAAACCTTAATGTCTTAGCTACTTAGAAAGACTCTACCATATTTCGAGCAACAAAAATTTGCCGTCTGTCCTCTTTGAATCCATTCTGTTTTTTTTTTTTTGCTTTGTTTACCCACGAAGCACATAGGAGTTCATATGAACTCGTTTAAACGTGTCCGTGCGTTCCAGATCGAATTGGAATTTCGAAGTGTTGGATTTTGAGGAGAGGGAAAAATCGCAGAATCCCGACAAAAACCTCTCGGAGCAAAGGAGAGAACCAACAACAAACTCAACCCACATATGGCGCCGACGCTGATAAACTTAAAAGCAAGGTAAGACCATTTTATCGAATTATCAAATATTTAATGGTCATGACAAGGTTTAGCTGTATGCCATGGCACTGGTCTGTGTTGGAAATCTTTGAGCAAAACCTACACCATCTTTTCACAGAACAAATAGGGAGATAAGTCATAAGTCATCAACTTCGGTTAAATCAGCTCGTGACACAAATGCGCGGCAAATCGTCCTTTTAAACTTTCAAAGATTGTGACCAAGCAAAGTATCCTGCAATTTAGTTACAAGTGGGGTGATAACATTATTTGTAAAGCTTAAACCCCTAGACGTCGTATGACGCTTAGCTCAGTCAGTCACGATCATATTTTAACATTTACGCTCCATTTTCTCTAGACATACACGAAATAGAGTGTTATCCACCTTTGGAATAACGCGCGCTAACCCCCTCTCCCTCCCCCACGGGTTATTTTAGCCTCTTCAGACTCCCCCATGTCTTTCTCCACGTTCAAAATGAAAAATGACAGGCGACACCACTCCCGCCTTAAAAAACAAACCGGTTTTCAAATCAAACAACACGCGTACATTACCTGTGAAAAAAGTATCTATCTATCTATCTAATTCACACTTACCTTCTAACCTCACTACCACAGGAACTTGTACATTGAGCCTTTTGTAAGCAGAAGTTATTCCATTCGCGACAATTGAGCAGTCAACGATTCCACCAAATATATTCACCATTATTGACTTGACCTGTAAGCGAAAATAATGGGAAAGCAATAACATAAAATAGTATTAGAGAAAATAATTAACTGAAATACATGCACAAGGAAGTTACACGGCCTTCCGTAGCATGGTGCAGACTCAAAAAGTTAGAACCACCTTGTACAGCATAATAAACAGTACCACAGGAAACTAGTACTGCTCAGTAGCTTTCATTTGAATGGTCACACAATAGGATTTCATCCACAGACTCAAAAGTTAGAACCACCTTGTACAACATAATAAACAGTACCACGGAAAGTACTGCTCAGTAGCTTTTATTTGGATGGTCACAACATAGGATTGCATCAAAGAACTGAGAGATGAAACCATCATAAAAGACTTCACCATTAATTCTAGGAGTGAAGGGGTTATCTGGTCTTATACTTACTCGCGGGTCCTTTGTTACAATGTTGAAAGCTTGAAACACTCCTTCCTCTTGTACTCCTCCCCCAAGGTCCAGAAAATTAGCTGGGGTGCCCCCGTGAAGTTTGATAATGTCCATAGTTGCCATTGCTAATCCAGCACCATTCACTACAGAAGGGAGTAGGAAGATAAAAGAAACTGCTGTACTCACCCTACTCACCTCTGCGAACGACAAGCCTGCCTAGCAAGGAAGTAACGTCCCCGGCTCGAACCGGGGGGGGTGGGCGCAACTTAAATAACATGAGCCGCTTAATACAGACACCTTTACCACAACCATCATCATCATCATCATTATCATCATCATCACCATCATCAACATCATCGTCACCATCATCAACATCATCACACCGGCCAAGAGCTTATTCAAGAACCCCACCCTAACCCCAAATCCCTAAGTTAATAACACGAATGGCCTAAAGCACCGTTCGCTTGTAATATATCAATATATGAGTATTCTTTACAGCCACCGACATTACATTCTTACCAAGACAAGCAATATTTCCATCCAGGCCAATATAATTGAGGTCATATTTTCCAGCTTCCACCTCACGAGGGTCACTCTCGCTGTGATCTTCCATAGCAAACACTTCTTTCTGCCGGAACTTGGCGCTGTCATCGAAGTTAAACTTGGCGTCGAAGCACACAACTTGAAGAATGAGACAAAACACTTTTTACCCTTTAATACTACCCACCTAGCTGCGTCATGTTTTATTGAAATCAAGCGTGCCTCAATTCAGGCTAGGCTAAACAAGAGACAACGCTGGACGACGGTCTCTTTCAATAGCAAATGCAAAGGCATTTTTTAGCGACGGATAACGACCAGAAGGGGATTTTCTTTGCATTTTTCGCAGTGGTTTTGCTCAAATTTCCGGAAAAATCGTTTTCTTTCTAAGTAAAGACACTTCACGGTATAAATATGGTAACATCAAGACACAAAAACGGGAAAAGGCCTTACTACTGGTTGACATCCGTCGCTCAAAAACGCTTGTCCTGTAACTCCCCAATGTATGCGGGGTGGTCACGCCAGGGCTTTCTCAGAACTTCAGTAAATTTACAGCTCTCCCATTGCGGTCAGTCAAGTCAGTTCAATCACGTTGTCACGCCTGTCACGCCCGTCACGCTCGATTGCTAAAAGCTTTCTTGTTACCGACCCTCTCTTCCCTCCGGATGTCTTTTGGTAAGCATCAAATTTTTCCACCGAGGTATTCAACGTGACGAAGCCTGGAGTTTGCTGCTCACAGCGTTGTCATGTTACCTTCTGCGTTCGGTTGCGGCTCGCACGGACGTTTCAGGCCTGTTTCAAACGTCGTGCTACTGCCGTGCTAAGCTGGCTCGACTGTAGCTCGACTGCAGCACGACACTAGCACGAATTGGTTTCAGACGTCGAATTTAATTCAGTCGAATAGAACGGCTGTTGCCGAAAACAAAACACAATAATAAAGAAACGGTTCAGGAAACTTCAAAATGTATTCTAATGTATTTGTAATTTATGAATTGAGTTCGGCACGGTGGTAGCACGACGTTTGAAACCAAGTTGAGCTACTGCCGTGTAGCACGACTTGGTTTCAAACGTCGCGCTACTACCGTGCTAAAGTCGAATTTAGTTCGGCACAATTATGTAATGCAATAAGTTTAAAAGGAAAAATACGACGCAGGTCTTTGAGTGAAGTTTGAAAGGAAAATCTCCAACACTGTGTTCGAATACCTTTTCCATCGGGTGTTTCTCCAAAAGGATTAATTTCCACCTGTGTTGCATCAACTTTAAGGAAAAGTTTGTAAAGCAACTTGATCTGCTCAGCTGCCTGTCAAAAGTGAACGGGACAAAACATCAGATGAGAAAACTTACTCAGGCTTGTACAGTGCTCTCCCTAAATCTTAGCTCAGCAAGTAAGCAGCGTACAAAGAAAGTCATGTCCGATAGCCCGGGGCTACTGGATTTTGCTGTCGCGCTTGTGACTTTTTTCCTAAACTTGCCCGACGGGCAAGTGCTGTTTTTTGGGGAAATTCAAGTCACAGAAGGATTGTAATCAATCCTGCTAATCAAAAAGGGTTTGGGGGCTAGTTGAAATGACTTGTGGGCTAGTACATGCTAGCTACAGCTTTCACGAATGGCAGACTGCAAAACTCACTTTCTTTGCACCCTGGTAAGGAACCATTCTTGACCGGTATGGCCAAAAATATGCAACAGAAGCGCACATTTTAAACACCTCAACACAAAGAATTTTACGAATGAAGGCTGCCGTTGCCGCTAGGGTCAATTTGGTAACACAAGTTGCGGAAGTCGCGAACTTTTCCTGCTGGTCGAGAAAGTCTAGAAATATATTGGGACAGAAGCCCACGAAATAAATTGTTGGACTGCATTGCTTCGAAAGGTACCAGCCAGCCTTTAATTAAAGTAATCAGAGAGAATAGTTGTGTATCCTTTCTGTTTTTCCGTATTTACAGTCGAACCCCCCTAATACAGACACCGGAGGGGCAAAGCAAAGTGTCCGTATCAGAGAGGTGTCCGTATAAAAGAGGGCACTATGATGACGTCACTTTCATGACTCCACTGACAGTTTTGAGTGTTCAGTAGCTAAAACCAGGCTCACACTCGTCGTTAAACTGCATTTAAAGTTGTTAATTCACAGTACAAAGATACTGCAGTGGCGGATCCAGATCTTCAGATACCGGGGGGCCCAGTCATCCAGACCCTGACTTGGGGGAGGTAGTCTCAATTTTTTTTTCGGCCCTTCCGGTCTCAGTTTGGCCTAAAAATAAAGGGGCCCCTCCCTTCTATCCACCACTGTACTGTCTTTTAGTTTTTTTATTTATTTTCATAGTTCAATAAAGACAATAAAGTTCAGCAAAGACAACATAGTTTACAAAGGACACCTAAGTTCATAAACGACTGTAAGAGTTCAAGAAATGCTAAGACTAGAAAATATATATTTATTTGGATCCAGATGGTTTTAGTGGCATACAACATTGTACATCTCAGCTACAGACAATCATTACTGTTTTAAAACAAAATGGGCTACAGCGCAATGCTACATGACTGTAAAAATTTGTAACGTAAAGCACAATTATTCTGTATGGGGTGTAATTACCGTCAAAAATAAATGTTCAATTATGATATCCACAATTTCAATTATGACATTGAGATATGCAATTGTGCTATTGCAATATGACCTCAAGATTATGGGGTCCAACGACTGCCCAAATTAGTATTTGGTATTTTGTAACTGCAATATGCTATTTCGTCCTTGTGTTATGACATTATGCTATCACATTTGCCTATTTTGCTTCTACAGTGTGCTGATTTGTTACTGTACCTTGACGTTCGGCTATTATACTTTGCCATTTTGCCATTGCATTCTAGTATTCTTCAATTTCGACATTGGGACAAGCAGTTTTGCTGTTGTGATTTGTCATTTTCAATAGCGTGCGTTTTCATTATGGTGTTTTGACAAGGTAACATGCAATTCGGCGTGACACTCAGAAACGAGTTTCGGACAGGATAATTTATTTCCCGCCAAAATTATAATTATGTTAATATATTTTCCTCTCTGTCGCCCTGTCTTGGTTGGAAACATACCTGGAAACATAGCGGCTCTTCGTGAAAGAGCGGTGAATTTATTGGAAGAGGCGACCCGTCTTATTAGGGAACACACATCCCAGGGTCCCGAGAACGGTTCTCCCAGGAACAGTGCAGTAGCCGTTGCAGTGAACGGACGGGAAACCAACGGACGAGTACTGGAAAATTTTCGAAATTTATTTCAGCCGTACACGGCTCGCGAAAGGTCAACCAGTTTGTCACGCAGCAGCAGACAGCAGTCGGCGTCGGCGGCGTCAGCTCCAGCTACTAAAAGAAGGAAACGGGACACAACAATAGTGTTCTTCAAACGAGATACGTGGACCCACGAATTTTTTTGTCTAGCTGATAAAAAGCAGGTGGCAGCCCTAGCAGATCATTAATAAAAGGCAGTCTGTGACTGCATGTGGCTACTGGTCTAGTTTTGTAGAATATATTGCAGTAAAAAAATGCGAAAAATGTAGAGGGGGAAATGAACAGATGTAGTGAATGCCAAAATCGAGAAAAAAGGATGGTTTGGTTTGAAATCTGTAGTTTGCGAAGTGAGAATCTGTAGTTTGCGAAATGAAAATCTGTACTTTGTGAAACGACAATCTGCAGTTTAAGAAATGACAATTTACTTTCTCGCTGTGTTTACTCGGATATTCTAAACAGAAAATTGTCCCCCAAAAAGCCGTTTCGCCCAGAAAATTCAGGTTGCGCGGAATGCGTGAGGTTTTCGTTGCCACGTACAAAAATTAAGCTCAGGCGCTCAAGTTAAGCCCTGTCGGTCGGGGTTACGAACTGGATGGGTGACCAACCGCGAATATTGTCTCCATACGTTCTCTGTTATTGTTTAGCATTATTTCTGCGTCCGGATTTAGAAAAAGAGAAAAACAAAGAACAAATATGGCCCGGTGCAGTTCGCCTGAAAATTGTTTCGGCCGCAATACAGAGCTGAATCTTTGCAGACTTTGATCTATATATCGGCGAGGAAACCAGCAAACTAAGAAATCTGGGTTTTCGACAGTGTAAAACGATCATAATGCCTCTGATTCCAATCTCCTGTTCCTCCGTCTCTTGTTGCCGGGGTTCCCTTCGCTGTGCTAAGCGATGTTCCTTCTGCTCCGCGGTTTCTTGTTGACGTCTCCTTCGTTGTTCACGCTAAATTTGAAGGCGGCGTTCTCCCTCCAGAGGATTTCCATTTCGCAAACTACAGATTTCAAACCAAACCATCCTTTTTTCTCGATTTTGGCATTCACTATACCTGTTCATTTCCCCCTCTACATTTTTCGCATTTTTTACTGCAATATATTCTACAAAACTAGACCAGTAGCCACATGCAGTCACAGACTGCCTTTTATTAATGATCTGCTTGGGACTGCCACCTGCTTTTTATCAGCTAGACAAAAAAATTCGTGGGTCCACGTATCTCGTTTGAAGAACACTACTGCTGTGTTCCGTTTCCTTCTTTTAGTAGCTGGAGCTGACGCCGCCGACGCCGACTGCTGTCTGCTGCTGCGTGACAAACTGGTTGACCTTTCGCGAGCCGTGTACGGCTGAAATAAATTTCGAAAATTTTCCAGTACTCGTCCGTTGGTTTCCCGTCCGTTCACTGCAACGGCTACTGCACTGTTCCTGGGAGAACCGTTCTCGGGACCCTGGGATGTGTGTTCCCTAATAAGACGGGTCGCCTCTTCCAATAAATTCACCGCTCTTTCACGAAGAGCCGCTATGTTTCCAGGTATGTTTCCAACCAAGACAGGGCGACAGATAGGAAATATATTCACATAATTATAATTTTGGCGGGAAATAAATTATCCTGTCCGAAACTCGTTTCTGAGTGTCACGCCGAATTGCAAGTTACCTTGTCAAAACACCATAATGAAACGCACGCTATTGAAAATGACAAATCACAACAGCAAAACTGCTTGTCCCAATGTCGAAATTGAAGAATACTAGAATGCAATGGCAAAATGGCAAAGTATAATAGCCGAACGTCAAGGTACAGTAACAAATCAGCACACTGTAGAAACAAAATAGGCAAATGTGATAGCATAATGTCATAACACAAGGACGAAATAGCATATTGCAGTTACAAAATACCAAATACTAATTTGGGCAGTCGTTGGACCCCATAATCTTGAGGTCATATTGCAATAGCACAATTGCATATCTCAATGTCATAATTGAAATTGTGGATATCATAATTGAACATTTATTTTTGACGGTAATTACACCCCATAATTCTGAAAGCGTCTTTCTCTATTTTGCATATCTTCGTTCTTTAAGCCAAGTACATGGAACTATTAAAAGGAATAAACTTGCATCGAAACGACTTGTAATGAAATGACCAGTAACCATCTCATACATTCATTATTTCATTGTATTAGCTTTCTTACATGTAGAAGGTTCTAAAGTCATTCGACGCTACTTTCTTCATTACACTCCTTGTTACCTGTTCTAACATTGGTCCTTTAAATTCTAATTTGTCTGCAAGATATCTGGCATCCACATCAGGAATTCCTTTGAAAATGTCAACAGCTAACTGTTAAGAGACAATGTAATAACAAAAATGAATAAAATTAATATTATACAAAGTAATCTTGTCATGCTTACGATTTAGTAAAAACCTGACACTTTTATTAAGGACCTAAATTTTACAACACCTTAAACACCAATATCATCAACGCTTCCTCACATTTTTCCTTTAAAAGAGCACTTAAGGCATTTATTTGTACTAATTATTAGTATACTCAAACAGAAATCTTACGAAAAAGCCTTTTAATATTCAACATTATTTGTAAACTTCCGTAATATTGATTAGTTTAATTTTCCACCTGATATTATTTTGTATCTGTTGTGGTTTAATTTTTTCCTTGGTTTAAATTTTATTTTCCTTTGTTTTGGGGTATGGTAATGCATGATAATGAGTTTTAAACACAGGAAAATAAAATTTAAACCAAAGAAAAAACTGAACCACAACATATCCGTCGCCATAATTTTTGTGGCATCTTCGAAAAATTGTAATTGAGGAGGCCTAATTAACATAAGCTCTATAGTTTCCTTTAGGCCTCCTCGCCATTTCTTCCAACATTTTTTTTGGGGGGTATTTTTTTGTAATTATTGTAATCGTGTGGCAAATAAATAAATACAAATACAAATGCTGATTTCTCATGGCCATTCTTTAAGCTCCCTATTATCTTAAATAACCTGGCCACTTAATCAATAGCTGTAGCATATCTCTTTCACACACGTGTAAAATTACCTTGTGTATATGTTCAGGAGTGGTCTTTGCTACTTCTTCAATATCCATTCCTCCTTTTGGACTTGCGACTATCACAGGTCCTTGGAATGCTCTGTCCATCAGTATTGCAAGGTATGTCTCCCGGGCAATGTCATAACTCTCTGCAACCATCACCTGATTAGAAACAAGTCATACAGTGGACAAAGTAAGGCAGAGAAACCATTTCACCCCTATCCTGGAAGAATTTTTCACAATTATTGAATGAGGCTAAGTATGATGTGAAGAATTATGGAGATCAAGGAGAGTGTTATCCATTGAGGCTGATTAGCCTGGTTAATTGGCCTGCGTGGATAACACCTCATCCCAACGGCTTCTTGATTGCCATCCATTTTTCTGGCATTAATGCTGTACTATTGGCATCATTTTCCACAAGTATCACAACTGTCTTCCAAATTTAGTCAACGCTAGCTGGTTATGAAGATTATTATTTTAGCCAGGAGGTTTGTGCCAATAACAAACGACGAAATATTTTGAATGAATAATAATATTGTTATCATTAAATTCAGCTTTTGCATGATGTGAAGAATCAAGCGGATCAAGGAAAATGTTATTGGCCAAGGTAGATCTTACATCTGCACAATTCTTCACATCACACAAATGCCAAATTCAATTTCTCGTTTCTTTTTTGATCCAATATATTTGTATATTCTTAGCAAGCTTACCTCCTCTTACACTTGACTGACTTGACTGCTTGAAACAACGAAGAAAAACAAATGTATAATTTAATTCATTCACCTTGTTCACCAAGACTCCATCTTCAGGTGTCTGTTTTGTGATTAAATTATAGCCTACCATCTGTTCCGTTAGTTCACCAACTTTGTTCGGACTAAAAACAAAAAGGTGAAAATAAGTTTACACAAGATTACATTAAGTATCATAGATGGGCTCATAGTTCTAAAGAATTTATTAAGATGTTTATTATACATTAATGAAAATTATTCACGTATTATTTATTGTATGAAAGGTGCTCTTAATTAAAAAAATCATTTCAAATCCATCGTCAATTCCACTTTTGTTTCACCAGCATATTCAAAGCCCCAATATCCAAAGACAATTTCTCCCAACTGATCTCCATATATTTCTTTGAAGAACTAGTCAGGAAAATTGAACAAATGATCAAAGTATTTCCTCTTTGCCAATCATTTTACTAGTTTTTGTAACCAGGCTTTTCTCTTGATAAGGTTTTAATATTGTTGGGCAAAAATTGATGTTACTTGCTTCTTTTCTATTAGAAATTAGAGGGTTAATTAACCAAATTAGTAAGTAAGTAAGTTAGTAAAGACTTTATTTTATGAGGGTGAGCACGAAATAGCCGGGGCTAATAAACTTGTGGCCCTCTACATAATAAATAAATAAATAATAAAATAATAAATGAGTATACTAAGCTATAAAAATACAAGGTAAAAAAAAAAAAAAACCAAAGAATACAGATACTATAGAATCTACTAAATGATTTAAAAGATAAAATATAGCATTATAATCATCTCACAATTCATCAAGTAACTTAAATAGAAAAATGATCAAGATTCTGCTGTTGCTTAAAAAATTCATTCCACAATGCTTTTTTCAAAGAGTCAGCTGAGTCCCTTTGCCTTACAGGCAAAGATAGGCTGTTCCATGCTTTGCAAATTCCGATCTACATGCATCTCACACAGTGCCTGTGCGACTGACTTTTGCAGTTATTACTTACTCTGTTGTCAAATGCACACCACCCTGCAGACCGCTTGTAAACTTTCCCTTTCCTCTTCCACCAGCAAGGATTTGTGCCTTAAGAACAAACTCTTTTGCATCTAATGAGAATAAAAATAAACAATGTCTCACAGCTCAAAACAAATTATTTTATCTTCCAACTTGTCCTTCTGGATGGGCAGCTTATTCACTTTCATGAGTTACATTGTTATTGTTGCAAAAAACACAAAATTACACATTAAAAAAAAAACCTTTTCACTCACTTAATTCCTTAGCAATTTCTACTGCTTCGTTTGCATTTTCTGCAACTTTGAATCTCTGGACATGAAGACCATTATCGGCCATTAATTTCTTGCTCTGGAATTCTTGAAGATTCAACCACCTTACAGGTACAACTCTTGAAGTTCCACCCTGCACAAAAAAAAATATGAAGAAAAAGAAGAAAGCCTAGTTTACATAGATACATCTATCCAGAATCAACTGAGGTTTCAAGGTAACTGACTACCTACCCCTCCCCTAAGTCAGAATTTTGCCCTAAGTGAGAAATAAGTGTTAATGTTGGCTTAGGGGAGGGATAGGTGGCCAGCTACCCAGAAATCTCCGGGTAAAAGAACACCTACTCCTCCCCTAAGTCACAATTTTGCCCCAAGTAAGAAGTAAGTGTTGATGTAAGCTTAGGGGAGGGGTAGGTGTACCCTGAGTGCCAGAGGCTTTTCATGCGCGGTTTCCAGTTTCGGTCAAGTCTTAAAGAAAGTGACCTACACGAAAAGCCTCTGGACCAGAGTGCCACCTCTTTGATAGCGCCAAGCCAATTACAACCCCGCTTGTACTAAAACATCCAGATTCTGGATGTTTTGCTGATTGGTTCCTTGGAGATATCGAATAATTCAATTGCTCTGATTGGATTACGATCACAACAGGCGCGTGATCGGGATGCGGGTGGTTTGAAATAATCCAAGCACACATCACAAAGCTTTTGTTGTTGCTTTTTAGAAGAGAATCAGAAATAACAGATGTATGAACAGAAGATTTAGACCAGGCTATAGCCGAAGTCATTGGAACATTCGATGATGTGGAGGAAATAAGTATGGGAATAAGAGAGGCCATTGCAATTATATTCAAAGGATCAATCGGCTACGGAAAATCAATGCTTGTTTCATACTGAGAGGTCGTGACACGCATATTGATTTTGGCACTGGTCGGTATGACTGTCCATTTGGTCCGAGTCAAGAGCATTTTCTTTAAACTCTTTGGAAACGTAAACTTCTTCGTTGGGCTAAAAACACTTTCATGTTTCCTGGATCTGAATGACTAAAAGCGATTTGCGATTTTCTTCTGTCCGTGAATGTGACAGTTTCCTGCAATGTTCTGTCACGCTGGGCCCAGCTCGTTAGTAGTTTTTCAGGATGTTTATTTCTCACCTTAGTGATTTACAGATCCAAATTTAGAAGAATGGATTGTAGCTTAAACCGAAGCTACATAAATTAATGAAAACTGCACTGTGACAAGATTGCTCTTAGAGCATTGATTTTTATTAAAACTCAAGCTAAGCCTTGTTATTCTGGGAGAAGAGCTTTACTGGACAAATTTAGATGCCATACTTCATGACATGGTTATAGACAAAGAATGATTTTTTCTCCCTCTAATTGGCCTGCGTAGCAGGTGTCGAAAGGGGTAGGGGATAGGGGATTGGGAGGAAGGGAAAAGGGAAGGGGGATTGGGGACAGGAGGAGGGGACGCCTGCTCTAAGAACCCCCTTTTGTTCATATCTGCGGACGCTGGCGTCCGCAAATTCCTGATTGGCTGAGCGGTAATGAGTAACATATTGAAATACGCATTTCACATTTCAACAAACAGTCGAGATGGCAGCGGTAGACAAGGATGTCGTAGAGAGAGCTTTGAAAGATGTGAATTTATCTAGTGGTAGAGAAATTGTTTTAAAACCAGAGCAAGAATCAGCAGTAAAGGCTCTTTTGGCCGACAGAGATGTCCTGGCGGTTTTGCCGACCGGATACGGCAAGAGTTTAATTTACCAAATGTTTGTACACGCGAAGAACTACAAGCTAAATGGTAATGTGGCGATTCTCATCGCGACTGAAAAGTATTATCGAAGTCCAGTTGCAGGAGATGGAATTGTTGGGCACCCAGCGAAAGATTTAACCAATTTATCGAACAATGACATTCGCCGATGTAACTTCAAAATTATTGTGTTTGCAACCGCCGAAAAAGTCAAAGAGAAGCCCTTCCGAGATCAAAGTTCAAAGCTCAATAGAGAGAACAGTTGTACCGTTCTCGCCACGACAAAGTACAACTAAAGTTGCTCTTGTAACAGCAGCTTAACACAAAGCCAACCCGGCAACTGATGAGGTTCGTGTGGAGAACCGAACCCATAGTCTTGACTGATCACAAAGTGGCAATAACAAAACAGTTTAAAGACTGTTAAGCTTATTCAAAAGCTATCACCAAAGGAGGACTACGTGCTCCAGTCAAAAGACTCACTATCTTTAGAAAAACACTAAGCTGGAGTTCACTGAGTCAATTCAATTCTCCATAGTAAGTTTATGTGGCTTCAGTTAAACTGCACCTCATTCTTACAATTTTGGATCTGTAAATCACTATCCGTGACATTCTGCAAAGAAAACTAAGGAGCTGGGCGCAGCGTGATACAACATTGCAGAAAATCATTACACTCACAGACTAAAGAAAATTGCTTAGTTATTCAGATCCAGAAGGCACTTTGAAGAACATTGCAACCCTTATTCAGCTGTAATAAAAAAGCTTTACGCTTCAAAAGAGGTCAAAGAAAATGCATGCGCTTGCATCAGAGGGCATATCCTGCCTACAGTAAATCAATACGTGTGTCATGACCTCTCAGTGTGAAACATGCGGCTAAAATCACATTTGCTCAGTGAAAATGTAGAACCTTCCAGAACATAATCTACCCAGCAAAAGAAAAAAACTATATTGGAATAAGCAGCATTTTGGCGTGAGGTAAAAGTTGTGCAGGCCTACCACCCCCTTTTATTGTTACGTTAAATTTCTGGTTGTCCAGAAGTGAGAATTTCTCACTGCGATAAATATTTATGCAACTTGAGTTCCCTGCAAATCAATAAATTTCCGCGTAACCACAGGGTTCCACCTTGCGTTCTGATTGGCGAGTGTAGCGACACTTGATTGACAGTAAGCATAATCAGATTACTAGAAAATTGGTGGGCGTTATGCAAAAACATAGGCTCTTAGAGCAGGCGCTCCCTTCCCTTTCTCTCTCCCCCTCCCCCCTCCCCTTTTTGCGCCTGCCACACAGGCATTAGTCACAGACATTAACGGCACAATAAAAGAAACAGTCTTGTACTATAATAAATCACTGCAAATGCAATTTCTCAAGTTCAAACAAATCTTATCTCAATATGTACAGCTGTAGAATTAACCCTCCCTAATCGTTTAGCATTGTTATGCCATGTTCACATACTACATCCAATTATATGGCAAATGGCTTGTTGGACTTCAAAGGATGACAAAACATGTGACATTTGACAGCAAATTTCAAAACAGCTTATCTTTTTCATAATGCATCAGTCAATTCCACCTGCGCCCAAATGAGCTGTCAAATGCCCGGCAGTGGGAAGGAAAGTAGAGGGCAAATGCCCCGCCCCTGGGATCATTTTAATGCCAGTTTTCATTTTCGTACGCTACAATAGATCGCAAAGTTGTTCTAGCAAAGAAATGAAGTGTGTTTTGAGGCCCAATTCACGTTTTCTGAAATTCGAAGGTCGCAAAATGAGTTGAATGAGTTCGCAGCAGTTGCAAACCGATGATAAAAAGCCATTCAGGGACCAAAACACCGCTAAAATTGTGGCCTGATGTGAAATGCATAAATATTTTCTAACACAGACATTTTTAATTATACATATTGTAGTCCTTGATTTCAAATTTGCAAGCCTTTAATATTTCCAAAAGCCGGAATTTTATTAATTACCATGTAGAATGAATCAAATGTGGCCTGTTGCAAAAATCGCCACAATTCATTCACGCTCTCACTATTTGCTTTGAAATTATGGCTTTTTAGATTACAGTACAAATTGAAATTAAGAAAACATACCTTTAAAAACATCGACAAGTTTTTCTAGCCCTTGCTGGATAAGCCAATCCGCCACAAACTGCTGATCTTTATCTCAGAAATTCTCCATGTCGACCACGTTTTAAAGTTAACCACATGCGTGTCAAAAGCCTGGCTTTTCCCCCGGGGTTGGCCAATGCCCAGCCCCCGGGTCGCGCTAAGTTAGCTAAAGCCCCTCCCCCGGGACTGACAAGGCTGGCAAATGCCCCGCGGTTGCCCGGGGGGATGGGGCTGGGCGCAGGTGGAATTGACTGATGCATAACATCACCATGTGTAGTCGATGAAAATGCGCAAAAATGGCAAGCCAGTAAAGAGCAGTTGTTTTCGTTCTAAAGTGTTTGAAAAATAAATCGAAAGAACATGGTGAACGCGCCCTTCAACCTCTCTTCCCCCGCCTCTTTTTCTTGACTGACGGTTAATCACCCCCAGCTCCTCAAAAAGAAGACGTCGAAATTTCAATCAGAAATATCATCCTGCAACTTAAGGCGTACATTATAGCTTCGAAGTGGCAGGATATATTGCATTTTTGCGGCAAATCGACAAATTGTAACTGCTTCTTGTTCACGCAAAAATTTTTACCGCATGTCAACAAATCGCCTTTGCCACGCACGCATATTTTCTGCACTTTCCATTCAAGAATTCCAACTTCTAGATATTTTCCCGCTGCCTCTGCATTTAAGTTTGGTAAATACAGCCATAAGATAAAAAGTCAAATATAGAATATACCTGCGGAGATCGAAGCCAAGATCTTCTGGCTATGGCCGCGCATTTTCTGCAAAAAGATATATTGCCGGACCGAGAGAAGGCGGCCATCTTGAATTCGGAAAGAACTCTCAGACCATGCGCTTATAAGGAAGTGCCAGTGCAAAATTACTGTGGGCGCGTGAAGTTCTTAATACGAAGTTGAAAATGGAAACGTGAATGAAAACAGCGCGTGAGTGTTTTAAGAACCAATCAACGCGAGAAAAAGATCAAAGGCAGTAATTTCTCGTAAAGATCTGTACATAATTTTTAGATATTTTTACCAGCTGCGTGAAGAAATTTGATCAAGTTCAGGTTGCAAGGTTGTCATTGTAGCGGTGGTCGTTGGATTACCAAGCCAGTCCAACATTTCGTCACACTGCAAACAATCGAATATCTGTGTCATCCAATTGTTTATGATATTGCAATGTTATAACCAAGCATGTACGATGGAATGGACAAACCGTTGTTTGGAGAAGCTAGGCCCAGGGTATGTGCTATTCCGCTATGTTTTGGAGTCGTAAATTCGCTCAAGTGTTCTAGAGAGAAGTCCAAGCTCCGTTTTGCAACACGACGGTCGCTTGAAATAAAACTCCGACCGGAGTGTTTGTTGTGCCAAAGGGGCTAATTAAGACTTAAAGCCTATATAATTATCGATACTCACCTGGATATTTCGCTGAATATAATATCCTTTCATAGTAATAATTTCATTCATAAAGAATTATATTATTTTATATCGACATTCCGCTGAATATCATATCCTTTCATAGTAATAATTTCATTCATAAAGAATTATATTATTATATATCGATATTCCGCTGAATATCATAGCCTTTGATAGTCATAATTTCACCCATAAAGTTCTAAGTTTGCTGGAAGTTAGTGATGATGGCAAAACTTGTTTGTACCTTTATTTTTCATGTGTAGCATGGAAATCCGGACAGAAAAAGATTACAAATTATCTTAAAATTTTCCTTTTTTTATGCTGGTGGTATAATTGTGGTATTATATTTTGATACCAGAATTTGTTGTCAATTGCTATTTAGATGTCATATTTCAGTTTTTACATTTACACACGTGTCATTTTGTTTTCCTCTTTTGGTTGGTGGGAGTACAAGCAAGTGGCATACTTGTAAGGTGACCCCAGATTTACAAAGAATTATTTTAACAGAGCAATAACATTAATTTCGTACTCTGTATATTAGAAGCGATATCATTGTAAAATTATGCTGTTAAACATTTTTTCTTTGTTTTTCCTGCAAGTAAAGTTTGCTTGTAATGCGGGCTACATTTCAATACATCCTGCTCATTAACATTGTTTTCTGTTGTTTGTTAAATTTTACTTTTTATGTACTTATTTTTCCCCTTTGTTTGTAGGATCGATACTTGAATTATTTCATCGGAGGTGCTACCGTCCTTTTAGTTTCTGTAAGTACTATCCTAGGCTAGAAAAGCAAAATACACATGTATTGTATCCTCATTTTTCAAAAGATACAAGTAACATATCAGTACATGAACGGGTTAAAATGTAAATGTATTACACTAGTTGACTGTCTTAAGTCAGTAATTGTTCTGCAATTCTTGAGTCTCATAATGCAAGCCACTCAATCTTGAGTGCATTCAGATATGTAGCTATATTATTAAAAGCCAGCTGCTAGCTAATTTTACTGATTGAAAGAGAGTTTATCACTAGCTTAAAGTAATATTTCTCGAAAACAAAACCATGGAGTAATTGACTAATAAATATCACATGTAGAGCCTATATGGTTTTTCCTCAGTTTTTCAGTCCTAAACATGATAATATTTTTTCCCTCTTTTCCAGGAGACACTTATTAGTTCATTGGTTTTCCCGAACTTTCCTCCTCCTGCCATCAATGTATTTCTTGCCTTTGTTATTGCATTAATCTGCGTATCAGAACTTACGCTGGTGAGTAGAATCAATAACAAAAATTTGAAAGGCAATTTTATAAATTTACAAGTTTACATGTAGCAGATACTTTTCCCAGCAATCTGATTGGTCAACTTTGTCTAAGTGGCCCTGGTTACAGTAGTCGCACTGTATAAACTGCTAGAAAACTGCTACACAACCAGGTCAAACTTCTCAAGATCTCAGATCCTTGCTATAATGAAGTTGCAACCTTCCACGATTTTGTGCTTGTGGGTGTTCACTATGCATGATTGATACTTATAGCAGAAAAATCATTTCCAGCATTTTGCCCACCTTGCTAATCCAAATTCGTTTTCTTGAAAAATGGTCTCTTTTCTTTTCTTTCCAGATTTATTGGTACAGACAAGGTGATGTTGATCCCAAGTTTAGAAAGATGATTTACTTCAACTCATTCACAACTGTTTTGCTTTGCGTATGTGCAAATGTTTACTTTCACAAAAACTTGTCATGACAGTAGCTGACTTTTTAAATTCAAGAACAGTATTTTAATAATAATTATAATAATAATAATAATTATTAATAATTAATTAATATTTGTATCGTATCCAAGGCTGTGCTCTAGCAGCACCTGATGGCTCCTGGCATCTAAATTTTGTTCCTGGGCAACTGGAAAATCATAGCACAATGTATTTTTATGGAAATCACAGGCTAGGCACCCTGGATTTTGAAGGTTCTGAGTGCAGGGATCCCTGCAATATCCCTTACAACACAGCCTTGTTATCTCTTTAACAGCCTGAGACTCTTCTGAAAATGGAGTTTTCAATAGTTGGTTAAGGGTAGGATGAACAAATGAATTCACTCTTAGTGCAGACAGATCAAAAAAGCGCTTAAATGCAGCTTCCAAAACATAGGCTAAAATCCAGTATGAAATGAGTAAAAAGGGATTTTTTCTGAAACTGCTTTGATAATAAATCGTGTTAAACGGCATATGATGTATAAATGCATTCATATTATACATGTAGTAGACATTTTGCTTTTAAATGTTCAGTACTTAGTTATGTATATGTATTAGGAATGAGCACAAAGTCTTGTTTTTGTTCTCTTCCCGGCTTGACCCTAGTAGAATGGATGCACATGCGTGAATGCTGTGACATAATTTTACTAGCGAGTATGAAGTATCTTTTTATGCCATGAAAAAATGAGAAATTCCATACAATGTGGTTCCCTGTTCTTGGTGCTAAAGTGGGTAGCAATGCGAAGTAAGAAAAGAACGAAGCAGAAAAGATGGCAGTCCAGCAGAGACAAGAGGATGATAATAATAATTAATAATTAATTAATATTTGTATCCTATCCAAGGCTGTGCTCTTGCAGTGCTGGATGGTTTGTGTCTACTATACCCCTTAACCCTTTAAGTCCCAATAGTGTCCAAGATCAATCTTCTCCTTACAATTATCCATACACTGTAAAGAGATAAGTTATGAGAATCAATAAAATGATCACTCAAGAGAAAATACTTTGATCTTTGAACACATTCTCTCAACTAATTCTATAAGGAAATGTATGGAGATCAGTTTGGAGAATTTGTATGTGGATACTGGGGCTTAAAGGGTTAACCTCATTCCCAGGGTCATGGTCCTTTCTCATTACTATTTTGTCCCGTTTTTTCTTTCTTCCTCTTCTTCTTTCTTTTTTTTCTTTTTGTTTGTTCTGCTCTCAATTTTGCTCTGCTTTCCACTACCTACCTTTAAAAAGTCTATAGCCAGTAGCCGGCTCTCTTTTGGACGGAGAGGCTTTTTGCTGTCACTCACGGCAACATGATTTGTACATTAATTTTCTCAAAGAATACCAAAAACCTTGTTCATTTCCTTGTTTTTTATATATAATTGACAGAGCCAATTTAAATTTTAAAAAATATATTTACCAAATGGCACTTGCTTTGATAATAAAATAGAAAAAAAAATTCTCTACGCAATTATCATCTTAGTAACTCTATGTATCATACTTTATCAACAGTAGAAATAAAGTACGTTTCTTAATTTTTTGTCTGTTTCTCTCGTCCGATCACCATCACTGTCAGGATTAGTGCTCATTTCAAAATTATTAACATCTGTTGACAGTTTCAGACCTAGACCAGATAAATGGGTTGTGGTAGCCTTGAATTTATCCTGGTGGAGTTTTGCTACTGGAGGGCGAGCAGTGAAGCCATGATTCACGAGGCTCCATTCACTCGTCTTGTGAGGCTCTGAGGAAAGAACGATGACCGATTGCGAGTCTACATCAAAGTGCAGTAAATTCTGAACATTTGTACGTCTCCCCCATGCCTGGTCCCCAGAATAGTCCCTAGACTATACGGCGTCTTCCCACGCCTTATCGGTCAATGCATTGCGGTAACATTGCACAATAACGAGGCCTAGGGACAAGGAAAGTATGTAATGTAGAACCAAGACACCCTTGGATTATGGATCCCACACTAAGGGGGTGTTTACATGACACCGGGGCGACTTTCACGCAAGCACGAGATCACTCCGGTTCCCTCTTGTGGCTCTACATTTGTTTACATAATACCACCACAAAATGTCATGCCGGCGTGAGTTCACCCCGGTTGTCGCACCGGGGCGAGATTTGACTCCGGTATGAGATTTTGCAAAAGTATCATGTAAATGCGAAACGTCTACCCGTTCCGGTGGGAAATCAGTCTGCCAGTAGACTGGAACGAGTATTGCATGCGTAATGTTTGCGATTTTGAATCAAACGTTTATTTTATCAACATGAAGTGCACCTTTAAATAACGAGATACGAAATGATCCAGTCATCATGTAAACGCAATACGAAATAAAAAAGTCATCCCGGTATGAAACTCGCGCTGGTGCGAGTTTCCTAATGTAAACACCCCCAATGGATTCCAGGTATTGGATTCCGGATTCTTGAGCAGAAGTATGAATTCCAAAGTCCAAGATTTTTGATTCCACAATTCCCCAATTAAAGTTGTCGCATTTTTTTCGGACGTTGAGAATTACCAAAGCAACGATATATCCCGTTATTAAAAGTCAATTTTTTTTTTTCTGCCAAAAAATTATATTTTGACTTAAATTTACCTGTAACACTAACGTGGGCCAAAAAAATTGTTTGCATGATCAATAAATGACAATTTTCTGCTGGAAAACTAGCCAAAAGAACAAATTATGCTAGCATTGCTGTTTTTTTTTTTTTTGTTTTGTTTGTTTTGTTTTGTTTTTTAATGAAAATAGGCGAAAATTATCCTCATAATGTCGAATTATGCCAAAATTGTGCTAGCACAATCAATATAAAGGGCCTGCCTAAATCTGGCCGTATAACATCACAGGCCGAGATCCCTACATGGAAAACAAAAACTTAAATAAATAGACTTGAACAAGCAAAATTCCTCAAAAATGTGCAAATTATTTAGCGTGCTCACCAAATTTCAGCTATTTTAATTTTAATCATGTTACGCTTGGGTGACCTGTGAAACGCAAAGTGCCTGTGAAATGCCAGGCCACCAAGGAACAAAGGCCAGGTTACTAGGACTCCGTGAAGGTAGACGAAAAAGACATAAATCCTTCTGATTTCGGTTAAAATGCCGGTCGAAAATCTCGAAGATGAAGGTTTGCCTAAAAATCCGAACCTTGAATTAGCAGCTTGGCGTTTTACCCTTAACAATCCAGAAGGAAAAGATAAGGAAGATGCAAAGAAACGGCTTATGGACGCCATCAAAGAGAACGGTATGTCACGATAGGTTTGTGCTTTGTCATCTCGATCACTCGATCGCATGTTGAATGAACACTTCGATGTCATGGGGGTAAGAAATTTTGTTGCTGTTTATTTGTTAGGCGTCTAGGCATTCAAGGAAGTTACCAAGGAAATAAATATTTTTTTTATTATTAATAATTGATTATAACAGGAGGGGTGTAGTGTCACTTTTTCTCTCATTGTGTCAGAAAAAATGCGCACAAAATTTTCCCCTTATGAGATCTGACTAATTTCAGGAAATAATAATAGTAGCTCTAACGCTTGTGCACTCACTGAAGCACTACATCGAGGGTGTGTTATCTACACTTAAAAACAGCTGAACTGCTATGCATTGTCTTGCTGACATCACTCCTCCTATAACTTTTCAGTTAGGGACCATTCACACTAGCAGACAATTAATTTAGAACTGTCTTTGGAACATCTAAGCCAAGTATTATGTAGTGACAATTTTTATTTTGAAAAAATTAATCCGTGCTGGAAACTCTTAACAGGCCATTGCATTTGTGATTACTTGATGAAAAAAAGATTGATGGCTTTACAACAAATGATTGACAATGAAAAAATACATTTTTGTTTATTTAGTCAATTTTGTCCAGTTTTTACCCTGGACAAATTTTCACGACAAACCATCTGCAATTAATTTGTTAATCGTGGTGATAACAGAAATTTGTCTAAATATACAGCTTTTTTGCTAGTGCGGCTAGCCACTTAGTGAGTGATAAAAATAATAACGCCACTCATCCAATAATTTTCTGTCATTGGAGAATTGACATAAAACTTTGTAATTTGGTCAGTACATTAGTGCATGATGAAAAATAAGCTGAGAGATTTAGGCCAATTAGTAATGGACTATTATTATGAATAATTAAGGAAAAAAGTTCTGTACAGCTGTAGACCTTCAGATGTCAAATTACAACACAGATGAAGGTCTCCATTTTCTATAGTCCTAATGCCATCATCATTAAGTTGAACATTATTTTACAAAGAGGTTTCAAATTCCATCACTGAGTCTTTATAAATAATACTAATAACTTTATTTAAGTCTCAAGCTTCTAGCTTGGCACAAGTGCTGAAACTAATCGGATAGACAAAAAAAGTGATGGAGTTCACTGTTTGTTACATGTACATGTATGTGTTCTGTGAATCATGTGACAAAACGTCCTTGAAGATCACAGGGAGGTCACAACTGGCATCCCTATTCAATGTCAGAGCCCGCAATAAATTCTGATGGCCTCCCCCTTCTTTCCTGGAATTTAACAGCTCTATGTCAGATATAAACTAACTCTTCCTTGGCTAGTATCAATAACTTGATTTTTGTACATATCCTTAATGTAGACATGGCACCACTCTATGAAGAGCTATGTACTGAGCTTAAATGGCCTGTTGATAAACCTCTTCTCGCAAAGATGCAGGCAAACAATGAAGAGAAGTTCAAGAAGCTTGACGAAACCCTCAAAGATGCTGAGGAAAATTTAGGAGAGACAGAAATCAGAGATGCATTGTATGCTAAGGCAGAATATCTCTGTCAAATTGGGGACAAGGTTTGTACCGATATTGGCTTTGATTTTGTTTCTGTTATTAGGATAAAAAACCCTTATGATTACTACTTGTCATCATTGATGAGATGAGTTGATGCCTTAGCAGTTTTATTGTTCTGTTTAAAAATGTATTCTTTTCCATTCTCAGGAAAAAGCCCTGACTGTGTTCCGCCTCGCATATGAGAAAGCAGTAGCCCTCGGTTACAAGCTGGATATCATATTTTATCAAATTCGCATTGGCTTGTTTTACCTTGACAATGACCTTATCACACGGAACATAGATAAAGCCAAGACGTAAGTACAGAGTCTGTCATACGGTTTCTTACTTAACTAAGTGATATCATCTTTACTCAGAGGCTGCTAGTATCAAATGTATGGACAATTTTATCTTTAATCCCTCTGTTTCAAACTGCTGATAATAACGAAGTACATATAAATGATTATAAGATTGTAGTTTATGCAGTTTTATTTGCACATTATAAGTTACAAGATGACAAGATCACCATATTTGTCACTTTTAACTAATGTTAACTTGTACCAGTATCTTAGATTAGCTAAAATAGTTGTTAAAAAGGATTGAAAAATAGTTATTTAGGTATACTGTATACTGTAACTTGTTTTCTATCAGCCTTATAGAGGAGGGTGGTGACTGGGATCGCCGTAACAGACTCAAAGTGTACCAGGGAATCTACTTTTTATCCATCCGCGACTTCAAATCTGCTGCTAATAACTTCCTAGACAGTATATCTACTTTCACATCATATGAGCTGATGGATTACAAGACGTTTGTTACGTATACTGTACTTGCAAGTATGATTGCGCTAGAAAGGGTTGACCTAAGACAAAAGGTTGGTTACCAGTCAGCTTCTTAATATATATTAAACTTCTCAATTCTGAAGTTATGAAATTTAATCTTCATTTCCACTATTATCATATTACAGTCTCCTATAAGCAACCACATATCCAAAACGTCAAAGATTTCCAAGTCAAAACCTTACAGTTGGAGCCTCTCATAAATAATTAATTCCTGTATGCAACTGTGGTCCCATTTTTGGCTGACAGTTTAAATAATTTTCCATTCTTTTAAACCACTTGTAAGCAACCACTTGAACCACATCAGATACAGAGATACAGTGATAATGTTGTTTCTCATCTGTAGTGTCAGTTTTTGACAAAAATATGTAGATTAATAGTTTAATAAAGTTAGTTGTTGATGTGTGTGTATTAAGACCACTTTCTGCTTTGCAAATTGATGACAAAGATATTTTCATGTTTAGGTTGTGAATGGTGCTGAAATCCTAGAAGTTCTTCATCAGTTGCCAGTTGTAAACCAATTCCTGACATCCCTATACAACTGCCACTATGCTGATTTCTTTGTAGCCTTGGGTAGGAAGGCTCTACTTTTTTTAATTCCTTCTATAAAAATTAAGTTAAACCCATGAGGAAGGTGCCTTGTAAACCTGAAGGGAGCCACAAGCGAGCCAGGAAAGTAACCATGGCAACCATTTGAGTGACACCCACCAGGTACCCTCACGCTGAGAACCTCAGTGGAGAAAGATATGGAATACATGTACTTACCAAAAAAAACATCCAAAGGGAAGGAAGGGCTGAGAGCAAAAGAGGCTAAAGCTACATGTACTGCATGTGAAAGCAACATGAGCGAAGCAATTGACCTCGGCAAAAGCACTGTAAAATTGCTAAAGCCCAAGACCACCCTATGATTGGTGATAAGATGACTGGCAAACATTCCCTGGTGTTTAATCTCGCCTAAATTTTGCAGTTAGCCAAATAGTATTTGGCTGGTGTCACAATATTGCTTGCGTACGTAGAGGCAAATCCTGTGGTGTGCAGATAGGGATAATGATGATGATGTCTTTTCTCTCCACCCAGCACAAGTAGAAGATTTTCTGAAACAAGATCGTTTGCTGTATCCGCACTGTAGATACTATATCAGAGAGATGAGAATACATGCCTACACCCAGTTGTTGGAGTCGTACCGCAGTCTTACATTGCAGTACATGGCTAATGCATTTGGAGTTAGTGTGGAGTTCATTGATAAGTAAGAAAAGCACCATTTATTTAAAACAGATTTAATCTGAATTCAATTGCTGAATTGCTTGTTACCAGCTCACTTCTAGCCTTGCTTAATTAAGAATTTGTTCATGCTTAGCGTGCGTATATCGAGTTATTGATGCACGCGGGAAGTTTGGAGAGCACGAAAGATGCGTAAGAGTTGCACGAGGCGATAGTCGAGTGCAACTCTAGCTTCTTGAGTGCTCTCCAAACTTCCCAAGTGCATCAATAACTCGATATACGCACAGCTAAAAGCATGAGCAAATTCTTTTATAACATAGCTGGCAAAAATGCTTGCTTTTTGATTTAACTGCAAAATTCTCGTGACGCGCGCCACAGAAAAACAAACGCTTCTACTGGCTGGTTACAAACACGCCACAATCGCCTAGTTTGAAAGAAAATTCTTTCTGTAAAACTGAGAACGAAAATTTGCTTATTTATTCGTTAACGATTAATTGAAACTAAGTAGAAACAAAGACAAAAGTGTCTTAAAGTCCACCTAAAGTTAAAATACTCGCATGTTCGTAACACGTCGTGGAGCATGGTTTGGATCCGGCGCTGAGAGGATGTTTATGTTTTGCTCGGCGAAATCCAGAAAACTTGTATTTTTGGCGAAGACGACTGTCATTCTACTTTACATTCATTTACGACAATGGCCGGTCATTACGGCTACTTGAGAAGACCTGCCAGCAGTTGTTTTTATGAGCAAAAAAATTACTATGTCTTCTTGTGTAATTTGTCTTGTTATTGCAACAGAAATTTTCCTGATTTAGTCGGATTGTTCGGCGATAACAAAAGTGCATAACAAATTTAAAAACAACAGTAAAAACGTAAATTTTACCTTTAATTGTTGTTAATGACCAATTGCTGTCTTTTCTGTTCCCAGTGAATGTCTCTCGGCCAAAATTTGCTGCAGATGGTCTTCCGACAAATTTGCGAAATGCACAACTTGCGAGTTTTTTTGAATTCGGCTTTATTTTTGCAGCCGCTCTTGGATCAGGACGTAAAAGGTCAATGCCGATAGAAAAATTGGGCAGCTCGTCGCTGGTTTCTTCCATGTCTTAAGGCGAAGGAAAACTGCACTGCAGCTTAACAGGACAGAAACTCTGCAGCCATGTGAAAAAATTGCTTACGTCATCTTATTTACGCACGGGCATGCATAAATAAAGATTTTGTTCATAGCGGCTCAATAGGAGTTATATAGGGCAAGCACGCGCGCTATGTTATAAAGCTTATTTACACACGAAACATTTGCAGCAATTTTTGTGTTTTCATGTATATGGCAATTTTTTTCACTTGGAAATTGCCATTGTTCTGAAGCTGCTGGAAATTTGATATGATATGTTTTTGTTTATTTCCCCACCCCTCTCCCCTTACTGAGTAGCTTATCACACAATGAAAATAAATATCGCACAGTTCTTACTGTATGCATGTACGTCACTCTGAGTACATGTAGTACTGTAACAATGCTTAAATATGTGTGTCAAACATTGCGCACAGCAAGAGGAGCCTCCAATCCGAAAAGAATGAATGAAATGCACCGAACACAATTTGATCATGCATGTTTGGTTCGTAATTCATTAACTCATGATTTAATCAAGCGTGTTTTGACCATCTACATGCATCACATGAAACTTAATGTAACTAAAGCACAGCCTTTCAGCATAAGCATTTTGACCTTCAATCATTGTGGCCCGCACGCTGCAACTTTCGGTTGTTACTAGTTACCACATGTATTAAATTAATAATGTATCTTTTTTTATTTCCAGAGAGCTTTCAAGATTTATTGCAGCTGGAAGATTGAACTGCAAAATTGACAAAGTTGGAGGTGTTGTTGAAACTAACAGGTATGTTTGTTTACATGTACAAGAATGTACTTCTAATACTTTACAGCACTGTCACCACTCTTACATGCTCTTAGCACTGTTTTAGAGTTTCCTTTGAGAAGGATGGTACAGGTCTGTCATTTAAAGAATTTATCGTGTCTTGGGACAAATTTTTACGCAAACAATAATTGTTATTTTCTTGTTTGTACATGAGATCTGTAACTGAAACGTGTATTATTTTGTAGAAAACTGTAGAAAACTCCTCCATTGTTGGCAGGTTTATGTAGTGTTATTCATTCATTCATTTATTCATCCATCCATCCATTCATTCATTCATTTATTTATTCATCCATTCATTCATTCATTCATTCATTCATTCATTCATCCATCCATTCATTCATTCATTCATTTATTCATCCATCCATCCATCCATTCACTCATTCATTCATTTATTTATTCATCCATCCATCCATTCATTCATTCATTCATTTATTTATTCATCCATCCATCCATCCATCCATCCATTCATGCATTCATATATTCATCCATCCATCCATTCATTCATTCATTCATTTATTTATTTACTCATTACTTAAGTATTAACCTGGCGACTTTGTTTCTTCTCAGGCCTGATCATAAGAACTGGCAATACCAGGTATGACCATTCCTTTTTACCCTTTGAACTAATATATCAAAATATAAATTCTCATCTGCTATTGCTATACTTTTTCTGCAGACCTACTGTGGTGCATCAATTATGATTCACTTTTTGTGATCATGTGTTAATTCCCATGCTCACTCTGTTTAAAAAAACGAAAATATAACAAGGAGAAATTACTTGCTGATCACAAAAAGAGTATCGAGTATTTTATCGCCTTCTTTTATCATTTTGAAACTGTCTTTTTTGTTTTGTTTTGTTTTTTTTCCTGTAGGCTACTATAAAACAGGGTGATCTGCTATTGAATAGAATCCAGAAGCTCAGCCGAGTGATAAACATGTAGCCAAGACGAACTGCCTTATCAACCTTCTCTTGTGTGCGAGATGAAAGAATAGCTACTACCGTTCCAAGTTATATATGTTTTTGTAAACAGTGCATATCTCAAATGCAGACATTTTCCTTTCAAAAAATAAAACTTTTTTTCGGAATGGTGTTTTGTTTGATGTTAATTTTGTTGTTGTTGTTTTTTTTAACTCTTTTTGTCGATGGGCGAGAAGAGTCATAAGGAAGCCACATGCCAATCTACCCTATAATCCCCCGCTCTTCGAACCCTCCAAGTGATCATCTAGTGCTTCCAAACACGCCATTTAAACTTGACGTTATCTGCATTCTCGTTCCTAGATCTCCCGGGATTTGTTAACCGCTATAGCCAAGGAACAAAGGTTTTATCTCCGTTGAAATTTGTTTAGACAAACATATTTAGAACGAAAGTAAAATTGCTAAAAGTGGCCGTTTTTCTCTTCTGCTAAATTTGAAAACATCACCGGCTATTTGGTGTGGTTTGGATGACCGGAAAACGCTGACCACTAAATAACCTCCACATTGAGAGAGCTTTCAAGAGAATTGTCTAATATAGATGTTTGGGTTCAATTGTAATTTTGGTTTAAATTTCATTTTCCTTTGTTTTGGGGATTGTCAATGTATATTAAATCTGTAGTTGAAAACAAAGGAAAATAACATTTAGACCGAAAATAGACTTGAACCACAACATAATCGTGCCAACGATAAGATAGATATTATGGATAAAATTTTAAAAGCTTTAGAGTGCCACACATTTAAAGTTCAAATTATGTCTTTTTCGCGATGTAAAGTTGATGTAAAGTAAGTTTAGAAAAACGCTAGTCCCTTGCAAATAAAATTGTTTCCCCTCCCCACCCATCTAAGGTCGTAAACGATCATTTTCCCGCCAAATGCTCCGTATCCAAGCGTGGCAGCAGGTCGCGCGACGGAGTTTCTCAGCGATCAATCATCGAAATTTACATTTTGCATTTCAACAACATGCTTTGTTTTTGTTGAGTACAATATTTGTACACGCTTCATCAAGCGCAGATCGCCATGTTTTGCTGCTGCTTCTAAATAAAACGCGGTCTTTGGTTGTGTATTTATTACGAATACAGTCAGGCATTAGTATGCAAATCGTTTTAGAAGAAGGATCATTCAAGAACGCAGATGGAAAGAAAATTTTTACCAAATATTGGAAACCAAGCGACAAGAAACCCAGGTGAGCAAAATTAGTAGCTTATTTCTTGTGGTTCAAATCACGCTGAATTGGTGGCAAAATCGACCTTTACAATTCTTTTTGTCGCCAAAAGAGGTGTATTTTACTTTGCTGCAGTCAAAAGTGCATCGACCTGGCTATTGAATTGATAATCAAGTTATGTTTACTATAAGCGTTATAATAGATAGGTTTATGCTAATGTAGAGTTAGAGCGAGGGAATTTAAACAAAACGAGCAAAGTAAAGTTAACTTGAAAGGAAGTCCTTAAAAGGGTGAAAAGCACGCATGCACGAGGTGCCCAGTGTTGACTCGTCTTAACTCGCACAAACTCGCATTAACTCGCACAATCTTGCGGCGAGTAGGCCTGTTGACTTAAGTCGAAAAGCTGAACCGCTTTAAAATTATACTTATTGAGCCAAGCTGGGCCCTGGTTTCCATATGATCTGAGGCCGATCGGTACAATCGCTGGCAAAAATTCGCTATTGTAATAGTAGCCATCTACTATTACAATAGCGAATCAGTTGGGTGGTGGACAAAACTATGGCCATCCGAAGAATACAAAAATTGAAGAAAACAAACTAAACCCCCGTATTAAAAAAGCTTATTTGTAATATATTATGTAGTTAATTAAATAATCATGCATTTGCTGTGCTCGGAATGATTCTAAATGATTTTTAGTACAATTGAAAGTCTCTTGATTCTTTGATAAAAACAACTAACTAGATTTCCGTGGTTATTTTCTCGGTAGAGCATTGGTCTTTATCTGTCATGGATTTGGGGAGCATTGTTCACGCTACCAGAGGCTTGGAAATGCTTTAGCTCAACAAGGCTACCTCGCCTTCAGTCAAGATCACGGTATGTTCCACCCTTCCCTTGTTTAAGATGATTCCCTAGTAAAAGAACCTAACATAGATTGTAGATGAAACTTGGTACACTGATGTAACAAGTCAAGAAGAAGGTAATAAAAAGTGGGGGTCACCGTGCTCGTTTTGACGTCACAATGCCGACAAATACGGCTATTTTGGACCCTTTGACAAAAACCGCGCGCAGCCCAAAACTAGACAAAAAGGAAAGATTTTTTCAATGATGCATGTGGTATCGCACAGAATTTGACTTTAATGTATTGTTTATCCACTTACGTACTAGAAAAATACCTTTTAATGCCCTTGTTTTTACTTTACGCTCCAAAGTAAAATTAAATTGGACACACGCTATTCGACACGTGATAGCTCAATCCGTACAATTTAGTAAAATTGCCAAAAAACTGAACATAGATTTGTGCCAATTTTTTTCTCACCGAAAGGAAGGACTGTCCTTATTAAAATCATGAAATAAAAAATGGGGGTCGCCGTACTCGTTTTTGCGGTAGAGCTGCAGAAAGTGCGCACCAAATGCATTTTCCTTGATTTTTGAGAGTGGACTGGAGCGAGTTTCAAAGTAGAATGCATGCGAAAGTGGGAAGAAAGTATTAAAAAATCCCTTTTTACAGAATTTACATCGAGATATCACATTTAGGACACAATGTGATAGAGAAAGCGTTTAAATGAAAATCAAAGTAAATAAGCACAAATTAAACATCCACTATCGAGGTTCTCCGTGAGGAAGTCGAACTCAGCAACACGCGTACTGCTTACATTATGCACATTCCCACCACATTGAGTCTCACCTGGGCAAGAAACAACCGCAATTAAGTTAAAATTGCAATAGTGTTTCTCTTCGGTCAACTTCATTTTAATAATGTTACTTCACATGCTCTTTTTTACGGAGGCCATCTTGTTATGCGCAATAAGAGATGCGCAGGGCAAAACCAGGGAATCACCTTAATCTCTTCCGTATTATTTTGATTAATTTTTAGTTCTTATTCTTAAAACATAATTACAAATAGCTTTTGTAATACTGTATGTACTTGTATGGTCCTGCACTGAATAATTAGCAATTATTGGACGAGGTTGAGCAAAATATCGTGATTTGTCGATATTTTTGCGATAATCGAGTTCAATAATTGTTTTATCATTCGATCACTGAGTTTGTTTTTTAATAAATAATATCTTCGGAAAGCGGTTAGCGCGCGCTGCCTTCTAGGAGTAATAGGACAGAGATCACATAAACGAGCAAGGAGCAAGCGTGATTTTTATTTACACATGAGCAGAATAGTATTTGCAGCCAAAAAAGCCAAAAACAGTTGAACGACATTGCGCATGAGCACACCATTATTTGTAGGCAGTTATTTGCAGGTCACGTGGTGGGTTCTCGGCCAATGAAAAGGAAGAAACAGTTGCATCGAATGATAAAGCTTGTTGTTTTTGTAATTGTTGTTCATAAATAACTGCATCTATTCATGATATAACCCTTCAAGAGCTACTTTTTGACAATAAATCTTTGTATTAGTTGGTCATGGTCAGAGTGAAGGAGAAAGAGTCCAAATATCAGATTTTTCCTGTTACATCAAAGATGTTTTTAAACACATTGACCAAGTCACAGCAGACAACACAGGGATACCAATATTTATGTTTGGCCATTCAATGGTATGTACTGTTATAAAGGCGTTATTGGAACTCTGCTCCTTTTTTCGTTTTGTTTTGTTTGTTTGTTTGTTTTTTGTTTTGTATTTTTTTAAGGTATAGATGGTAGCTACAATCTTGGACAAAATAAATGGAAAACCTTGACCCCCCCCCCCCTCCCCCCCAAATCAAAGATGGAAAAATGGCGCGTTTTTGCCCTTCGCGCTGCTTCATCCTTGATTTGGGGTGGGGGGGGGGGGGGGGGTGGGAGTTTGCTGTTCCATTTTATTTTGTCCAAGATTGCAACCTTGAACAAAATAAATGGAAAACCATGACCTCCATTTTATTTTGTCCAAGATTGTAGGCTCTCGGGTCCCCTAACCGCGTCGATCACAAGAATACAAGTATATGTTAATTACGATAAAGGCCCCAAGCCCATCATGCTTTGCGCTTCGCTCTTGCCAGTTTGTTTTGATAACATAGATAGCCTGTAAATTTCAGGATTTCTTATTATTAACTCTTTTCAAGTCTGGCTTCAATGCAGTCAAATCATATATTACGAAAACACAAATACAGATGCGATCACTTCTGGTAAAAGACCACCATCCGTAAGCCACCGCGTTAGCGTGGAGCTCAGTAGCGGTTTAAAGACTTCCACTGTTTTTAACCTCTGAAAAAGCGACCACTTAAAGGGGCTGTGTCACGGCAGTCCAGTTTATTTTGTTTAATTTGGCCAATTACCCGCCCTCAATCGCTATGGAACTTAAAGTAAGCAAAGAAATTACTTGTAAATGACAAAATCAGTGATCCGAGACAAACAAATATGTCTCCTGAGCATTATTATTGAAGTTGCAAGCAGCAGGGATCAACTTTGAAAAACTGTTAGGCTGAACAGTTTTCAAAAACCCTAATTTCAATCCGTTTCAATCTTCTTCAGTTTAGCCCATCCGTGTCATCTGTTGTTTCTGTTACGTTATTTTAAACTTCCTTTAACGTTTTAAGCGGTTATTTTTATGTTTCTCTTAATTTAACGGGCCTTTTGTGATTTCCTAATTTGGCTGAATTTCGTGACACAGCTCCTTTAACGATTTGTCTGATCCCTTTTGTTCGCTGTGTTTAATTAATGCTACTCAGAGTATACGAAGGACGTCTAAAAGTAACAACATGAAACTGAGAAAGAAATTGGTGCAATAAATTATACCAAGCCTAGTCCCCAGGCGTTTTCGGCTGGGTCATTCCTGGACTCTACCATGAGCTGGACGTCACCGAGAGTTACTCGCCCGCGCTCTCTCCCAGACTTCGCGCGGACAACGGATCAAGAAAGAACGCCTAGGGACTAGGCTGAATTATACCGCTTTAAAGTAGCTGTGCACGGAAATCTACTCCAAGGACGTGTAGTAAGCAACTACCTCTTGTAAGTGACCACAAAGTCTTAGTCTTTAGAGTCACATGCACTGTAGAATGGTCACTTAAGGTATGTTTGACTGTACCTTGAAAATTTCATGTTATGACATTATTATATTGTGCATTATTCTTCATAGGGTGGTACAATAGCTGTTCTTAGTGTTATGGAGAGGCCTAATTTCTTTGCGGGTGCAATTTTTAGTGCACCAAGCATAAAAGTGGATGCCAATCCTTGCACGGTAATTTATTGTTCCAGTTGCTACAAAGTAGTAAACGAAAACACAATGCAAAGACTGTTTCTCTTTTCTTTGGGTACCGTCAATGCTAAAACAGAATACAACAAACCCAAAGCAGAAAAACACTACCAGACTGAACAGAAACACAAATTCCAAAACAGAAATAAACATCCCAAAGCGGAAACACATACAAAAAAAAATACGAAATTGAACCACAAAACTGAAAAAGAATTTAAAAATACAAACCATGATCAAAAACTCCAAAACAGAAACAAGGAAATAATGTAAAACAATAGTTTCTCATGATTCATCGTCCTTTAATTATCTTAACCCGCCATCAGGCGGTTTTTTTAGGGAGGGTATAATCACAGGCTATTTAACAATTATTCCTCGACCCCGAATGGGCTCTGAGTCAATAGCCCATGAGGCCGAAGGCCGAATGGGCTATTGACTCAGAGGCCATGAGGGCGAGAGGAATAATTGTTTTAGTAAAATCCAACTAGTTGGTGAAAAATATCGAGAATAAAACAAGTTTAGCTAGTTAAAGCTTGTTTTTAATCCTTTTTTGTTGCCAAAAAGCCAGCGCTTTTCGCTACTAGTGGGCTATAACATATAGCCTAGTAGTAGCTCCAACAATCAGAACCGTCAGCATTGATAATAGACCACTAGTTGGATTTTACTAAAATAGCCTATTTCCGAGTTCCAAAAACTCTCGCTTAAAAAACGAGGCTAAAGGTACAGTAAAACGGGGCAACAAATTGCTGCAGAACGAGTCAGAAACATAAGCGATGTTGTGCGTTCTATTACCCACAACTCAAACCTGTCTTGTAGCAAATAAGATTCAGTGTTTGCAAGTTGCGGGAATACTGACTCCTGATTGGATAAAATTACGCGGGAGTCACGCTATACACAGGATTTGCGTCACTTGCTGCAAAACAAGTTTGCCTTGGGCCGGTAATTAAAATACGCAACATTGACAAATTTCGATGCAAAAAGTAAACTTCTCTCTAGTTTCTGCAACAACTTTTTCCAACTTTTATAAACCTTTTGCATAACAGGTTTCACGTTTCTGTTGCCCTTTTCACCGCAGCTTTAATACAAAGTTAAAGATAAAACAGCTTTCGGTAGATGTCAAATATTTGCAGGGGCAGCAATTTATCGGTCTATCGCCTCTCAATTCCTATGTTATTTAAACATGAATAAGTGATTAATCACGCGTCGTACGAACTGTTACAAAGTTCTAGTGGCGACAGTTATGCAAACCCTCGACTTCGTCTCGGGTTTGCATAATTGTCTCGATTTCTCCCAACCCCTCTCGTGTTTATATCAGGCTATGCAAACACGGAAAACGTTTTCCATTGCTTAAATACAATGCATGTATCTCAACAGGTTTGTGTAGGAAGAATAGTATCATGGATAATGCCCTCGTACCAGATCAGGCCACCGATTGATCCATCAGGTTTAAGCCAAGATCCTACACAGGTGATACACCACTTTCGAAACGAGAGGAAAACTCAGCCGAGTTAACTTTCTCAAAGAGTTCTGGGATTGTTACTGAGGACAGAGAAAATGATTGGCCAATAGCTGACCGGCGCGTCTCCAGTAACGATCCCAGAAACAATCGCGGGTCAAATTTCTTCTCCAATAAAATTGTCTTCTCGTTTCTAAAAAGGCGAATAACACGACTGACAACTGCTCTCTTTTCCTGAGTCAAAGAAGAGAGACTTCTCCATGCATTTTACCTGCATTTTCCACGACTTTCGAAACATGCCGAAAATATTCCGGTGATTTCTGGAGGATGCTGAATGACGCAGTATCCAGTCCCTCAAACCGATCGCGACGCTCGATCACTGATTGGAATATTTTGGGTGGAAATTGAATAAAGGTTTTTCAGTTTAATAGTTAATGACAAGTCGTTCGGAATTGTGAGTCGGGAATTGATGTTTTCCATCGTTCATGATTGTGCAATGAACTAGTATTGTTGGTGACCGGCGGTTCATCGAGGGTCATTATATCCCGTTCAACTAATTAGCCATAAGATTTTACCCCCGGTGGGGGGGGGGGGAGGGGCTACTCAAAACGGTTTATACGGGGAGCGTCCACCCCGAGACCTAATCCCTTACAGTTTTATCGTCGGTTGAAGGAGCTCGTCGTGTTTGTTTCGGGATTGAGCTTCCCCGTGTAAATTTCAATGTCCCTCAACTCTTTGCACGACCAATTTATTGACCAAAAGTCTTACAGAAAGTCGAATTTCCTTGAGTACCGGGCGTCCCTCGCGCCTTCTACACTCTCGCGCTCGACTTGGCGCAAGTCTAGGACTTCAGTAACAGAATGCACCTTGTTTATTTATTTTTTTTAGGTTGAAAAGTATGCCAACGATAGCCTAAACTGGCATGAGGGAATGAAAGTCAGATGGGCTGGAGCTATATTAGACGCAATGAATGAAATCCAGAGGAACTTGTCAAAGCTTACAACACCTTATCTACTTGTTCATGGTGATGGAGATCAATTAGTGAAGATTGACGGTTCACATTACTTGCATGAGAATTCTCCCAGTAACGACAAGACGTTTAAGGTACATGAATAAGCTGCTTTGCTGACGGCACTGAGCGAACTAATAGCCTCTCTATTGGTACTTTCGACGAGAAGTTAGGGCGCTTGACGGTATATCATGAGGGCAGCCGAGACGCAGTCTTAAAACGGCGTTTGCTCATGTGGTGATATTGCCCTGCCAGTAGCCTGCCAGCAAGCTCTCCAGGGCGCTCTGGCGGTGGGGCGGGAAAGGAAGGAGAGCTTGCAAGTACGTCTCTGGAATTTGAATATCTGTATCGAAAAAGTCGATGCGAAATACTGATTGGCGGAGATGGCATTAGTAACGTCATTACCCTTCTCACGTGTTTTTCAATGTTTGTTTCCATTGGCACTCGTTTCCGCATCACCCTGATTGGCGGAAACGTGACAGCTCAGTCGACGGAGAGCCGGGGGAATTGGAGGTGGAATTCAAATTCCAGGGACGTAGTTGCAATCTTTGCAAACTCTCCTTCCTTTTCCTGCCCCGCCACCAGAGCGCTCCGGAGAGCTTGCTCCCAGGCTACCCTGCCAGGGGTAGCAGTTGCGGCCGCTTTTTTAATTTTATTTATTAATTTTATTTTATTTGCCACAAAATTATTACAAACATATAGGAAAAGAAGAAAAAAAGAAGTGGCGAGGAAACCTAAAAGAAACTTTTTCCAAGCGTAATCATTGTGAACAACAGTCGTGATTTGTGTCAACCCTTTTAGCCCTAAGAGTGATCAATATCAAGTTTCTCCTAACAATTTTAACCCATTTTTAAGAAAAAGGGTTCAGAGAATTTATAAAATAATCACCAAAGAGGAAATTAAATGAATTCATCTTTTAATTCTCGTCTCCAAACGAGAGTCTAAAGAATGGTATGGTGTTTTCCCACTTAGGCCAATTTTCCATCGCGCTATCATTTTAAATCTACCTCCTGATTATTATTTCATTATTAAATCAACTGATTGTAAAACTTGCTTTGCAGGTGTACAGAAATGGACGCCATGAACTGTTGAATGAGGTGGAAGGAACTGCGAGCGTGGTTTACAAGGACATTCTAGACTGGATCCAGCAAAAACTACCTTGAACTGTTTTAGGCCGAGTTTACACGAATCCAGACTAATTTGTGAAACTGCATAACTTTTTACCTGGATTCGTATAGACGGGGCCTTAAACCACTCCGGAGAGCGGTTTCAAAAAGTAGGCTGATTTAGCAATAGAACAGAACGGGAACGTCAGTTGACGACGACGCGCGCAAATCAAACAACTGACTTGACCAATGGCAGAGCGGCAAATTGAGCACCGGAAGTCGCGTTTAGTCCTTTACGCGCGCTTTCCCGTCGTCAACTGACGTTCCCGTCCTGTTGCTAAATCAGCGTAATATGTTTCTGTGAGAGGATTCACTAGTTTCGCATGTGGACGGAAGTCCAGACGAGAGGGCGTTTCGTGTGAAAAATATATCTGTGTGATTTTGCTAAAAGGTGCCCGCTAAGTTTTCGCTTGAACACGGGCATCGCCCGTGTTCAAGCCAGTGTAGCCGGAAAAAAACCAGGGGGCTTGGCGTCTTGGCTTCCTTGTTTTCAGTGAAAACCAGGGGGGCAGGGGGGGGGGGGGAGATTTTTCCCATTTGATTAGAGTTTTATGTCAGAATGCAGTGAAAAGTCGAAGAATAATTCCTGTGGCCTAGGCCAGCCAAATCAATGCGGTGACTCATAATGATAACACTACTAGCAGAGCTTGGGGGAAGTGATTGACTAGTCATAAGCTTCGTGGGTGGGGAGGGTGAGTAGTCGCTCCTGGGACTTGGCTGTATAGAGACTCAGTTACAGGCACCTTGTATGAAATCCAGTCAGATATATAAATGCGCTTTTAAAAATATCCGGATTTGTATGGACGTAGCCTCCGAACAGCAGACGCATTTCTTGTCGTCGCTTCTCTCCCTCCGACTTAGAGAAGCGACGACCGGAAATGCGTCTGCTGTTTGCAGGCTAGTATGGACGGGGCTTTTAACGATAGTGTTAATCTACAAATATGACAAGGATCATTTCGTTTTTTTCAATTCTTTCATATTTAATTCGGTAAATTCAGAAGCCTTAATTTGCATGAGAAAGCCAAATTCTGAAGGATTCTAAAAAGGGCAATTTGCACGATGACGTCATTTTACTATAGCAGATTCCTTCAGGATTTTGCTTTCTTTTGCAAGTTAGGGCTTTTGTTTTTTAAACCTCAGTGGGATTACCAAATTTAAATGTGAAAGAAAAAATGAAATGAATTCCTTTAGTAGCAAAAACAAGTCATGGTGTAAAAGGCCCCGTGGCCCCAGTCTATTCTGAACTGCTGCATTATTCGGGCTGGGAGGGTGACCCTTGATATAGGTTCAATAAACAAAACAATAACTCTGTACGTGCATCACACGTTTTTGTAACTTTATTCGCCAGCACAACGTTATATAGAGGACATAAACACCCAAAGACAAATTTCTTTTTCTCTATTAATTTACACTTTGATGTCAGTGCTCTCTAAAAATTCATTTCCACGGAAAAATCACCTACATTTGACCAACCTAGCGAGTTAAGATAACCCCCACAAATTTTACAAGTACGCCAAATAGTTCATTTATAAATAACGTTTCGCTACCGTCGCCTCCCTAATGTCAGGCGTATTAAATCTCGAGCAACTGACGTTCAGTCAGTCTCTGTATTTTGAATGCCATACGTTAGTAGTTATTTCTCGCCTAAGGTTGTCTGCTTTGCACTGAAAAAGGTACCAGCTCAAGCATGTTAAGGCATGGCTTGAGGCTAATTTGCATAAAATCTAATAATGATCATAACTTTGTCCAAATTTATCAGAACCTTCCAAAATTTGGCAACCTCGGAAAAATCGGTAATCTTAATTTTTCTGCAACGTAAGAAATCAGATATCTGTGTCACGTGACCACTTATGGTCGAGCCCAGGAAAGAAAAGAAAACTAAAAATGGGGTGGCGAGATGCCCCAAAGTATATACTAAATACAGTACTTATGTTATTGTATCATCATTCCTCGCTTGAATCTGGGTGGAATGGTTGACTGACGTTTTTAATTAATTAGTAATTAAGCAAAATAGGTCACGTGACACTTTTCCCTTGTTAATATCTTTTTAAGAAATTAAAAATTCTTTCCGTTCCGGCCACGGATAAAATTCGCACGGTAAAACAGACATTTACACATGGTTCAAACGTAGTTATAATCAACCATTCCTACCCCATTTTGAATTTCTTTTTGAATATCATTATGACGTCACGTTTCACGTGACTACATCACTTCAACCCCAATTAATTCAACGCCTCGAAAGAAAGTTTCTCGAAAGTTTTTTGCAACTTTTGGAATTAAAATGCATGGCCGCAGAATAAAAACGGCTTTATCTTCGCGGGGGGTCGAGACCAAAAATTGAGCCATGCTTTAACATGCTTGAGCAGGGCGATCGAGAAACGGACCCCGGGTGGTTTTGCCTTCCGGTCCTCGAGCGAAGGCCCCCGCGGGCTAAAAGGGATAGGAGACTTCGGAAATTATAATGCCCGTCACCTGGAGCGATAGCCTGAGAACGAGATTGATTCACAGATTGATGTTCCTAGATAATAGAGAGCTTAAGCAAAGACGTTTTTGAGCGACGCACGTCAACCGGAAGTGAGGTCTTCTCCCTTACTATATGCCTTGACGCTAAGAAATTTGTATTGATAAGTTTCTTTTCTCTTATAAGGACGATTTACCTGAGAGTTTCAACCAAACCACCGCCCAATGATGCAAAACGTCCACTTCCGGTTGACGTCCGTCGCTCAAAAAAGCTGTTGCTTAAGCTCACTAATAATAGCCTACGATCACACTCTCTCTAAAAAAAACGCCTGTTTAAAACAAAGACGATGAAACATGACAAAACTATATTTTAAACTATTTCCTTGTTTCTGTTTTCGTCTTTTTGTTGCTATGGTTTGTATTTTTAGATTCTGTTTCAGTTTTGCGGTTTAATTTTGAATTTTTGAGTGTGTTTCCGGTTAGGGGTGCTTATTTCCGTGTTGGGATTTGTGTTTCTGTTTTCTGGTAGTGTTTTTCTGTTTTGGGTTTCTGTTTTGTCTTAAGTGTTTCTGTTTTGGGTTTGTTCTCTCCTATTTTTGTTGTTGTTTTGTTGTCTTGTGGTGTTTTTGTTTCTATCGGCCACCCTATATATTTGATAGTCCTCTGCATCTAAATCTAACCACAGGAGAACACTTCAAAACTCCGTTGAAAATTTCTTCACAGATATCAAATCGTTCAGGTAAGAGATAATCTCCTTTAGCTTGGAATTTGTCTAATCAGATATTTCTGCAAGGGTTATTTTGATTTCCTGCTGTAGTATCTTTTCCCTCTCTTTTTTACTTAGAAATAATTAATAATATGTTTTGACCGGTTTGCGACCGCGAAGCAAAGTCATGATGTTTGTTCCATGTTTACCATGTTAAGCAAAACGTCCGACTAGAATATTGTTTTGGCCGATTTGTGTTTCTCTCCCTTTCGTTCTCTCCCTTGTCCGCTTCTCTCTTCCACTTCCTTTCCCCCCCCCCTCCCCCTCCCCCGCCACCCTCGCCTGCGCCTAAACCACCCCACCCCTACCCCTCCTCACACAAGCAACGCCGGATATTCAGGATAATTTGCAACCTCGTTCCCAGGTTCTCTCGACGGGTAGGAGAGAGAACCTGGGAACGAGGTTGGATAATTTGTGTTAAATGTGGATCTCTCATGTTGTAGACGTCACCGATTTCTAACAATAGCTAACGAAGAAAGACCTGCTTTGTACGTAAATTTGCGAAACTAAGTCTTGCATCGATTAATAAGAAATTGAGGTCATGAACTTAGTTAGTCGAGACATCTTTCCTCAAACAGCTGATGTAAATTGTGCTGTCAGAACGTTTTTCAGGAAAATTACTGTTTATAAATTAAATCGCTTTTATTTCTGCTCTATGTAAGGCAAACAATTTAAGATTTGTTGGGTTTTCTAGTTTGTGGTCTCTCTGAAATTTGCACGTAATGTTATTGTCGCCGGGCAGCGGACTCAGAAAAAAAAATTTTGTTTTTTCTGACGGGAAGGCGCCTATTGTTGGTTTTCACATGACGTCACTAAAATTCAAACTAAAAAACTGTCAATCCTACCGAGATTTTACTTTCACGATGCATTAGAACAGCTGAAAACTAATTTTCATACAAATTTTCGCTTCAAAAGGGTTCTTGGTTTTGTGATAGAGTACGCTTGAATTTCCAAGCTTTTGCGTGACGTGGCATTTACATGACGGCCAAGAGAGCTGTCATGTAGGTTAAAAAAATCACTTATTTCAGGAAATTTTGCTATCTAAACAGTTCATGTGTTAGAAAAAGTATTACTTTAATGTTTATGAGTTTCTCGAAGAATAAATTCACGCTTTTGTAGCAAAACTCGGTAACAGGTGTTTCTGTTGGTTTCCGTCCGCCATGTTGGAGCCCATCTAGGTGAGCACCAGCATGGCGTCTCCATACAAATCCCTATAAGTTTGGGTAAAACATTTCTTCGGATATCTCGTATACCAAATATTCCTTTGACCTGAATCTTGGCGAGGGTCTTTGTATATGTACCTTCTTTCATTTCCCAGATTCTGGACTTTATCTATTGAACGGTTTTCATTTTTATTTTGATCTATTTTGAATGGCGTGACACTGAAAACCAGCAATACACGGGCTATTTGGACTGAAACATTTCATGTAAACTATATGAGGAGAGTGTTATGGCTATCAATAATAGAATCATCAAAGCACGGCTGCACAGTGAGAAAGCCGTGTAACCTTAGTATTTTCCTCTTGGTGTTTAGATAACAAGGTCTACACTTTCTACTCATGTAAGAATTTTATAAAAAAGTGGAAACTGAAGATAATCGGACTTAACTTTGGGCCTTAAGCGGTTTCTTGTGCCATCAATTCGTATCTCCACACGGCCATGTAATATCCTCTATGTGCTACATATTCTGCCATAAATACCTTAGGGATAAAAATGTTCCGATCCATACATTAAAGGTGAATCAACCCTCAAAATTGACCTCAAAATCAACCTCAGTAAACCCAGGCCCTAAAAGGCTGATCCATACCTCAGACCAAAACAGGGAAAATCAAGCTAAAATATTGGCATAAAGTATAAGTGTCCATAGTAACTAAGTGGACCAAATTTGAGCAAAATCGACCGACACCTATCTCCAAGCCTCCCTCAGGTAGAAGCTCTCAACTATATTTTCATTTGGTATCACAGAAGTTTCAAAAATCATGACTGATTACAGGGTGTCCCAAAAGTTCGTTCCTCTACTTTATAAGTCTGTATTTCAGTACGATTGGACTTGGTCAGCAAATCTTTTCAACAAAAGTTGTGTCTTTCAATATAATTCACTATTTTCATACTTGTTGTCCATCTTTTGACTCGAATATTTGATTTGTGTACTTCCTCGCCATAGGTGCGCGTGCGCGAGTATATTTTCCAGCCACATATTTTTTGTATTTCATAGCCCGAATTGCTCAAACTCCATCCTTGTTTTTTGTGAATATCACGAAAGATAAACCCCCTTAACGCCAAAACGTTCAGCTGCGTGAGAGCAAAAGCCTGTATACTTCGATTTACTGGCTTATCTCTTGTAGAAATTGCTAAAAAATGGAAAATCCGAATGTTGGGTGGTAGAATGATCATGGAGAAATGAAGGTTTTGAAGGCAAAAACTAAGGGGAAGACCAAAAGCCCTGAATAAATCAGCTAAAATAGTTTTAAAGAAGGCTAGATATAAAATAGGAGACTCGACAAGAAAGCTCAGTCTCACATAGTTAGCCAGCCAAATAAAAGGGTCATGAAAAGCTGCTTAAAATGTTTAAAATTAGAGGCCCCTCAGATGGCAAAAAAACCTCTGCTTAGTCTGCCAATTAACGCCCAGCTCGTTTCAAATTTGTAAAGAAGTACAAAAGCCTTGCTATGGAAGGGGGCCGGGATGATTATCTTTTTTGGATGAATGCCTAAAGTATATTTTTTTCAGCTGCCTAAACTAAACAAATATTGTTTGGGGGTTGAACTGGATCCTGCGCACCAGGTGATAAAAAGGCTCAAAATAGATAATTTGTGGGTTTGCACGCTGTATGCTACTTCATGCTGCAACGGCTACAGAATGTGATAAAAAAACAAAAAGGGCATGCCAGTTACTGAAATTCTGAACACATGTACTTGATAGAGAAATAAACATCTTCTAGAAATTTCATGTAAAAATAAAGTTTTGATCAAAATCTATAGTGCATGAAATTTGAGGAACGAACTTTTGGGACACCCTGTAGTTTTTGTACTTAATAAAACCTTTCTTGTTTTCTGAATATTTAGGTAGGGTACAAATGAGATTTTTTACATTCAATTAAACTTATAGAAAGAAGTTTAAAGAGAATCTGCTTGAAATATTGTGTTATAACACCAATATTCAGAAATTGACAAAAAAAAATTCCGGAGATTTGTCAGTTAGAGTAAATCTAGGGTGGAAGAGGGCGAAACCGTGTTTTGTGACACTTAGGCTCATTTCAAACGTCCTGCTACTGCCGTGCCGAACTCAACTGATCGAATTAAATTCGACTTTAGCATGGCAGTATAGCGCGACGTTTGAAGCCAAGTCGTGCTACTGCCGTGTAGCACGGCAAGCCTTGCCGTGCTACACGGCAGTAGCTCGACTTGCCAGTTTCAAACGTCGTGCTACCGCCGTGCCGAACTCAATTCATAAATTACAAGTGCATTAGAATACATTTTAAAGTTTCCTGAACCGTTTCTTTATTATTGTGTTTTCTTTTCGGCAACAGCCGTTCTATTCGACTGAATTAAATTCGACGTCTGAAACCAAGTCGTGCTAGTGTCGTGCAGCAGTCGAGCTACAGTCGAGCCAGCTTAACACGGCAGTAGCACGACGTTTGAAACACGCCTTCTAATGGGAACATATTCTAAGACTTCAAATGTATTAATGAGAATTGTTTTTGTTTTTTCTCTACCTCCACGCTCCTTTAAAGAAATATTACGCCCAAGAAGCAGTTCCACTTTGAATACTAAAACTTCGAAATGGCAGAAAGAATACTACAAGATATAGCTGAACAAAAAAAGCGTCTTGTAAAAGCGCAAATCAATAAAAACACAGGGTTGAGGAAGCACGTGCCTACTTCAATCTAGGCAATGCTCATTACTCCCTCAGGGACTTCCACCGAGCAATAGAGTACCACAATGAACATCTCAGCATTGCCAAGGAAGTTGGTGACAGGGCAGGTGAAGGACGTGCCTATGGTAATCTCGGCGCCGTTTATCGATCCCTCAGCGAATTCCAACGAGCAATAGAGTACCACAATCAACACCTCAGCATTGCCAAGGAAGTTGGTGACAGGGCAGGTGAAGGATGTGTCTATGGCAGTCTCGGCGTTGCTTATGACTCCCTCAGCGAATTCCAACGAGCAATAGAGTACCACAATGAACACCTCAGCGTTGCCAAGGAAGTTGGTGATAGGGCATGTGAAGGACGTGCCTATCGTAATCTCGGCGCTGTTTGTCAATCCCTCAGCGAATTCCAACGAGCAATAGAGTACCACAATCAACACCTCAGCATTGCCAAGGAAGTTGGTGACAGGGCAGGTGAAGGATGTGTCTATGGCAGTCTCGGCGTTGCTTATGACTCCCTCAGCGAATTCCAACGAGCAATAGAGTACCACAATGAACACCTCAGCGTTGCCAAGGAAGTTGGTGATAGGGCATGTGAAGGACGTGCCTATCGTAATCTCGGCGCTGTTTGTCAATCCCTCAGCGAATTCCAACGAGCAATAGAGTACCACAATCAACACCTCAGCATTGCCAAGGAAGTTGGTGACAGGGCAGGTGAAGGATGTGTCTATGGCAGTCTCGGCGTTGCTTATGACTCCCTCGGCGAATTCCAACGAGCAATAGAGTACCACAATCAACACCTCAGCATTGCCAAGGAAGTTGGTGACAGGAAAGGAGAAGGAGGTGCCTATGGCGCTCTCGGCAATGGTTATAGAAACGTCCAACAAGCAATAGAGTACCACAATGAACACCTCAGCGTTGCCAAGGAAGTTGGTGACAGGGCATGTGAAGGACGTGCCTATGGTAATCTCGGCGCTGTTTATCAATCCCTCAGCGAATTCCAACGAGCAATAGAGTACCACAATCAACACCTCAGCATTGCCAAGGAAGTTGGTGACAGGAAAGGAGAAGGAGGTGCCTATGGCGCTCTCGGCAATGGTTATAGAAACGTCCAACAAGCAATAGAGTACCACAATGAACACCTCAGCATTGCCAAGGAAGTTTGTGACAGGGCAGGTGAAGGATGTGTCTATGGCAATCTCGGCGTTGCTTATGGCTCCCTCAGGGAATTCCAACGAGCAATAGAGTACCACAAGCAACACCTGCGCATTGCCAAGGAAATCAGTGACAGGGGAGAAGAAGGAGTTGCCTATCGTCATCTCGGCGATGCTTATACAGACTTTGAAGACGCCCAACAAGCAATGGAGTGCTATAAGCAGTCCCTAAGCATTGCCGAGGAAATTGGTGACAGTGAAGGAAAAGGAGATGTCTATGGAGGCATCGGCAACGTTTATCGTTACCTCGGCGACTTCGCACGAGCATTAGAGTGCCACAAGAAAAGGCTGAGCATTGCCAAGGAAATCGGTGACAGGGCAGGAGAAGGAAACTCCTATTGCGATCTTGGATCTTGTTATTACAACCTCTATGACTTCAAAGAAGCAATGGAATGCTACAAACACCTGAGCATTGCCGAGGAAATCGGTAGCAGGGACGCAGAAGGATGTGCCCATCGCGGTCTGGGTCACTGTTTTTTGGCATCGCATTCTTTGAAAGAGGCTTTAGAACATTTTAGATGTAGTGTAAAAATCTGCGACACTATTAGAGCCAGTTCTATCTCGGAAGATAAATTGAAAATAAGTTTTCGTACTGCTAGAGAATGTGTCTATACTCATTTATGGCAAGTTTTAGTCACGCTTCAAAGGAATGATGAGGCTTTATACGCTGCAGAGAGGGGACGAGCGCAAGCTTTGCTCGATGCCTTAAAAGTAACTTATGGCCTTACATCACTTTTCCCCAGGACAATTGAATCTGAAGAAGAAGTCAGAAATATTTCAAGGAAGACAACTGTTTTAACAGTTTTTCTTGCCCTGCAAAAGAAAACAGTCAATATGTGGGTATTGCGAAAAGAGGGCGACCCTATTTTTAGGCAAGCAGAGTTAGAAATTGGAGATGCACACGAAGGTGAAGATCCTTTTGCTCTCCTTTTAGACACTGCTTTGAAAAACATTAGGGCTGGCGTCGGTATAAGGTGCGAAAATCGATCAATGGATAAGATGAGTGATGACCCAACTTCAACTACTCGAGACGACAATCAAACATCGGGGCAATCACAGGATACCACCGACTTTTTACAGCCGTTATATGATGCAGTTATTGGTCCCACTGAAGACTTGCTTGATGGTAACGAACTTATTGTAGTCCCCGATGGTGCTTTGTGCTTAGCTCCCTGGGCAGCCTTAAGAGAATCGTTAAGGATCCGTACGGTTCCCTCACTGACAAGTTTGAAACTCATCACAGATTCTCCATCTGGACACCACAGTAAAAGTGGAGCCTTACTTGTCGGAGATCCATGTTTGGAGAAAGTTACAAATAAATGGGGGAATCCCATTTATGATCAGTTGCAGTACGCAAGAATGGAAGTGGAGATGATTAGAGAAATTCTAGTGAGTAAACCATTAACAGGTGAAGACGCAACCAAAGAAGCGGTTCTTCAGAGAATCGCGTCAGTTGCTTTGATTCACATCGCAGCCCACGGAAGGAAGAAAACTGGAGAAATTGTTTTGGCTCCAGACCCCCGTTGGGGATCCAAAACTCTTATGGAGAAGGACTATATTTTGAATATGTCTGACATACAAGCTGTGAAGCTGAGAGCAAGGCTAGTTGTGCTTAGTTGCTGCCATAGTGGTCAAGGACCGGTCTCGTCGGAGGGTGTGGTGGGTATGGCACGTGCTTTCTTGTTTGCTGGTGCTCGTTCCGTGCTGGCGACACTCTGGGCAATTGATGACGAAGCCACAATGATGTTTATGAAATCTTTCTACGAACAGCTTGCAAGTGGAGAAAGTGCAAGTGTTGCTCTTCAGAGGGCCATGAAATGTCTTCGAGACTCCCACGATTATTCTGCTCCGAAGTACTGGGCTCCCTTTGTTCTGATGGGCGATGACGTCAAGATTGAATTGGAAAAAGGGTCATTGAGCAAGTCGTAAGTGGAAAGTTTTCTTTTTTTCTTGCTGTTCTAGTAACAACCAGGTTATCTGTGACGTCACTGCGGGGGCCTGGGGAAAGAAATTTTAATGCCGTATCCCATAAACCAAAGCTGACGGGAACAGATTGAATTGAATTGAATTGAATTGGTGCGCGCGTTGGTTTATGGGATACGGCATTAAAATTTCTTTCCCCAGGCCCCCGCAATGACGTCACAGATCACCTGGAAGAAGAAAATCCAGAATCATTCTTTTCAAATTCAGATAAAAGGGAAATGACAAACTTGATAATGAAAAGAATAAAAAGAAAATATATGTACAAAGTAAGGATGGGTTGGGTGGTAAGTGTTAAATTATTATGGATTCACTCAAGTAAATGCTATTCCTAACGGGCTACCAACACATTTCAAAATCAATTGAACACCAGACGTTGCTTAATGTTCTCAGTTGTTAAAGAGTTTTGGTCAGGATGGATAAAAGATATCTTATACAGGAATAAGTTTCCTTCTTTTTCCTACAGGATTTGCACTATTTGTAGAGTACATTGAAATATGTCTAACATGTCAAATGTTTTCATTTTGCTATTTTTCATATTATTATCCATGGCATCCTAAAATTTAGTGCTTTGACCTTTACTTTGTTGTTAAATGAAAAGTTAATTAATATATCAATTGTTACTTTTTTTTACAAGGATGCGCTGAAAGTTTGATGTCAACACAACTGCTGAAGTAGAGTGTCTATATCTGGATTTCCACAAAGAAAGCAGTGCGTTATTTATAGAGAAATGTTTCCAAAGGGACGTTTGGTACGAACGCGTTTTTTCATTTTTGTCATTTTTCTCAGAAGATATTTGAGAGATTAGGAGTCACGCTTATGGCACACGGCAAACGTCTGCAGATTCAAGTTGAGAATTTCTCAAAAATAGAAAATATGCAGATAAAAACAGCTCAAAGCAATTCTTATGGACAAAACTAAGTTGAAACTAACAATTTTTTTGTTTAATTAACAGTAAACGACAAGTAAAGGGAAAACTTGGTCACGTGGTACAAATCTACGTTTGCCGTTTGCCGAGAGCATGGCTTTTAACTCATTAATTCATAAAGAAAAAAAAAAGAAGTTAATGCTTACTGCGTGTCTTTATATCTGATACGATAAGACACGGCTAATTTTTACGTCCAACTTTTTAGACTAAAATAAACCAGAATCTAAATATTAGTGCAAGAATGAGTTGATCGATCTATAGCAGAGATTTTGAAGCCTTGAGAAGCCGTTCAAAAATCTCGCAGTCGTGTATTATCCTTTTTAAAACATTACTAATAACATGAAAAAAAAAAAAACCTTTTAAATCAACAGGCATACGGTAGACTGTGGAGCTCTATATTAGCCACGGCTACACTTATCAATTTTAACGCAGAAAAAGACAATTTGAGGGGGGAAAGTACTTAATGTTGTTTACAAATATTTCGTTACTCCCGCGAAACTGACTTAATAGCAGAATAGATGATTGCCCCTTTTCTCGTAAACCTGCCATAACCGGCAAATTGTAATTTGGCAAAGGAAAATTGCATTCTAGCAATAATAATTACCATCATAATAATATTAGTTATTAATTCCTTTTCAGTTATTTTCCCTCGGCTTTACAGCGAATGACTGAAAAAAATAATTCAAATTAATATTACAATAACAGGGTAAGAATCCCAACGGAACGAAGACGAACCAATTAACTATTTACAAGCGTGGCCGTGCTTTCAGTAGAGTTTATTTTCTACATAATCAGATTTTGAAATTTTAAGTATGTACTGTAAGTATTTTTTGCATTCTGAACGTGAGTTTAGCGGGTCACAAATCAGTGGTTTAAGGTCTGGGTTAAAAGGGTGTGTTTCATATGATTGATCCCCTGTTACCCAGAACTAGTATTTAAAAAAAAAAAAAAAGAAAAGAAATATGTTTATGTCTTGTTGATCCTTAATGTATAAATTGGTGGACAGTACAAAATGCGGACTGCATGCAGACCATTGTTTTTGGGGTTAGAAAACAATGGTACTATTGTTGTCACCTTGTCGTTTGCCTGGTGAAAACAATGCTCTGCAGCAGTCTGCATTTTGTACTAACGGTATAAATTGGGACACATATAGTGTCACTTAATTAAAACTAGTTTTAAAATCAAGGAAAATAGGATTTCAGGGCCGAGTTTAACTTTATGGATAAATTATTAGCGTTTCATACAAAAAGTAAACATTTTGCCTTCCATGTTTGGAAATGAACATGCTCGTAGTTATAGCAAGGTTTGGACGATACACTGAATTCGACTGAATAGCCTGAGCAGAGACAAGATCGAGTGACCGCTGGAGAATTGGACCGTCTTAGAATCATTAGAAAGACTTCTGACTTATTTTAAGAACCCATTTTTTGGAAAAGCGTTTCCAGAGAGTCCTTTCGCGCATAGAAACGAAGGAAAAAGGGTCAGAAATTTAATTTGTATCCGAAAACAGATTTATTTTTCTTCTCTATTTTTCCACCACCACTTTCTTGTACAGTTGAATCTGCTTATGTCTCTGCATTTGTAGACTGTTTGTTCTGCCATTAAACTAGGGTTATCTCTTGATCTTGTTTCTTAATTACTGCGAGTCAGTTAAATCATATAAACGTTTTCGTGTACTATTGCGTTAGTGGTCCAACAGCTTTAATTGATGCCAACTTTAAAGCATCCAAACAGTGGATCAGATCAGATTTGAACGTTACCAATAACTTAATGTTTTGTTGTAATTCAGTGCTTGTAAAAGTAGGGCTTTTAATCAAACAGATCAGTTCTCGTTAAAAACTTTTCGTGTCCTATTGCGTTAGTGATATAACAACTTACAATAGTTGATGTTAACTTAAATATCCAAACAGTGGATCAGTTTAGATTAAGATTTTGGACGCTCTAATAACTTAAATGTTTTGTTGTAATTGTGCTAGGTTGTAAAGCTGGGCTTTTTATCAAATAGATCGGTTCCATGCAGAACACGTACACAGCAACGTTCTGAGGTTTGGCGTTAGGAAATAGGCCATTTCCGAGTTCCCCCGGGCCTCTGTATCACAACGAGGTTAGGTGCTCAATCTTTGATATGGAAATGATTTTTCATTCTCATGCAAATAAAACTCATTTCCACAAGAAAAGTTGAGCACCTAACCTCGTTTTGATACAGAGGCCCGGGGGAACTCGGAAATGGCCTATTATAGCAGTCGTTCAAGCTACCATCATTCTACCGAGAATCTGACCTTTTTTTTTTTTTTTTTTTGCTGCCTCTAGGTTGCATTTCTCTAGGCCATTGACTTTTAGCCATTCCTCAGTTATTTAAAGAAGCTGCTTCAATTTAGGGATGTCACCATTAGGAAAAAAGATAGGAGGTTGGGGAAAGGGAAACGCAAAAAAAAACAACAACAAATAAATTATGAAGAAAAAATATCCCCAGCACCATGATCTGTAAAGCTGTTGGAGGAGGACTAACAGAATTCCACCTCATCGTTAAAGAAAAAACTTTCATAGACCTTCCAAAAATTCCAGCCAACCCCTTTGCTTAGCTTTCCTGATGGTCCATCCGTTATACGTCATTACGTCGGTTTGTTGAAACTAACTGCTTCTACTTGATCCCAGCACGTTGCACGATACAATGTTTAGTTTCTAGTGAACTGATTTGTAATGTTGTATTAAACCTGAAAAAAACTAGATGTTACTGCGGCTGCTGATCTCTCTGATGCCTTAACCATTCTAAAACAACCTCTCCTGCAGGGGCGTAGCCAGGATTTTTCAAAGGGGGGGTCACAGAGGCTACTCACCAGATCACCATCCGGGGATCGCCGACTACAAGAGCCGTTGACGAAAATACTTTACAAAAAAACAAATTTTAAAAAAGTGGGCTTTTCAACAAAGGCTTTTACGGCCAAGATATTGTCATAGCGTTTTCGCCACCTGAATATTGTAGGTTGTTTGCTCAAAAGAAGGCCTACCAAGGGGGGGTCACGGGCACCCCAGGACCCCCCCCCCCAGCTACGCCCCTGTCCTGGAACCTTGGGAAACTCAATATTTGATTAACAAACAACTTTTCCGGCAGGGGCACTAAAAATGTTCGATTCCAGGACTTTTTTCACGTCTTTCAAGACAAGGTTCTTAATCTGTCATCAGACTCACTCTCTAGGTAACTGGGGTGTCCTTTTACATATTCAAGCAGAAAATCATTGGATATCGTTTCGTCAAACATCATAAGAAGCACAAAAGCACCAAAAACTCATTTAATTCTATTTTCAAATAGTGTCAAAGTAGTGGCCAATTGACCACTCCAGAAAATACCATAACATACCATAATACTCTTTGTTTGTCACCCCAAAAGTTTGCATAAGCATTGTTTTCAGTTTCTCTTGGGGCCATTTTAACTCCCAAGAGAAACTGAAAACAATGCTTATGCAAAATTTTAGCGGGGTAGCAAACAAAGAGCATTATGGTATGTTACCGTATTTTCTGGAGTGGTCAATATGGCGGTGACTTTGGATGACGTCACAACCATGTCACGGGTCTGTGGGCAGCCAAATGACTTATTAGAAGAAAAACGTGTTAAAACCAATTTCTTCCAATTCGGGGATGTACCTTTGAAACAGCAAAGGAAACTTTTGCCCAAATTAGAATTTCGTCGTTAATCCAAGCAATCCTGCCACTTTCAATTGAGGCAGCACCCATCTACAAAGTGGATCGTATCATATCGGATAGGTTTCTGTGCAACTCTTCGTGGCAGTGTGAACGGGTAATGGGTATTCGAACCGTAGCGAAAATAAAAGAGTAGGAGGGAGGACTGGACCCCAGAAAAACGGAATTTAGTCGCCAAACCCTCTAGGTCAACTGTTCCAGATTTGTACCCAGTCGCTATCTATTTATCCCCGCGCGCCTCAACCTAACCCCAATCTTCTCTCACCACAAAAACACATCAATGGCGACTGGGTACGAGTCTTCAACTGCTCCGTCTGAATGACTTGTTCCTGTTCATTCTGTTGGTACTGTAACAGATAAACGGATAGCTTTTCACGTGGACATGAAAAGCTATTCGGCATAATGTACAGATTCATAGATTTTCCTCTCTAGGCATTGGCAAAGTCAAGTTTTTAAAGTACACACCTGGTCAATCGTGAAGCATGCACTTATTCAAGGTTTAATCATATTTCCATATATGGTCATGTTTACCAGTTGCTATATTGAACACCTATTGAATGATATTTTGTGATATCTGGAAAAATCAAAGGTCGGGGTGTTACCAGCCGAGCCAAAGGCTAAGGCTTATAACATTTACCGAGACCTCGATTATTCCAGACATCACAAAAAGCTTAATTAATCACACATTGTTTTGAAGAAAATAACAACACGCCGTCGCAAGGAATATAGTTGGACATTGCTTTTGGAAATCATACATTTCGCGCGCAAACTGCAGACAAGTCAGTTATCTGCTAGCAGGTAACTAACTGCTCTGTAGGCTCCACTGATTTTCAAATTACATTAAGTGTAGGCTCTTAGCCAATGAGAAGGCATGTAGTGAGTACAATTTGTAATAATTTTATTTATATGTATATAAATCTATTTCAAAAAAGATATCTTGCAAACGGACTTGCAAGGAAAACAGAAAATTCATGCACAGAGTTATTAGTCATTATAATAAAAAAGGATGGTTGAAAATATAAATTGTTCCAAAAACGATATCTTGCAAACGGACTTGCAAGGAAAACAAAAAATTCATGCCCAGAGTTATGTCATTATAATAAAAAAGGATGGTTGAGAATATAAGTGGGTATGGGAAAGACAAACTTGAAAATTTTAGCAAAAAAACTTCACGAGGAAGAAAACATGATGTAGCTAGTCCTTGATTAAACCCCTCGCCAGGGGTGTGGGGAAGGTGCCTGGTCAAAAGGAGGGAACCGCAAGGCAGCGCGGGAGGTAACCATGACAACTTGGAGAGCGGGAATTAACACGCATCGTCACATCTCGTCACACTAATAATGGGGAGCTTACGCAAAAGGACGGAAGGGAAAAGAAGACGGCAAACGTTCTGTGACAAGCGTGACAATAATTTTGTTGAAATTACTTTCCGCCAAACTTCACCTTTCTTTAAACAGATCTTTTTGTAAAAGACCAGAAAATATTAATGGTGAGTGAAGATCACGACAAAACTCGTAAGTAATAACCCTGTAACGTTTTTCACACACAAGAGTTTTGCCGTCTTCTTATTCCTGCCGTCCTGTGCGTAAACTCAATAATATCATGGGTGACAGATTACTCCTTAATTTTAGCGCGAAATTTTAGTGTTAATTTAAAATTTCACTTGCGAAATTACATAGTTTGCCATGGCAACGTTCCGTACGTGTCAGTGGTGCCAAGATGGGGCAGAAAATTCAAAGTGTTATGAATGAAGATGTCAGGGCAGGGCATTTCAAGACGCTTTAGAAAACCTAACCACACGAAACAGCACATCAAGAACGATTCTAACAGGTATTTTGTCGAAAAACTTGTAAACTGAAGCCAAATTCTATGCTGTAAATTTTTTTCAGCGCGTGGGGGTCCCGATAAGATAAATAAGATATGCCACATAAAATCACTCTTCCTAAGCTAACTTATTCTAACAATTAGTCAATAGGGCTGTGGATACTTTTGACCACATCTAGTGAGGACGTCACATTTACAACCGGAAGGACAAGTAAGGATGCCACGCTGCACCATTCTCTACAAGAACAAATAATTAACAATTATTGGAGGAGGGAGAGAAAAGTTATGTATGAGTCAATAAGAAACCATCATTTTATTTTTTTTCAAACCGAGCTCACTTATCATTCAATCGGTGCGCTTTGTTTGCTTTGTAATTTACTCGATCCTAATGCCAAAACCCAAATTACACTTTCGTAGTTAGCGCATGCGCAGTCAATTTTTTCCTCCTTGATTTATTCGCTGTTCCCAAGTCTTTTTTTCTGTGCCTGGGCATTTACAGTGCTTTATTTTAGCACGAAGGGGTTTCCGCAACCCCCCCCCACCCCCCCCCCCCCCCGAAGTTCAAGAAGTGCATTTCAAGGCATTTCAGGGGGCTTGTGAAACAAAAGTTTCATTGGAATATTTTCTAGTTAAAGTTACATTATTTGTGGCCTATTTTCTCCTTTTCACTGAACGGCGCTTATTTGGGTACGGTTTAAAAGATTTTGCCCCCCTGCACAAGTTGTGTGAAAGTTGACCAACCTCGTTCCCAGGGTACTCTCTCTTGCTTCAAGAAAGAAAGATTCTCAATCTCAATCTCAAATCTCAAATCTTTATTTTAACACGGTAAAAAAATTCATCAGGTTTTTTGTTACATAATTATGAAATATAAACTACATAACAATATTTAATAATAATAAATACATATCTAAAGAGTCTCTTAAAAATACTACTCAAAATTACACTAATGAATGCCGTGTATCTAACTTAATTAACTTAAATGAAAGTTTAACAATTGCTTAAAACGATTTAGAGATTTCTCTTGCCTAAGATTGCAGGGCAGACTGTTCCAGAGAGTTGCACCTCTATAGCTAAAGCTCCTTTTTAGGTAGTTGGTTTTTGGTAAAGGGACATTCAATTTGTTCGTAGAGTCCCTTAAGACATAGCCTGACGTACTGCGCTGAGTACCATTAAAGCTACTTGAATTTGACGCTGGGTGATCAGGTCTTTCCAACCAAGTTGTTGTAACAAGTAACGAGCGTCAGCATCATAGGAGGAGGAAGTCAAAATGCGAGCAGCACGATTCTGCAGTTTTTGTAATCTTTCAGAGAGCGTTTTGCCGCAATTACCCCAAACAATACTACAGTAATCGAAATGGGGTTGTACCAAGGCATTGTAGATGTCTCTCGGAGCAAGAGAGAGAACACTGGAAACAAGGTTGGACAATGACCGTCAAACTGATGACGTCACGAGTGGTAAAAGGGGCGTGGTTCCACACGGGTGCCCTCTGGCGGTTGAAGGGGGTGCAGAAAGTTCGCTCAATTTCTTTTAACTTGGCTGTAACCTTACCTGTGGCTAATTTTAGGGAAGGTAACTTCACTACGATAAATCTAAAATGACGGCTCACCTTGTGTTGAGTATCTATCATCATCGCGAACTCTTCACTGTCAGGAGTTAGTTTTGACTGATAATTCCAAAATGAACCAGCTCCAACAATGGCTCTAGGCCAAATCTGAAAGTTCATTATACCATTAGGATATATCGGATTGTCCAGGATAATTCTTCAATGAGATCATCCCGACCTATTTTTTCATGCAATCTTGTAATCCCGATGGTTATCCCGCATCCCGAACTATTTTTCAATCCTGAATCTCACCCCCTTTTCACTTTAAAATCCCGAATCATGGCCTTCGAACAAGAGAAATCCCGCATCCCGAAAAAAACCTATTAAAGACCCTCTGTATCAGGGCCTGATTGTAAGGGACGGGCTAAAGGGACGGGCTCGCCAGGTTTGCCGCGCTTGCTCTCTTACTAGGGAGCTTAAGCAACTACGACGACGACCACAACGACGACTTCAAAAAAACAATAGGTTTAATGATCAAAACAACAGCTCTGCACGTGCATGACGCTTTTTAGTACATTTCTTTGACGTCCACTGCACGACTACGACGTGAAACCTCTTAATTTGACGCTTTATGGAGGACGTGGACATACGACGACGAATTTCTCTTCATCTTTTTGAGCCTGAATACAAATCCTTAAGAATTCAACTCCAGGAAAAGTCCCCTGCATTTGACATATTGAGCGGATCCAAACAGACGCGATTAAGTTTGAAAGGACGCAAATTCATTTTTTTACCATCGTTTTCACTGCCGTCGTCGTCGTCGTCCTTGCTTAAGGTCCCTAATAGCAAGTTTGATTAACTGCATTCCGGAATAATAATTCATGGAATTAACTCTTCAAATCCCTTGTTTTAGTTTTCATTAGATGGTAAAATCCACAAATCTGGTGGACACTTAATTCCGTGCAAAATTGCAAACAACAATGTGCACCGTTTTCTGTTTATTTTATCGGTAATTGGCTGACAAAATTAGATGAGATAGTTTGATCCAAAGGGTCCTTCCAGCGTTTTACCGCCTGGAACTTATAACTGGGGGGAGGTGGATTGGGGGGGGGGAGGGGGCTTATATCCAAGGAGGCTTATAACCGGATGTGTTCTTTGTTTACAGGTAAATGGGCCTGTAACTGGGGGAAGTTATAAGTGGGGGGAGGGGGGCTTATATCCGGGGGGGCTTATTACCCAATGTAATGTTTTGTTTACAGGGAAATGGACCTGTAACTGGGGGAACTTATAAGTGGGGGGAGGGGGTCTTATATCCAGGGGGCTTATTACCGGATGTATTGTTTTGTTTACAGGGAAATGAGCCTATAACTGGGGGCGGCACTTTTCAGTTGGGGGGGGGGGGGGGAAGGGTCATAAGAGGAAGGTTACTGTATTTACAACCAGAGATACTTACAATTCCACTCACTGACTCGGTAAATTGTGAATCGCTCTCGGGTCCAAACATCCACCATGCGTCAGGTTTTCCTCGCTTGTACAGAAAGCACTGATCTACAAAGCAGTAGTCATCAGTCCACATGGCCATCTCAGCACCCAGAACAAATGTCATCTCGTTTGGATTTAACTTCAAAATAATGTAAACAGACACAGCAAAAGACATATTAAGGGATTATTTCGCGTTATTTGCTCTCCTTTAAGCTAAAACGTTTCTTTGTACCAGTTTTGTAATTCACCATTTACTGACTGTTTTTCCTTTCATCTATTACTACGGATGGAAAGATAGAAATGGATAATTTGAAACTTGAAAAAGTTTGGCCAACTTTAACACAATTCCTGCAAAAGTCACTTGTCAGTCATTTCCATTCAGATCTTTCGTGCTATCAAAAGATTTCAAGAGTCAATGGATAATTTTAAAGATTCACTCATGTTCATCTTCCTATTTCATTAGCGGGTTTAAGCAAAGGCGTTTTTGAGTGACGCAGTGTCAACCGGAAGTGAGCCTATTTTCTCTTTTAAGAAGCCTTGAAGTTGCCAAATTTGTATTGCTAAGTGTCTTTATTCTTATAGAGACCATTTGGCTGAAGATTTGCAAACTCGGCCCTAGGGTCTTCTCGTTTTCAAAACCAAGAAGCCCCTGGAGACGAGATCGAACTAAAATAAAGACTTCAATTATAAATGGTAGTTACCCCGGCTGTAATATCAGTCCATAGTGCACTAAAATCCACAAGGCTATTTAGGTAAAAATTGCCACTCAGAGAGTTGATCCTGTCAAATTGAAAAACAAGATGGAGATGAATAATAATGTAGACAAACCTCTCCTACACAAACCGATCAACTAAGGATCAGAAAAACGCCAAATATGTTTGTTTTTGCTTTCTAATTTCAAAATGTTTTGTTAAGGGAAAACAACTTATTAATTTAGAAGTTCAACTTTACAAGTCTTACTCGATCAAAAATATTATTAATTTGTCAAAATTGATATCATTTTTACACAGTCAGCTTTCTTTTTTGCTTACACTTGAAATCCTCCGTCTATAAGGGTTTTTACTACTGAGCCTTTCCATGCCTGGAGCACTGTTCCTTTGATTGCCTATGATGAAAGTATAATAAATAAATAAGATTAAGTCATAAATAAATAAGATTTAATAACACCCAATAATCTGCATGGACATTTTCACAAAACAGCTCTTCATTCAGGTGAATAAGATGCATGTTAATACATAATGCTTACAGCGGAAGTTGATATCAAAGCCTCTTGCCAAGCATAAGGAATTTTTCCTTTCTGTACTAGAAACTTCATTAGTTCTTGCTCTAGGCTTTTGGTATCTGTGTGAAAAATAACCACCCAAGTTACTGCATTTACAGAGATTTACCTGAAGTAATGCTTGACAACATACTATGTCAAACTGAAAGGAAATCACTACTAATATGTGATGAAAACTTGCATCCAGTATTCACTCAACTAACTGCCGCATTTTGAACAAAAAGGTAATAATTAAAATAATGCTGCCCCCAAATGAGGGCTGCAATCAGTCAGTCTTCATGATACACCAAAAGACTGATTTCAATTACTGAAATCAAAAGACACTAATTCTGTAGTTTAATACAAAAACTAGAAATGTCATTGTTAAAAAATCCTTTTGTTGCATTTGACCAACTTTCAATTAAATGCCTCCTCCCAAAACTGTCCTTTGCTATTAATGAAAAACCACACTATCTTCAATTATTTCAAAATGAGAAATTATAATTTAATTACATATTCATTAGTAACAAACGTCAACCTAAAATCACTTGTTGCAGCTATTTTTTTTATCTTAGGAAATTTTATTTTTCTTTTGTTTCAGCTACATTACCATACATTACCATATCCAAAAACAAAAGAAAAAGAAACATTGCCTGATATAAAAAAAAACTAAGTACAAACATATACATGTGGGGGGCGGGGGGGCAGGGGGGTCACAATCTCCCGCCTCCCGTACCCCATCCTCCGCTTCCTGTACGTTTTTGTCCCTTTGTTTCCCGACTCCCGCCCTTTATTGTGTTTCTCCCGTTATCATGTAAATAATGCTGTTTGACTCCCTATTCAGATTCTAATAAGGAGTGCTCTGGCCTTGTCCAAAACAAAAAATCGTGTAGTAAATCGAACTACTCCGCACTTTCCAGCGCGATCATTAAACCGGCATTCCTTCGACAAAAGCAGGGCGGATAAATGTTGGGCGGTGAAACGAGCGCTCCGCTCTTCATTTAATGTGTGATGCGGAGTAGGACTGGCACGAGTGCTCTTTGGGCGCTTCCGGTGCGCTTGAAGGCCGGCGAAATTTTCCCTTTTGCAAACCAGAAATACTATTTTCTTTCTGAAATTTCAGGCTACAATGTTAAATTTTTACATATGTTAAAGGGGGATAAATTTTGTATAACATAACAAAAGTTAGATTGATATATTTTGATATAGTGGCATTGTACTGCTTCAAACTTTGCTTCTCTGGTGCAACACGCCATGGCGATTTGCACAATGCGTCGTAAATTCGGCAACCGCATGTAAACAAAATTTATTGAGGTTAGTTTTAAGGTTTTTTCTCCGTTTTTCTCTCTAAAACAAAACAAGCTAAACAGTAAAAACTGAGGGGAAACTAATTTTGAAGTTTCGAAGAAACAGAAAGACGTATGAGATAATTATTTTTCAAAATAAAAAAGAAGGATGATGGTGATTGAAATTAGCATAGTTTCACCTTGCACGAGCTGCACGCGTTTATAAAAATACACGTCATCTAGATCTAGTTATGAAACACCATCTGCTTTCTTTTAGTTTTGCCATGGATGACATGGATGAAATTTTCCTTCGTGTTTAGACCGTATTGCTGGTTTTCAGTGTCACGCCATTCAAAACTAGATCAAAATAAAATCAAAACCGTTCAATAGATAAAGTCCAGAATCTGGGAAATGAAAGGAGGTACATATACAAAGATCATCGCCAAGATTCAGGTCAGAGGAATATTTTGTATACGAGATATCCGAAGAAATGTTTTACCCAAACTTATAGAGATTTGTATGGAGACGCCATGCTGGTGCTCACCTGTATGAGCTCCAACATGGCGGACGGAAACCAACAGAAACATCTGCTACCAAGTTTTGCTACAAAAGTGTGAATTTATTCTTCGAGAAACTCATAAACATTAAAGTAATACTTTTTCTAATACATGAACTGTTTGGATAGCAAAATTTCCTGAAATAAGTCATTTTTTTAACCTACATGACAGCCCTCTTGGCCGTCATGTAAATGCCGCGTCACGCAAAAGCTTAGAATTTCAAGCGTACTCTATCACAGAACCAAAAACTCTTTTGAAGCGAAAATTTGTATGAAAATTAGTTTTCAGCTGCTCTAATGCATCGTGAAAGTAAAATCTCGGTAGGATCGACAGTTTTTTAGTTTGAATTTTAGTGAAGTCATATGAAAACCAACAATTTAGTATATTTTTGTTTTGGAATAACATCGACATTGGCGAGTAGTACTGAGTAAAATATAATTCAGTGGTAGAGTGATGGAAGTAATATAAGAGAAACCCTTTGAAGGAGATGGTTGTCTACTCTTGACTAAACCTTCCGCAAAAAATAGCAACAGTTGCCTCTCGAAGACAGCATACCAGCACAAAAGAACGAGGAAGAAGAGCAAGAAAACAAATAAAGCCGCTATAATTCAGTGACAGCGGCAGTGTCTAATGGACAAACCACATCGCAAGCCCTGACCGAAGTCACAAACAAGCGAAAACACAACCTCGTTCCCAGGTTCTCTCTCCTACCCGTCGAGAGACTCTCTCACTCACTCACTCGCTCCGTGGGGACGGGTAGGAGAGAACCCTGGGAATGAGGTTGGCGAAAACAAGCGACATTTCTAAGCAGAGTCCCAGTCCACTGCATCACACCTTTTTGTTCGGACGCGCTCGTTTCTCCGCCCAACCTTTATCTGCCCTGACACAAGTTTACACCACGCGGCAAAATCTTCATAACAGTGTTTTGTGAACTACACTCGTAAGGAGCGAGCTCCCAGGAAGGTCTTCCATGGACGGATTTTTCCCCACCGAACCGAAAAATACTAAGACCGATCTAAATGGTCTCTGACGACATTTGAGCTGACTCGCTTTGTCGTTCTTACGGAGAATTTCGACAGCTAGAAAGACAGACGAGACACTGACACGACTGACACAGTCAACACACGTGTAGTACATATATATGTCATGCTATCTTATTCATGTCCTATGATGTATAAAGCGACTTGGAAAGGTTTCCAATTTCACAGGAAGTAATACTGTTTTTTTTATCCCGAGCACGAATTTTCGTTTTTTGACTTTTCTCGTGTATAAAATTTTGCTGTAAGCCTCGGAAAACGTTAAATGGAAGTCAAGAAACGTTCTTGGGTTCATTTCTTTGACTGGAAGTAAGCAGTAACAAATAGCAAAAGCTTGCCTTTTTGAATTTCTCTCCCGCTTCCCGCCCTTTCTTCTCCCGCCTCCCATACCCCTCCCGCCCCCTGTTCTCCCGGGCTCCCGCCCCCCTGTCCCCCCCCCCACATACATGTAAAGTTAAAAGAGTGATGATGTTCCAAAGTTTTCATTATGCCACAATCAACTTTCTGTTATTAAATTAACCTACTTTGCATGCTGCAGAAAGTGGATGTTGTAACTTCGTCTAAACCCAGGTGAAAGAACTGGTCTGGAAACAATGTCATCATTTCTTCAAGGATATTTTTCATTGTGGTAAGAGTTACTCCCTTGTCGAAGCAAGTACACCGTAAAACTCAGTAATAAAATTAATGGTAATAAAAATGATGATAATAATAATAATAATAATAAAGATGATAATAATAATAATAATAATTATTATTATTATTTTTTAGTGATTTTTTTTAGTGATTATCTTAGTAAGAATGCAATTGACCTTAAAAAAAGTTTATTCTTTTTTTAATTGAAATGAATTGTTTTAATTGGAATGAGACGTTCTCAATTTGAATAATTTTTGTTTAATGAAATGAATTTTTTTCTAATCAAAACTAAATGTTTTTTTTAAACGAAAGGAATTGTAAATAGTGTTTTGACGAAACAGATTTTTTAACAGGGGAATTAATTGTAAATAGTATTTTAATAGTTAGTATGTTTTCAATAATAATAATTATAATACTAATTGGATATCAACACTTCACACATGTATTAACTAAAGGACTTAAACTACAGCAAGACATTCTCATAATGATAAATCATATTTTTTAAACTAATCAAGCCTTATGAAAAGAGGCTTTTAGTGTTATATCTGCTACATAATTGGTGTTTTGTAATAATTTAATAGAGGACACTTCAACTTGAGACTTTGGCCAAGCCATGAGGGGAAACCAGATCACCCAATAACACTTAGTATATGCACAAAAAACAATGGATTTATTTACTTTCTTGAAAATTGTGCTAATAAATGGCACACCTGCTTTGTACTAGAATACTAGACAGGCATGAGAAGACTTTAAAAAAAGCAATAAGAAGGCTCCAACAGTCTCCACTTTTTCTAGTTCACTCAGCGCTTTAATCAGCCTCGTCAACTGCCTGTCAATAGAAATCTCGAGGTTTGCCTTCTGTGGTTAAAAATTTTTTTTTTAAGATAGCCAAACAGATAATTAATAAGCAATAATCTATCAGTAGTCATGGATATTTTGAATGAAAACTCTGAGAGTTGATTGCAGTTAATCTTACCTGTGGGTCATTATAGAGTTCAAGAAATCCTGAATCATTGCAGAATCTCAGTCCTTTTGTTTTGTTGATCAGACCAATCATTCCAGCAACATGGGAACTGCATAAATTATATCAAATATAACATTACAATGTGAAATAAACTAACTGACAAACAATTAAGTGTGTTTAGTTCACTTCCATGGGGGAAAAACAGGAACAACCTTACAAGACTTGTAAAACACAGCAATAATATTACACATAGACCACAGACATGCAGACACTTACTGTCCAGGTACATAAAGACTTGATGCCTGAGAGCGTTTCTACCCTCCATTATTGAAATAAATGATTCTTTGTTGAAGTAGGGTAATAATTTTATTATTAAATTGCAAACTTACGCTGATTCAACCTCTGGAACAACTCTTATTCCTCTGTCACCAGCATAAGATACTAAATCTTTGATTTGTTCCTGGGTATAAAACTGAGTTGTGCTTTCTTGTAGTTCTGGGTAACTAAAAGGAATATAAGTGAAAATCATGAAACACATAAATAACATAAATTTTGGGGTGTGTATATTTCAATTGTAAACCATTCCTACAATCAAAAGAACAAATTACTAGCAAGGCACAGTTTCAGGTAGCCTTTCATGCAGGCTTATTTTGGGGAGCTCGTATTTCATCCCTCCCCATAAATGCCTTCTCAACCGAGTGGTTCCAAGGGTTACTTAAATACATGGGATATAAACTATTCAATATGTGCTGCTGTGAAGGAAATGGTTTTCAAACAATTTAGTCTGGGATAGGGTAATTTTTTATTAGAAATCAGGGAGTTCTTGTCATTTTGGTTGGTTGCTTATGAGAGCTTCGACTGTACTTTGAATACTCACAGTTTGCTCTGTACACTGAATCTACACCAGTCCAATATATGCAAGTGAAGCACATTTAACTTCACAAAGCTCATGCCGTCCAAAATGTTCTTCACAAGCTCAAACGGAAAATACCTACGCCTGTAAAACAAATATACAACCAATAGCAACAAAACCTTTTAACCACCACTGAATTTTAAATTGTTGAGAGATGAATGCATGATGCTTACCCAGTGTCTAACATAAGGCCCCTGTGCACATATTGCGGTTGGTCATCAATATTGACTGTACTGTTTATCAAACTTCCATCTACAATCAGTTGAGAAAAAGTTTCCATTCCATACCTGCAAGAGGAGTCAAATTCACACTTTTAAAGTCAGCTAAAATGAAGAGCACTTAGATTGGCTGGATCCATCTTCAGGATCTTATTCTACTCCGGACCTCAACTTGACCTCCAGTACAGGGTTTTAACCCAGGAGCAAAGAGGGGGGGGGGGGGGGGGGGTAATGCTATATGTTGGATATATAGGTATCAGGCATTCTCTTTTTCCCTCTCTTCTCACAAAAATAAAATGCACAATCAGGCCAGTGCAGGTTCAATTGACCATGGATCCTGGCTACAGTACATCTACTGACAGCTTGTCTTAACAAGAACTTGGAATCACTATCTTCCTTCAAATCTCAATTTTTCCTCTCAAAGGAGTTGTCAGAGTCTATTGCCTAGTGTCTTGCCTAATTTCAAACTAAGGAGGGCTGGGTACGGGTTTTATTACGGGAGAAACAACAAGATACCTACTGCCAAATAGTCAGGAAGAGCCCATTGAGATTAGGAAAAATCTCAAGTCTGGTGTTGATCAGGCCAATATTGAACAAGATGCAGCTATTTAAAAACTTGAAAATTAATAAGAGATGTATGGATTGCAGGAAACACCCTCCGGACGTCTATATATTTCTTAGTAAATTCTGGAGCTTTTGAATAGCTGTATCTCATTCAATATGGGCCTGATAGACATTAAGCTTGAGAATGTTGCTAATCTCAATGGAAAAATCCTTAAATACGAACGACCAAGACCAGGTTTTATGAGCCTGCGAGACTGAGCACCCCACCCAAACCCTTGTGTTCACTAAAACTGCTGGACGCCACAACCTGCTTGAGGTCGTTGTTATCTAAGGTCTTCCACCTCAATGCGCCCTTTCTGACTACGTTGGTCTCGTGTTGTTTATCCCATATTAAAGGAATTCATAACCATCCCCTCTCGGTTGGAATCTGATACCTGAGGAGAACAGCATGTCAAAAATGTTTTGGGGTGGGGTGGGGAAAGGTGAGGCGAGGGGACGGGCATGACTAAACATTGTACCATGAGTTAAGTATATTTTACGTCACTTACAGTGCACCATAAGGCGTTTTCGCTTCAATACTAGCCTGTCCATTGCTTACTTTTAAAATGTACCAATAGGAAGTATCAACTTGCAAACTTTCTTTGTCACTGCGAACATTCAGAACAAGTTCACTCAAGGTTTGGTTAGCTCTGAGATGGTGATCCACGTTTTCCCCAACAATTTGCTGCAGTATTATTTCCAAGTAGCGAGTGATTCCACGTTTGAGGACGCCCGATGTTGATGAGGTTTTGAACGTAAAAACTGGCGAAATCGGAAGAGGCGGTCCGGAGAGATAGATGGAGGTCGGTAAAGGCCAAACTGCATTTGAATTCACAAAGAGAGAAACGCTAAACAATGACAAAATCACAACGGAGCTTAAAACACTCATCTTTGGAAGCCCTTTTGAAAATACACAGGGAAAAGGCGCGATATCATCGATGCAGGCTAAGGCAGGCAGCCGGCAAGCAGCCGACCGAAAATTGAACAATCGGCATGCCCAATGCTCGCTCGGTTTTATTCGGGACTTCCGAGGCTTGTCCGAATCTTTAGTGCCTGGATACCAAGTTAAAGCGTGGTTACAATGCAGTTAAAGGTGACTCAACCTTTGTGCACGTTTAGTCAGAAGAGCGTCAGAGTTGTATTTTCTTCACAAACATGACACTTCAGTGGACATTCGCAGCTGGTTTTCTTTACGCTGAGATAGGCGTTCTCCTTTTATTCTGTTTACCTTTTATTTCTCCTAAACGGTAAGATTTTGCGTTCACGATTTCCTCAGACAGCATCACAGCTGCATCAGCTGTATTAATTTGCACTGAATTGGCTTTGTTTTTATCTTATACCTTTCAGATGGAACCAAATTTTCAACTCCAGGATTGTATCAACGTTATTTGAATATGGAAATTTCTATTTCAACGTGATTGTGATAGTAATGGCTCTGTTACTTGCTGGTAAATTTTGTTTATACATTCAATAATAAAATGCGAGTTTGGAATGAGCTTTGGTGTAGCCAAGCCTAGTTGAAGATTAATTTATTAATACAAGTTTTTATAAATTGATTCTGATTGTCGAGAATCCCTTGTTCGTTATTTAATTTTTCAAGTCTTTCTGAAGTTTTTTGATTCTACAATAGGTCACTGATCTCCCTGGTAAGCTTAATCAGCTAACATTTTTTGTTTTTCCGCTTTTCAATTAAACTGTTTATAACCTCTTGATGAATGCGAGATATCCATATTGAGTACCCATCGATCTAAGCTAGTGAAAACTTAATAAACAGGGAAAATGATCGAGAATACAGGGTGGTGTTATGAATTTTTTTGTAGAACTTTGCTTCCGGGAAAATAAGAAAGTCTCTTTCACTTTTTACTTTTGAAGTTAAGGGTGAGTCATATCTTGTTCTATATTTGGCAAGGATGTACTTTGTGAAGAATGTTTGAGGTGATAACACTGTTTTTTCAGGTGATGCGACATAACAGATGGGAGTTAATATGTTAAATTTTCAAATACATATTACGGTATTTTCATGCTTTGAATGGAATTGAATTGTTTCCCATTATTCTGGCCTTAATAAGTTTATATAAGTGCCAATTTTGTAGTTTCAATGGCAACATGAATGATTGAGTACAACCTTAAAATTTCACTTTCGCTCAGTTTACTTAAAATTCGCTCCGATTTTTGTATAAACTTGCACACAGCTTACTATAATTAATCATTACCATTTGAAACTTATTTGACCAAATTTTAATAGAGAGGTTTTTAGATAATCAATGATATTGTTGTACTGTAATTATTAAAGGTGTCACGAAATTCCTTTGTGTAACTTCCATTTTAAATTACTCATTATATAAAATACAATAAAAGTAAAATTTCTGCCAAATATCACAAAATTTTGATGAGAAGATTTTGAGAAATCATCTTCTGTGTACCATTTTTTTAAAATTTCATTTCATTTATTTCAAAGTACAACAGTTACAGCATTTACAATAATTATCATACAGCATACATGCACACACTGACGACACACTGAAGCACACGTGCAATTATTATACAATTACTTCACATGATCAGCCTATTTAAAGCTATGCCATTATTTTACAAGTGTTTTTCAAAAAAAGAAGAAAATAATAAAGTAGTTTACAAAGTCCACTTGTCCATGTCCTTTTGTGTACCATTGCTTTTTTTGTCGCCATGTTTGTTTGTCTAATTTAAAACATGCGCCGTCATGCGAGTTACCGCTGACTGCCTGTAAAACTGTGTTCAGTTAAGTCTTTACAAAGCTAGCAACTTCTCCTTAGTTCCTTAAAAACCCTAGAGCTGTAAGTGTTGGTCTGGCCTGGGGTTTGAACCAGTTTATTATTTAAATGAAGTTAAATTTAATATTGATGATTAGTTTTATTTTGAATTATTTAATGTCTACCTTTGCAGATTCTATTCGAGAGACAAGGAAATACAGCAAAATTGAAACAACACCCACTGACCTACAAAATAATCCCCAAGCTGAAATGTTGGCTCATATGAAGCTCTTCCGTGCTCAGCGCAATCTCTACATTTCTGGATTTTCTCTTTTCCTTCTCATGTAAGTTTGCTAGTAGTCTAAATGAATCTCCCTTCCTGCGAGTGTCAAAAGTTACTTTGTAATGTGGTGAAACCTGCTTTACTCATATAAAGCACAAACCATGTGCAATGCACTGTGCAGACATGAGGGTAAAACAAATTTTTTTTAAATTAGAAAAAAAATTTAAAAAAAATTTAAAATTTGTTTTTCTTCAATATAGCCAAAAAAAAGTTCAGTATTGTAGTTGACAATTTCGATGCCTGTCAGCAATCTTAAAAAAAAAACAGAGGTGTCATTTATTATGCACATAATGCAAAGTCACTCTCTCAAAACTGTCAGCTAAAATACTGAACTGTCAGGGTTTTTATTACCCCTTTAAACCCTAAGATCAAAATTTGAATTCTCACTTGTTGCTCCTATTCATTTCCTACAGAAGTAGTGGGGAGAAGTTGATAAAATATCATGCAAAAATTCATCTTGTGTGATCATGTCCGTAATTCTCATGACCACTCTGTTTTACAAGCAGTGATATTACAAGGAGAAATTTGATGCTGATCACTCTTAGGGCTTAAAGGGTTAAGAATTCATTCTATTAGTAGGAGAAAGGGGTAACTTTACAGGAGAATATTTTGAAAGAGGCTCCATGTCTGTTTGAAAAGTAGTCATAAGCTACTGAACATTATTCTGAGATTTGTGCGTAGTGCACAAAGAATTCTCCGATCTCTGATGCCTAATGAACACCCTGACTGAACTTTTTTGGCTTTGTTTGAAAAAAAAATCTTTAAAATTTATTTGACACAGTTCTAGCCCTAGGCTAATGAATTCGTTCAATGAGAGTGATTGATCGATTCCACAGCTTTTTTTAACATACATGTAATACATGAAAACACCTCTTTTCAGCCGACTGAAATGAGGGTCGATGAGTGTCCCCATAATTTATAGGTTTTACAATACTGCTTCAAATGAAATACTAAACGGCATAATAAATAGGACCACAGGAAGGTACTGATCAGTAGCTTTCAATTGAATGGTTACACTAACTTTCATTTCATTTCTGGAGGAGATGTTTTTGCATGGAGCATCATTTATTATTGAATTTTGTTTAAACTTTGATGGTTTTTTTCTTTGTAGAGTGTTACGCCGTGTTGTGAGGCTTCTCTCTCATTGCTCAGTTCTTGAAGCTTCTAATGAGGCCAGTTTAAGGCAGGCTCAGAGTGCTTCTGATCAGTGTAAGCGGCTTATGGATGAGAATGAAGAACTAAAAAAGGTAATTTGTAAATTAAAATCTCAGGGAAAAAAAATGACTTTATAAGCCAGGATAACACAATTATTATTGATGAGCTAGCTGATTTTCACCTTGGCCGACAAATAACACTGAACAGAAACAAACATTAATTTTGAAATGAACATGGTTAATAAGAACGCCAACTAGCTGGAGACAAACCAGTTGGCTATTTACAAGTGTGGCCAAGGAGATAAACCCAGGTTATCAAAAACAAATCCATTAAGTGGTTAGGGTGAGGACTGAACATGGGCCCCAGGATGTAAATACAAATTCTCCGCACTAATCTGCATACATTTCCTTAAGAATTAGTTGAGAGAATTGACAAAGGATTCATAGCATTTTGCCTTTGATGATCATTTTTATTACCAGTAATTCATTAAGCCTTTTCTCTTGATTGTGTACTCAGTTATCACAAGGAGAAAATAGATGTTGGCTACTCTTTGTTACTTTAACTGAAGCAGGGTTAGCTAAGTAGACATAGCGCAAGCGGGAGGTCACAGCTTAAATTCCCAGGCTGGACCAATACTCAGGGTCTGAAAATAACTGAGAAATGAATGTTCTTCCTTTGCTCCAGTACTGCAAGCAGCTAGACAGTCAGTGGGCTCAGATGACCTTGTAAAAATTTAATGTACCAGTAGCAGTACCATTAGATAAAATGACCATTAAAATACAATGACACTCAAATAAAGTGCCTCTTTTTTGTCTGAGCAGTCCTTGGAAGGCACCAGAGGCGAATCTGGAGAAGGTGGCATAGGTGAAGATGAAGTGGACAAACTCAACCAGGAGTTGAAGGACATGAGAGATTCTCTTGCGGAAAAATCCAAAAAGCTGACAGAGAGGACAGAAGGTGCTGCTAAGTATGATGGTTTTAGCTTCTGGGTCAAAATAATATATAGAACACATACATGTAAACTTTTTCATAATATGAAAATACATGTAATCTGTCACTGGATGTAATGGCTGTGTATTTTTGTCAACCAAAGATGAGACCATTGATGCCATAAAAACTTGTAGTCTTATCTTTTTCTTTTAGCATCAGTTTATTGATCAAGATTATCTACTGATCAAGGTCTTCCCCATGACATGTACATAATAAATCAAAGACCTGTTACTTGCATTCAATGGTTTGCTGTCACTGGTTTTCTTTTCAGTGTCTCAATTTTCAAGTTTGGAGGCAATGTATAGCTATACATGTGTATGAGTGTGACAATGTCACAATGTCACACAATGTCAATGTCGGTCAATGTATAGCTATACATGACAATGTATGTCACAATGTCACAATGTCACACAATGTCAATGTATAGCCTATACATGTGTATGAGTGTGACCAAGAGATTGACATAGATAATGAAAATGATGGTCTGTTTTGTATGTTAGGTAGTAAATCTGAGAACAGTGTGTCAGAATGCAACACTTCTGATCATCAATAGCTGATAAGGTGATACTCGGTAAAGAAATATCAAAAAGTGTCAAGTGTTTTCAAAAAACACTATCAAACAATTCAGGTTTATGACCCTTCTTCAGTGTGAGAAAATAGCCTGCGAGCCAGCTCTCCTATTTGGGTGATTGAAGTGAGTCTTGAGTCTTGCGAGAACGCGCGAGTGAGCAGCGAAGCTGTGAGGGGCCGGCAAATCAAATTTCATCAGCGACAGGACATACCTGCTATGAACAAGACAACACCCCATATTTATGAAATGCCTCGCTCGCGCGTTCTCGCGAGGCTCACTTTGCTTACCCAAATAGGAGAGCTTGCTTTCAGGCTAGTGAGAAAAAAACCATTGTAACATCTACTGGAGAGATCTCCATTTAGGTTTTTAAAAGAATATTTGCTATTCCACCTTTAAAAACAGAGCTTGAGAAGACAAAGAAAGATTTGGCAGCATTAAAAGAGCAAGCTGTGGGACTAACAAGGGAGTATGACAGGCTTTTGGATGAGCACTCTAAAGCACAGGTAGGTAATGTATAGTAGCTGGGAGGGGAGACACAATAACACACTGTCGATAGGGGAAGGTCTGCTCAGTCTGCCCTGAAGCTGAAGACTGCTAGTGAGTTTGACAGCTTTTGGATGAGTACCCTAAATATAGCACAGTTGGGGAGGGAGGGAGGGAAAGGACATGATAACACACTTAGAGGAGGGGAGGAGAGGGTCAGTTTGCTTTGATGGAGCCAGCTGCTGGACTACATGTGACAAGAGAGTATAACAGGCTTTGGGATGGACACTCTAAAGCAAAGGTGGGTAGGGAGGGAGGGAACATTTGTTACAATACAATAATAGGAGGAAAGGGGAAGGTAGTGTACAAAATGTTTTGAGGGGGGGCTGCTATAAAGACCACATTTAATTTGAGGAAACAATTATTCCTTCAATGAAAAATAGGCCCTTTGCAGGTAGCCATTCACGTGGTACAAAACCACCGTGCTGGTGAGCAAAAGTCGCACTGGGACAAGACAAACAAAGAAAATTACAGTTTAAAATTATGAATGTCTTTTGTTTGTCTTGTCCCAGTGCGACTTTTGCTCACCAGCACGGTGGTTTTGTACCACGTGAATGGCTACCTGCAAAGGGCCTATTAATAGCTAAATTCTCTCTTTGTCAGAGTTTGTTGTGATGACTTGACGATCACTTTTTATTGACTTGTGACCTCTTTGTGTTAATTTTTATCATTTTTTTTCCAAAGGCACAGCTGGAAAAAGACGAGACCCAAACTAAAGAAGACAAGAAAGACAACTGAGATGGTTGGGGGTGTATGGCCAGAGATTGGCCAGGGATCACTAAACCAACAAACTGCCGATTCTAATAATTATAGTTTACAAGATCTAGTCTTGTAACACACTGGGGAATTTTTTTGTTTGAAGATCAATGAGCAATAATCCTTGTGTTATCCACCTGCGTAAATTAAAAACAGTGTTCAAGAGGATTTAAAGTTCTAAATAAATAGCTGCTTCACCAGTGAGTACAGAGAAAACAGTTAAGTAAAAATGTATTGAGAAAAAATGATTTATAACCATGATCACCAACAATAAAAACCAAGTTTTGTTTTGAGGTTGTAATTATACTCTTATAAACTTAGGCATTTATGGGTTATATTCCCATGTGAACAATTTAAGGAATCAAGTCTGGAAACGGATCTTTTTGTAAAAAATGTTCTCGAGATTGGATAAGTTTGTAAAGGAATAAAGTGTTGTTCATTGACAGCTGTATAAACAGACGTTTTGTCAAAATTTGCGTTGTGCTTTTTAAGGTTTAGTACGCAATGTCGCTTAGTACTGAGAATCAATTATAATTACGTCACAAATAACAGTCGAGAATCATTTTCGGATTTATCGAGCGCTGCAGTTGGTTTAGTAATTTAAGAGGAAATTTTCGGAACTTTCTTCAAGAGCATATCGTCATAAAATAAGTTTTATTCTGTTAAAAGAAAACTAAAGATGGCCTCCGGACGTCAAAAAAGTGATTTGAAAAACTAGGGAGAAAAAACAGAAGTCTTTTGTTTTTTCAGTTTTCAAGAGATTCGCAGTTAAATGATTTAGCACACGACTTTTTTTTTTTTTCGAGAAACGCGTGAAAAATCATTTAAATCTAGAAAACTAAAAATTGACGTATTTTAAAAAAGTAGAAAGGGGTTGGTAAAGGGTGAATATCAATTTATCTTAAGATCCAATTTGAAGTTCGTCACGACTTTTCAATCTTGACCCAACAACACTGAAAAACTTTCCCTCCTTGGTTGCTATGGTTTCACGATTTTTCACGTACATAAATTATAAGTTTACACACACTTGTTACAATTTCGCACGTGTTTAACTGGCGCATGTTGTAACGATTGCGCACGTGTCTCGTTTTCACACTCTTATTGTTACGAACGCGCGCGCTTAGTTTACGCACCCTCTTTACCACTGTTTAGCACGCACGTAGTATTAAATGAGAATTCTATATCTACGTCACAAAGACTCGAGTTTCAGTTTCTGATTTCACCTTCTACTGCTCTTAAGCTATGGTTTCACACGCGCACAAGTTTAGCTCAAGCACCCTTGTTGCTACGATTTCATGATTCACGCCTGTTACGCACAGAAATCGTCGCGCTTTAAGGATGGACATTGTCACGATTGCGTACGTGCATAGTTTATACACCCTTGTTGCTACTGTTTAGCTCGCGCGTAGTACTAGTGGAGAATTCTATTTAAGGACTAGCAGAACATTGTGACCACTGTAGCCAAAGCAGCTCCCCATTCCACAAATTATAAGGGGGCACGGGTACAAGCTTCGGCGCAACGAGGGCGAGAACTTGCTTGATACCGCCGCACGAGCACTTCGTTCCCGTTGTCTTCGAACGTTTCACTTGGTTTTTCGCGCCTCTGTTCGAAAAGTGGGCTAGTCAATTTGGTACCTCTTTGCTGCTTCGTATTACAAACATATTAGCAGATTTATCTCAGAAGTTATGCATTTAGTATGCACAAAGTCGGGTCAAGTTAACTTTAATTTGCTTTTGCAGAATCATATCAGTCATACAAAAAATAATAATGGAATCACGACAATTTCTCAGATAATCTGATGGAGGGCTTGTTAAAAGACCGGCAGTTCCACTGAAATGAAAGCTAATGAGTAGTCCTGTCGGAGCCGCCATCTGAAGCCTAGACAGCAGATAATTCACTACCTTTTGTAACACCAAACACTGCACCTCACTAATACCTACTGCTATAGTGTGTAGGCTCCATAAGGTGTCCAACCTCCTTCAGGCAGAATAGGCCATTTCCGAGTTCCCCCGGGCCTCTGTATTAAAACGAGGTTCGGTGCTCAACCTATGATATGGAAATGATTTTTCATTCTCATGCAAATAAAACTCATTTCCACAAGAAAGGTTGAGCACCTAGCCTCGTTTTGATACAGAGGCCCGGGGGAACTCGGAAATGGCCTATTATTTTGCCTTTATCGAGCCAGGTTATTGCACGCATGTACAAAGTTGGTCCCAGTCTATTGATACCGAAAAGACCTCACGGTCAAGCCATCGTTCATAATTGTTCTTGAACTCACTGCTGAGCTCGACCTTTCCTCCGAGCACGCTCAGAACATCGTTATCAACTGGTTGATATTCATCCTCCTCGCTGTTATCACCCAAGCGTTCTCCGTTGTCAAAACCATATCTTCTGCTGTTGAAGCGATCTACGCATGCGCGCAAAGCGCATTCCTCTGCCTGGAAATCCCACGGGCGCGCATCAAGATCTGTCAATTACAAGCAAAGAAAAGGTGCTGTCAAACGGTCAGCACTTTTTAACACCTGTCGAAAGGCCCTTGGACACCTTATGAAGTTTACACAACGTAGTATTCCTTATCGTTTTGGATTAGCCGGTTAACCACTGCGTTTTACCATAGTCTCTCCAACGGAGTGTTGGAGAGACTATGGTTTTACAGATTAGGGTTAAAGCACTACCTTTACTGATTAGGGTTAAGCACTGCCTTTACTGATTAGGGTTAAGCACTTTCTCGAAACTGGTTAGGTTCCTTCTTTCGGTTGGGGTTGATGCTATGTGTACTTTACCTTGTGTAAACTTCATAAGATGTCCCAGGACCTTTCGACGGATGTTAACGAGTGCTGACCCTGTCAAACGTCCTGCGCCAAGAGAACACAATGACAGTCGCCGACGCAAATGCTTAAAAGAACTCACGCTCTTATAAAATCTCGCTGATCGGAAAGGCGATTGCGCTTATCTCTTATCCCAAGACAAAAGCAAACAACACAAGCTATTATGACACACTCTACTTTCTCAACTCTAACTCACACACAGCGACAATGACGTCTCGAGAAAATTTTGATCATCCTGAAAAAATTCTTACATTCCTGATGACATGAAACGCTAAGTCTAGCAATGGTACACTAAGCGACCATCTGCCATCCACAACTGGCCGGGCTCAAAAACATTTTATTTGATTCCTGGTTTCCGTCAGTTTTCTTTACTGAACTTTATGAAACTTTTCGCAGCACTCATAATAAAACACAATTTAAATTTAAGTTCACCATCCATTTACTGTCGGCATTTTATTGCCGCACACACCATTTCACCTTATTAGTAACAAGCTCTTTATTGGAATGTAATGCACCCCCCCCCCCCCCCCCCCACGAAAAAAAAGGCCTAGCAATCCATGGAATACACAATACAAATTAAAGCAATTTTTTTGGACTGGAGCAGTATTTAAATCCAGCGTTCCCTCCACTTACCGTTGCCATAAGCCCAGTCGTCATTAAGACGATGGCGCACTTTCTGATAAATCGCAGACATGGTCTTCATGTTGCTCTTCCGCCAATTTCTCCCTAAATACTTTGTCTGGGCCTTCAGCAGCTGCGAGATAAAACAAGCACCAATCGTTGAAATATGACTACGAAAATCCGTTATTCTAAACAGAGCCAGTAGCGTTGATTCTCGTTGATTGACATTGCGTTGATTATCACCTCCCAGCCGCGTGAAATAAGCGGATGATGAATAAATAGAAATAAATAACGATTTACAGTTAGCAATTCCACAGAGTCTGACGGCGGAGCGTATTTCTAAGTGGGGGGGCTGAAAACGAGCGCCGGAGGCGCGAGTTTGTAGGGGGGGTCTGGGGGCATCTCCCCCAGAAAAGTTTGAAATCTAGAGGCTCGGAAATCGTGTTTACAGCATTCTCCGCGAGATACTTCTTGAAATAATTAGCCTGGATAAAGCGTGAAATAAAAGGCACTTTAAGTGCTTACAGCAATGTTTTGGAGGTTATTTCTCGGCCTTCCGGTCTCCTACGCTAACCTGCGGTTTTTACAAGCTTCCCAGCGTCTGTGGGAAGCAAGCATGCCCTGTACAATTTCTCGCGCCAGTCTCCAACTCGCGCCTCAGGTATTCCAACCCTCTTTGGGGGAATAGCCTGAAGAGAATACTTTCGTTTTCTTGTTCTCCTTTTTTATTTCTTTATACGTACCATATACTAAAACAAAAACTAAAAAAACTGTCATCCTCCTCAAAAGTGGGGGGGCTAAAGCCCCCCCAGCCTCCGCCGTCCCTGCCTGATTCCTGATCGAACTGGAATTTCCAATTGTTGGCTATTAAGTAGAGAAGAAAACCGGGTACCCGGTGAAAAACCTCTCATAGCAAGGGAGACGATCAACAACAAACTCAACCAACAAATAGTTGTATATCATTCTCATGATGTATTTCCAAAGATATTTTTTAACTCTCTGAATACTATCCAAAGACAATACGAAGGTTTCCATCATTTCCGATGGTTCGCAATGAAAGGAAGCTAAACCAAGAACGTTTAAATCAAAATCCTTCTGTCATGATAATGTACAGCGAAAGGATATTAATGACCACTAGAAACAAAACCGTATCCCCCAGAAAAGTTTTCCAGCAGAAAAATATCAATAAACTAACCTTTAGCACATACAGCTGAAGAAGTTCGTGTTTGACCTTTAAAGCGCGCTTCAATATCGGCGCAGACTTGAACACAACCAGCATCTAAAAAAGGAAATATTTGTTAGTAATGTAACCCTATGTGATACACCTCAGTTTGAGCTGCTAAACGAGCGGAATGCTTCATCCAATTCATCACTTTACAAACTAGAAATTCTCTGAACTGGAGCCGAAATGCGCCCCGCAATTGTTTCTGGGATCGTTACTGGCAAAGCACAAGTCAGCTATTGGCCAATTTTTGAAAAACAAAGAAATCTTTTAAGATTATTTAAAAACGGTTGTATCTGTTGTTGTTGTTGTTTTTTTTTTTGAGGTACCACACAATATAAGCGACATGATAATCCTGTAACAGACACACCATTGTTCGCGAATGTTTCCATTTCGTAAGTTTCTGCAGTACCCGTACAAGATTGATACAAGAAAACAAGTTCCTCCAACAGCAGGCCTCTTGATCAGCATTTTCCTGTAAAAAGATAACCAGACGGCAACGTTTCAGTCATTGCCTAAGTACACAAAGTGCGCGGCGCTGATTTTGTTCAAATCAAATAATGTGTCAGTTACTAGTCAGCAATTTAGCTTAATAGAGAGCGAAACCCAAATGTACTAGGTTTTCTTTCCTAAATTCATCGCCAGATAATGAGCTAAAAATGGAGATCGAAGCTACTAGTTCTAAGATCGTTTGAGGGGACAAACGTTAGTTTCGATTGGTTACTGGTTGCCTCTGGAAACGAGCAACAAATCACAACAAACGCTGGCCCACCAAAACGATTCCAGAAATCATGGCGCCGAAAGCTAGTGCCCATTCCTCTTTACATCGGATGGTATGTTTTTCATTGTAGGTCCTGTGAAATCTATCATCTTTTTTGGTTTCAAAAATCATTATTCATATACATATGATTCGTAAAAATACTAAATTTAAAAGAATCAGTTCTCAAAAGTGACAGCGCGCAGTCTGCAAGAGGAAAGTAAACATACCCACATGAAAGTAGTCTACAGGCCATTTTCAAGTTGGCGTCATTTTACCACAACTACCAGAATGCTATATATAAGGACTTGTGGTCTTTTTTTTTTTCTGTAAAGGCGCCCGTTTCTTAAAGCCATTGTTTATCGTAAGCTCTAGGAGCGCGACAATTTTAGTAAAAAAAAAATGTAAGTGAAATCAGCCTTAACTTACCAGACTCTCGGCGGTTAGTTCCAAGGGATCACCTAATATACAGGCTGGAAAATCGAGCTGTGGAATGCTAAATCAAGCAAAAAGAGAAATTGACTTCAATCTCTTCCATTTAATCAACGTTCTGCTCCCCGTGGTACCTGGTGCAAGAAGTGTCCACCACTTAATTGAGGGCGGCGCTTATTGGGAGACAGCACAAAAGTCAGGACAACCCACTTTGGTCAATCATAACAGACGAAACTACTCCACGCACACGCAAGAGGCAGCAAAAAAAGCCAGCATGGTGCTTTGTGTTTCTGATTGGCGGAGGAAGCAGCGATAATTCTGGCAAATCACCGGACGAAGGCAATTAAATTAACCAATCACCTTAAAGAAAGCGCGTTCGGCGGACGTAAAGGGCGGGAAAACATGTGAGGAGAAGCAATTGGTTTCGGTTGTCATTGAATTGGCTGAGAAGTAAAAGCGAGTACTGTATCCAATGCTGAACAAGGCACGACAATAAAATTCAGTTCAGTTTTAAATGACATGTTTTAACTTACGTGTTTTTGGCCGCGATGAACGCGGAGATGTTCTGATTTAGGAATTTCAGGATTAGAGGAATGCAGTTGGCGAACACAAGATGCTGGCTCATGAATTCAAACTAGAGACAGAAACGAGACAATGATATTATGTACAAAAAAAGACTGTCAACAATATGCTTATTTGTATACGCATTGCACGCTTTACACGAAGATTTTCTTCTTCTTTCGCATTTAAGTGCTTTGAAAGTGTGCAATTAAGCAAATGACAACCTAAAATTCGAGTACAAGAATTTTTTTAGTAAAAAAGATAAAACCGAAGCCGAAAGAAGTCTTGTTTAAAGTATATATTCCGATAACAACTAAGAATACAGTCAAGCTCTACAAGACTAGTTCGCCCGTATAAAGCAAACATAACACCTTCGTTGTGTGGTTGTTCAGTAATAGTTTGGGTTAATTAAGTGTCTACTAAAGGTTATTTATTTATCTTTCACTGACTGACCAGAGACAGTTGTAAAGTTCTTAAAATTGCATTACGTACTGAATAAAAGAAGGAGCCCAGCAACATTTAAAAGAGCACAAGTCGTTACACTAATAAGTACACGTATAAGTTTAGACGAACGGCAAATTTCCACCAGCATCGAAAGTTGGACTTTGGTGTCAGTAAACTGCATGTAGGAAATCATTATAAAATAATTCAACTCTTTCCAACTCTTTCCTATCAAATAATGCTTCCTAGAGCTTCCTACTTTTAGGCATTTCACAGATGTCCACGAAGCTTTGTTTTCGGCTACCTGCTTATTTCCCGGACTTTTGAGTCGCGGCCATTATCTTACGATGTTGACCAACCACTGAGAGGATTTAAAGTTTTTGGGCAGTCAATGACGGTTGACCTCACCTGATATGTATGATTCAGCTTAAAGTGTTTTAACAAAAGAAACAGCACCCCTGAGATGGCTTTCACTATGATTTCCTTCAAACAGAAAGACAACAAGAAGCAAGAAACAGTTACATAGATGCCTGCAGGTTATTTTGTTTGTTAAAAAGCCAGCGTTAAAAGAAAATTGGAAATACAGTTAAAGACTATTACAAACGTCTGTAAATCAGCGCCAAGATCCTTGTTCTGGGCATCCAACGAGCTGCAATGAATTACCGGAAATGCGTTCCTAATTTTCCTTTACCTCGATTGGCAAATCAACCATGGCTTTTTTTACCAGGCCAAACTTGGAGAGTGCTCCAATCCTTGAACACGGAACAAGGGTTTCGGCAGTGCATCGCAGACAGATTTAGGCTAAACATGTATGGAATCAATTTCTGACCTACCTTATGTCTATTAACGTCAATTCCTAATCTCATGGAATGAAGAACCGATGAACTAAAGAGTAAAATAGAAATCTAATGAAATGAGACAACACATTGGGATGGGAGGGTGAAGGGATTGTGGGAGACGGCGTAAAGAAGCTGTAGGACAGTATTTTAGATCCTAAGGAACTGTTTATTACTATGTATTAAAAACGTGGTTTCTACTTATCGAATCTGTGCCGAATAAATTTATTAAGTTTAACCAGTAAAAAGAAAAAATAGGGTTTGGTACTGTTCAGTGATTAGGTGGTTCTGGCTTTCAATTGTACGGATGAAATGCCAAAGTGTGACCTAGCCTGCGAACAGGCTCCAAAATGGAGTGCATGGGGCGAAAAAGAAAATCGGCGACGATTCGGCGATTTTTCCTTTCGCCCCAATTCACTAGTGTGATCATTCGCATGAAAGGTACTGAGCACTACGTTCCCGTGGTATTACATGTTTATTATGCTGTACAAAGTACAATCATGGACAAAAGTCTTGGGACACTTTTGCGTTTCTGGGGCGATTACCAATTCACACAGGTCCAACCCCTCCCCTCACCCCACAAACAATGTTGCATGCATTTATCGAGAATTTTTCCGAGTTTCAACTTTTGGATAGGGTGGGGGAGGGAGAACTGCAAGAAAATCTCGAAAAGGATGCACTGTTTTAAGAGGGAGCCAGGAAATGACAGAATAACATGAATATTCAGTACTATCCCAAGGACTTTTGTCCAGGATTGTAGTTCTAACTTTTGAGCCTGTAAATGAAACCCTACGATGTGAGCATTCAAGTGAAAGCTACTGAGCAGTACTTTCCTGTGGTACTGTTTATGTTGCTGAATAACTCAGTTCGTATTAATGAATCTAAGACAAATGTTTTGACTAAATCAACTCACGGCATATCCTCTGGCAGCACGTCTGCTAGTATGTTTATCGACTCAGTTTTAGCTTTAGCAGTAGGGGCAGCAGCAAGAAGAATCTTAAGCAAGGCGATCTGAAAGAAAAAGACAAATCTGTGAATCTTACTGATATCTAAAGCAGGATTCGGCCGGGACCACACAAATCTTAGTCCTCTGGCGTCCAACCCAATTTTGCCTACTAAATCTATTGTATTCTAGACGTTCCCATTGCTGTCGCAGTTGTTGATTCGTAAGGTCCCTATTTTGCACAAAACGAAGTTCGAGGGTTTCATGGCAGTTTAATCCACAGGAGTTGTTTTGAACAGTTTTCAGTCGCTCGTTTCCTAGCTTCAGAAGGGTGGAATTCTCTTTCTCTCTCTCTGCGTGGATATGAAACATGCGAGAACAGACTTTCCATAAATGGTTGAGTAGAATTTTTAGAACGTGCCCACACTACTCACCATGTATTGAGGTAAATTAGGTAACATTGCTTCGTACAACTGTTCCACAGAATTTGAAGGAACGTCGACTTTTCCCTGTAAAGAATGCCAAACTAACGTGTCACAGCAGTTTGAGTAGCAATAAAAAATAACCTTTCTCTCGTATTACCTAAGACCCGTTTATATTGGAAAACATGTCCCGAGTTCATCTCTTTAGACCTTACACTCCCGGGGCGGGTACACATTAAAGTCTTACACGGGGAGGCTCCGCCCCGAAGTCTAGCCCTGTACCCTTTTATATAAAAATGACAGAAAAGGCGCCCTTTTCGCATACCTTCTATTGACAAATGGTACCCTTTTAAATACCTAGTACAGACCTTTGCATCCCTTTTAACTGCTGTAAATGCACTGTCTTTTAAATATGATATAAATCACAAAACCGGAACGTTTTCTCACTTTTTTTACAGCCATAAAATTCTTCTGTTAGTCCTTTGGCCTTTTTACAGACCGAGATAACAGATTTGCCTACCCTTTCATACACTTCAACTAAGGTGAAATTCCCTACCCTTTCATCTAACTAAAGCCTAAAAAAGGTAACCCTTTGCGCCGGAGCTTCTCCGTATGGGTCATTATGGGGAGTGCTCCACAGGGCCTCTTACCAGCCGTCCGTCAAACAAAAATATAAAGGGGATTTATTGCGCCACCATTCTCAATAACGCGTGATTGTTTAATTGAGTCCTCAGCAGTGCTTTCGTAAAGTATTTCGACAGTCATGATTTTACACCATAAAATTTTGCGATTTTTCGTGAATTAAATACCTTAGTGAAAGGTCTGTTGGAGGCCTCCTCTTCGTCTTTGATCTGAATCTCAGAAAGAGAGACATACATATGCTGTGGAGAAAAAATCAGTCTTTTAATATCAACCCTGATGCTGCTAGAAGGTTTTCCTCAGTTACTGCTTGATCACAGTCAAACCATAAATAATCTTGCTTCTCTTTGTTTTATTATTTATTTTGCACTTGTTAGTAAAGAACCGCTACGAAATATTGTAGTTCATATTTTAAATGAAATAAATAATAAAAATTACCCTAATCTAACATCATTTTTTCCTGTCAAAGCAGTCACTTTTGCACTCAAAAGGGAAACACAAAAACAGTGTAAGCGTAATTACCTTTTTGAGAATTGAAAGTCCTTCGTGTATCGGCCCAGGAAGACCCGCGATTGTGTGAGAGTCGCTGCAAACAAGAAAAAATATTTCTGGAACATTATTATTCGTTAAAGTTACTTAGTCTACTTATTGTATACAATAATGAAGAACATTCTATTCGGCTGCCAAACAAAATACGCAACTTTAGAGTTGCCCCAGGCCTCTGTTTCAAAGCGAGCTAAGTGAGAAGCCAATGATATGAAAATGGTTTTTTATTTTCATGCACATGAAACGTATTTTCACAAGAAAGGTTTAATTTGCACTTAGCTTCGTTTAGAAAGCGAAGGGTTTGGAACTCGCGAATGGCTTATTTCCCATCTTGAGGTTGGACAAGAGTCTGGGTATGCGTTGGGTCGAATGGCACCGTAAGACTGTTTTCTTTGGGGGGGGGGGGGGGGGCGGGCGAATTTTGACCAGTTTTCCACGCAACCTCGTAATCGCCAAGCGTGCTTAAAACGGTCCCATGATGCATTTCGACACTGCCTCAACCCAGTGTCACGTTTAACCTGGTGGGGAGGGGTGGAGAGGTCCTGGGGGTGGGAGGGTGAAAAATTTGAAAATGTGAATAAATCTGAATACGTCAGCTTTGCGGTTTAGTATAGACAAAAAACATTTTTGAAAAAGGAATTTTTCTGAGTTCTCTCGATCATCTTTGGCTTAAACTGGAGAATAAAGATGCCCTTTTGTATCAAGCACTGGGATGAGGTGGCCTCTTTAAAAAAGAAATAGGTTTCATATCCATATCCCCTGAATGCAAATGCTTGAGTGTTTTCAACGTAGAATAAAGACCATTAAAACGAATGATGTGGCGCTTGTTCAGTTCAATATCTCCCTCATTTCGGGTATTGAAGCAAAAAGTCCGCTTCGTTACAACTTCGTACAAGAAAAAAAAAAGGTCACTAAATAAACTTGTCAACGGCCGTACGGACAGAACTGAATGTTTTTACACCCTTGGAAAGGGGATTTTTCCTTAACTATTTCCTATTATGGTTCTTGTTGGTATGGTATGGAACGTTTCAACGTTATATGTATAAACAGGTAAAGGAAATATTATCACGTCTTTGAAGAAAATGCGAAATGATACAAGTGACGTGTCACAAAGTGCAATGATCAGCGATTTTCTGGTTAAGGAATTTGCGAAAACCTGTTTCTACCGGATCATGTAATGTAATCGCGAGCGTGGGTACGAATGATTAATTCGCTACTGGTGATTAAATAGACTTTAGAAATCAGAGTAGAATCATATCAAAACTAGAGATATACAGATTATGTGTTTTCATAACCTCAGTTAACAAAATCATAACACGTCCTTTCAACAACACAAATCCTTGTACATGCAAAATACAATGTCGCTTTGTCTTTGCACATAAAGCCTAACAAAAAAACAAACCTTTATTTAATAGGGAAAATCTCTCTGACAGTCAGTTTCAGATTATAATGATAACAATTTATTATTCTTTTATTGTTGATTAATTTTAGCATTATTTGAGGAAATGCCATCTGTAATTGTGCTATCCAAATGAAAGCTATCTATCTGTATTAATTTCCTGTACAGATGATTTTTGTTTTTGCAGAAAATGAATCAAGTTTAAAACATTCTTTAGTATCAGCTTTTTCAAAAACAAAATCAATCAAAGCGGCTGTGAGCAGGATTTTCCTGCTCTGTTATGCTGTGAAGAGCAAAGCAATCTTCTAATTTATTGAGTCCGCCGCCACGATCAGTCAAAAACCAAAGGTAATCTTGAAAATGAAATGAGCCGAATGGGTAGAACTTTCTCGCGGTTATGTTCACGGGCTTTGTATACAGTAACGAATAGTTTCAAGTACATACTACATCTCTGAGTAAAAGTCTTAAGTGCAACCGTGAAAGGAAGGCGATGTTTAGCTGTAATACACTTTGTTCTACTTTACACGACGGTTCCAAGCTTTCGATCTGTGAAAATCTTAGAGTATGATCAAAGAAAATAACACTACATGTACCGAGTAGTAATTTCCTGCAGTGGTTTAGCAGTAATTCAAGGATTTTTTCTAGGGTCAGACAAACAAACATTCAGACAAGCTTGTGATTTTAGTAATGTTAAGAGCTTTAGAGCTCCCACCCGCGTTTAAAAACCTGAACATTTCTTTAAAATAGTTTTCTGCGTGATCAACACCTGTTGATATCAAACACGAATCTCCAGGCAAAATCGAAACAAATTCCGTTCAAGATTACCCCGACCACGGCTTGGAGGGATCCAGAGAAGTCATTTCCTGTTAATAACGAACTTAGCCTTTGCATTGGTCTGCATTACAGCCCACCTGCCACAGAAATTCCTCAATCGAGAACTGAGACCTGCGCCGGGGGGGTGAGATTCAGTCGCCATTATTCAAGATGAACCGGAACGTAGCAAGAGACTGATTTAAAAAAAGAGATAGGGCCTGATCGTGTCCGAAGCAGACGGTCACGGTATCTTTTATGGTACAGTATTTTGATATTTGGTTGATAAATACAACCTACGCCGCGGCTTATAAAAACCTGAACAAGAGTAAACGTTTTACGAAACGACTTAAATATACCCTGCACGACTTTTAATATCTAGGAAGATCGAAGGAGACTCTGCGTGCTGGGTAACTTAAGTAGGATTTGTTCTAGAATTCTACGAGAATTGTTTTCGCAATGTCCCTTCTATCTGAGAGCCTGGAACCAGCTACGTTTATAAAAAGTCCACGTAGAAAAAAAAATAAAATAAAAACTACCTATTCACAACTTGCGAACTTGCGTTGCCAGTTTCCCTTAAAATCGGGTATTATTGTTACTCGTTTTGGGCCAATATATTCTCCATTTTATTTCCCTCAAATATTACTAAAAACCTTCGCGGCACGGCAGTCCTAAATAGATGGAACAATCGCCCCCGGATCTTCGATTTGCGCAGCCAGATCACTAATGGTGTATTGTTCTTATGACAGCTTGCCTGGAAGCGTGCATGCAAAAGCCACAATAGAGCAGATTATTAAACGATTACATGACGTCACCGACTTAACACTATCTGGCAAAAAAATATCCACAAATCTGAGGTGTCACACGCGCAGAGATTTGCTTTCCGTTTAGCTGGAGCGAGCTGTTTGGCAGTGATTTAAGATTACTGAACTCAACGGACAACCAACGATGCCTCGATCTTTCTTGATCAAGAAGAGGCCAGAGAAATCCACCAAAGACGCTTTTAATGAAGCGAAGCCGAAAGGTACGATCTAGTTTCATTTTGTGCACTTGTCATTGACTAGAAATGCCAGCGCCCGACCATTCCATGTAGGTAACAAGTGTACTCATGACAAAAAACTCTGTTCACTTTTCTTCACGTTTTCCCTTGAAACTTTCGCAAAAATTCATTTGTTACACATCTCAATTTAAAATGAGATAGTCCTGCCCTGTTTTTACTGCTTCAAAATGAAATTGTAAGCGCCCAACAACTTCACAGTTTTCCGGTATTGCGATATTATTTGATAGTAGAAGCACATGGTTAACTCGCGATCTTGCTTTAAAACCATCAGGTCGCCTACTTGACCTCCGAGATGAAACTATCACCGATTCCGTGCAAACTCAAGAAACTTCGACAGTGCGGGGTTGGAACGGTTTCAGAACACCACTGATTTATCCAGCAGAGATAACATCGTATAATTTCCAACCTCGCGTACGGCCGTTGCAGTGTGCACCGAAACTGAACCAAGATGAAAGGTTGTTGTTGACACACGAAGAAAAACCCGGAGATTCCAGTGGGAAAAAAGTGATGGAAGAAAAACAACAATCAACAGATTTCACGAAGAATTCGCGCGCGGTAAAAAAGCACACGTGCGATGAATGCCAAAGAAGTTTCGCGACAGTTGCGTCGTTCCGCAAGCATCATCACCGTCGAAAGGAGTTTGCATGCAAACACTGCGACAAGACGTATATTTCCCTCGGAGCGCTTAAGATGCACATACGCACGCACACTCTGCCGTGCAAGTGTACAGTTTGTGGGAAAGCTTTCAGCCGTCCGTGGTTATTACAAGGCCACATTCGCACGCACACGGGGGAAAAGCCCTATCAGTGCCCTAAATGTCAACGCGCGTTTGCTGATCGTTCAAACCTGCGAGCGCATTTACAAACGCACTCTGCAGTTAAGAAATACTGCTGTTCCAAATGCACGCGTTCATTCTCTCGCATGTCCCTTCTACACAAACACCAATACACGTGCGGTGCTGATCAATGAAGAAGACTAACATTTCACGATTGTATTTCACTGATCTTATCGAATGGAAAAATCAGTGCAGCAAGACTGTCATTGAAAACAGTTGTTAAGGTTGAATAAGTGCTCGATTTCTATTTAAGACATAATTTGCGGCTCTAAAGTGTAACACGTTATTTCATTTTTCTTTGGTCGCATGAAATTGAACGTAAAAAAAGCTTGAGACGAAATTTCTCACAGTTTACGTTTTAAATAACATTTTGACACCTTCTGATTGAGTGGTTATGTAACGCATTTTTCTAGACAGTTTTTAGCTTGTTGGGCTAATTTATTTATCTGTTTCTAGATTCCTCGAAAGACGTGGACATTGTTATTTAATTTTCTTAGATCGCGGGGAAGTTGGCCGTAAATTGACAAACGAAGAAAAAACACTTTTGATGATCAATATTACATTCTTTTTCTCGGGTAATTGTGAATAAGAGCATTATTTAGGTCAATTAGAAGTATTAATAAAATAACATGACAATAAATAGGTGCCAAATCACAGCTAAAAATAAATTACAAAAAAAAAACAATAAGAGGCTTTGACAAGTAGCTAGACTGCTTTATCCTGTTAATTCAGTTGAGGAAGGGGTATAAACAACGTCCTAGATTGTCTAGATTTGACTCAGATAGTTCCGTTTTATTGACCCCAATTGCCTCTGTGGATAAAATACTTTAAAATGTTGGCAAGAAAGGCAACAACTGAGCTGTCGGTTTCCTTTGTGCATGGTAAAAGAAACCTCGTTCTCTTCGAAGGCACGAAGACGACTGAAACGAGTGACTTCGCTTCATCAGGGAGAATGTCAGCACGTTATGGTCGTCAAATTTGTTTGCGAATTCTCGAACGGGCTGGACTAAATTTGGTTTTGAAACGGCGTCTATGAAAAGCAAGTTGATTGACCTCAAAGCTAAGACAAACATCCGATTCCTAGCAAAAAAACAGCGCAAAGAACACCTGTTGGCCTGTCCTGATACTGTATCTGGGTATGGGGTATAAAAAGGGCGGATTAAAATTGGCTTATAAAACAAGTTCACACGGAAATCAAAACATTCATAAAAGAACATTAAGCCAAAGAAAACATACGACGTGTTACTGAACAGTCATAAAACTTCAGATTTCCGATTTCAAGGTATTTCAGTGAATAACTCATTCCGTGTGTTAGATTTAAGTTGGACAGAAGCCAACTTGAATTGCACTACAAACGTGCGGCACGTACGCACTTTCGATTAATTTGCCACTTCAAAGTGCAATTCGAGATAATACTCGGTTGTTATTAATACCTTCTTAGGAAGGATTGGGTCACAAACCGCACAAAAAGGAAGTTTTGATCTAAGAATTTCAGAAGGTTTTACCGTTTCCTGCACTTAGAAATCGTCAGACAAAGTTAACTTTTGCTAGTTCTGTGGATGAAATCTTTCAGCGTGACTTTTTTAAAAATATATTCTCAATGATACTGTTCAATGTGTTTCACGGCTAAAAAACGGAAATCCATCCTTCCCCCTCAACTGCTACCAGAAACAAACACATCGAACGCACTCTCCTAAGCTCTGATTACTTCTGGTAAAACATTAATCTGTCTGCAAGTGCATTCTAATCGGCGCGATAAAATTTTAAACGGTTCTTTCTATACCTAGACACACCTAGGGTAACTCATGCCTTCTAAAATTACTGATTCAAAGGTTTACGAAAACATGGGCCCAGGTTTTTTGATGACTCTTTCGGCCACTTTTATCAAGACCGAAACTTTAAGGGGACCTTTCTGATTAACAAAAACCTGCACACTGAGTGTCAATGTATTTAGCGAGAAAGTACTAAGTACTATGTCTTGCGTCTTCGACTGAGGACACGAACCAGCGCCATTTTACGTGGTCAGCCGTGGTTAGCCGTTCTTTGTCTACCTTCATTTCGCAGTTATTTTAAGATAGTCTTGGTCCGGTCCCGCGGTTTAAGCTCGCGACTTCCTGCACTGAACTCAAGCGTTCTACCTTAGCTAGTCCTGACAAATCAGGATTGTAAAATGTAAAAAACTCATCTTTTCAAAGCCACAAAAAAACTCCGAACATCGCACATGCATGGAACAGTCAACTAGAATTTTTTCACCTTTATTAAGCTTTGTCTGCACTGTTTAAACTGGAAAGCATAACATGTCGACATAAAAAATACTTCGGCTTGGTACGAACAACACCTGCTAGAACATTTCGATATGCGACGATCCACTTTTAAGATCGGCGCGACGCTGTTTCGCTTCGCTTCGTCACCGAAACCGCTCCGAAATAGACGCTTTTATGTGTGATCAAAAGCCCGTACCCGGTAGGGTTGTCGTGCCCTTGAAGAGCTATCCCGTATAGTGAAGACACAACCTTTAAAATTCCTAGACAATGTTTGGAGTCTCTTTCTTATAAACACTAGCTTACAGGAAACAGTCATTGGGTGGCCTTGATGCTTCACTTTGCTGTTTTAGTGATTCATTCAGATAATGAAATGCAAAGAAATACGACCAGTAAAAACTCCTCTTGTCAATGACTTAAATCCTAAGTAACCTGATTCAAATAAGAGCTACGAGCTCCTGAAAAACTTTTGATCTCTTTTTTGATCGCTTTTTAGTTTTCGTTTTTCCTGTTGTATTGTGTTTGTTGTGGTTTAATCAGAGCATTAAATTTCAACTCAGTGAATGAAATCTTCACATGCGAACGTGCGCACTAATTTCAAAGACAAATACGTATTGCAAAATTATTATTCATTATATCATGTAATGGAATATTATAGATTTCCGCTTGGGGGTTCTAAGTAGGGAATAAATAAAAATAGTTTTACTGACACATTTCTTGTGTCAGAGCAGATCAAGGGTTGACTTGCTCGTGATTTGGGCGCGGTCCCAAATCCCAGTTTTGTCCGAGCACGATCCACTCTTTCATCTGGGCAAAAATATCCTAAAAAAGTTGAGGTTTTAAAGGCCAAATAGAGAACTGATGCGGTAAACGCGGTAAATCTGAAATAGGGGACCATGCCGCTGACATGCAAAGCGCTTACCATGATGAAACCTCGCACTTTTGTTTTAATTCACGTGTACAAGACAACTACTTCAGCTCACCCACTGTGCGTAAAACTAGAAGAAGTTTTGCTTTAACTGGCGCTGTTTGTCATGCTATGTAACATGGTTCTCAACTTTTACGTTTCTGCACGAAATCCTAAAGTGCAACCATTGAAATTTATATGCTCCTGAGCAGCACTTCCTGTGGTACTGTTTATTAAGCTGCGCAAGGTGGTTCTAACTTTTGAGTCTGTGGATGAAATCAGAGAGTGACTATTCAAGTGAAAGCTACTGGGCAATACTTTCCCGTAGTACTGTTTATTCTGCTATACAAGGTGCTTCTAACTTGTGGCTCTGTGGATGAAATCCTAGGGTGTAACTCACTCAAAAAAAAGCTACTGAGAAGTACTATTCTGCAATACTATTTATTACGCTCACTGTGCAAGGTGGTTTTAACCTATATAACTTTCGAATTTATTAAATAAAATAAATAAATAAAGATTTAGCTAGGTCATTTAAACGAATCCTTTCAGCAACTTTATCTTGTATAGCCGAGTCAGTTCGAGTGTTTCCGGTCTCCACACAGAACCTTTTCGTTTAATAAAAGATTTTTCTTCTTTTTCTATGCGAAACGTCCAAGGTCGGGAGAAACATATTAAGCATATTTGGGTTGTCTGCCAAGTCAAGATATCTGTTTATTTTTCTAATGTAGGAATTACATAGAAAGATAGAAGCAAATAGCGACAAGAACAGCATGTCTTACAGTGAATGAATAGATGGAACAAAAGCTACTCGATTATTCTAAAATCGGCTTATCCAAACAATAAACAAAAAAATGTCACGTTGTTGTGTAGAAAATGGCAAGGACGCACGAATATTGTAAATTTAATGTCTGGACAACAGGCGTGATTTCCAAGACTACTAAGACTTCGTTTTATCAAGACAAACGACATTACTTTACAACGGAACAACAAAACCACCATTATAAGACTTATGAGTTCTCTTCAATGGCTAGAACTCTAAAAATGATTAGAATCAGATCAGTTTTTTGTCGTCTCGCCGTGAGGATCTGCTAGCCGTTGTTGTTTACTGCCTTTATTCACTACTTTGAAACATTGTAACCCGCTCAGCAACAACAATTCCTGAACTTCTCAGTCGATTTAAGTCACAGTGACATCGAGTGAAACGGCACCTGTATTGCAAAAAGACGCGAGACGACAGGGGTGTAGCCAGGATTTTTCAAAGGGGGGTCACAGAGGCTACTCTCCAGATCACCATCTGGGGATCGCCGACTTTTTTTGGTTTATACCGCTGCTTTCCCTCCTGTATCAGCGGGTTCAGTCGTCACAGTATCGCGGCATGAAGGCCTTTATTCACTAAAGACAAGAGCCGTTGACAAAAATGCTTTACAAAAAAACAAATTTAAAAAAAGTGGGCTTTTCAACAATGGCTTTTACGGCCAAGATATTGTCATGGCGTTTTCGCCACCTGAATATTGTAGGTTGTTTGCTCAAAAGAAGGCCTACCAAGGGGGGGGGGGGGGGGGGGTCTCACGGGCACCCCAGGACCTCCCCCTAGCTACGCTCCTGGAAGAGGGGGAGGGGGAGAGGAGAGAGAGAAAATTGAAGGGAAGTTACAAAACAATATATGGTTCCCCCACTTATTCCGCTCATGGCAATAAGATTTTACAGTAAATGTTTTAAGGCCAAAAGAGGGAAATGAGATGTCCACTCATATTCCAGGAAATCAAAAAGTTTATTCAACTGAGTACAACTGCAATATGCATAACTGCTTACAACAAATACCAATAGCACGCGACCACTCCATATTTGCACTTTAAAAATTCATAAATTCAAATACCCAAAACTTGTCTTGGTGCACTTAGTTTTAAAGCAAGCTGCCGGCCCTTCAAGATTTTTAGAAAACCTTCTACATGTTTCCACGGGGTTAAAAGTAACAGTGGCTAAATTTATTAATAGAGAGAAACCTGAATTTTACAGAATTTGGTCCTCTACTGCGTTCTGGCAAGTCTAACCTTGTCTTGGGTGTCCTGTGTCACCAGCTATAGCTTTTATTTCGACGCCACTTGATCTCGCTTTCATGAAGTCATATGGCCTCGCTCTCATTTACCAGTGATCACGAGTCATATGACTAAAGCGTGATAATACTGCTTCGGGATTTTCATAATCCTGAGCCAGCGAGCAAGCTCTCCATTTGCGAGATAACGCGAAAAGTCACGCGCCACCGGGTACGCGAAACGCGAGGGCGAGAGGCTCCGCTGGCCACTCGAAATAGAGAGCTGCTCGCAGGCTACCAACTACTTTATAGTAGCCTATATAGTCATTTACTTTAATTAGTTAATGCACTTACCCTCTCAACTGAAAACCAACGAACTTGTTCCTAGTATTATCCAGAAAAATATCCACATCTTTTTGTCTGCGAAAAAGGAAAAAGACATTAGCAATGTATGTACAAAGTTTGCCTTTTCCGGGCGTTCTGATAGCGGAGGGTAGCGTGAAATGGTGAGCGGAGGAAAAATGGGCGGAAGAAAGGAAAAGTTCGCCCTCTTTCTTTTCAACATGTTTACAACAAACCCAAGTTATACCGATATGGCTTTCCTAAATAACTCAAGCTCACGGTGGCTCAAAATCACACTCTACTACTATACCCACTACCCAAAGTTCCGCTTTGGTTAATAGAGAGCTTTAGATTCTAGGGGTGCGTTCGATTGGGAAATCCGGATTTAGATTTTCAAAATCTAAATCTGGATTTCCCAATCGAACGCGAAATCTGAAAACGGATTTCACCTCCGAGAAATCCGTCCTCAGGGTGGATTTCAATTAAGAAATCCAAATCCGGATTTTTTGGATTTCCCTTTTTACCGTTCGATTGGGAAATCTGAAAAAGGATTTGCAAAACTGTTCTCGTGAACAGCGGTCTTCTTTTTACTAATTATACGTGTACATGCAAGACCGCTGTTCCTAAGGACAGTTTTTCAAATCCTTTTTGGGATTTCCCAATCGAACGGTAAAAAGGGAAACCCAAAAAATCCGGATTTGGATTTCTTAATTGAAATCCACCCTGAGGACGGATTTCTCGGAGGTGAAATCCGTTTTTGGATTTCGCGTTCGATTGGGAAATCCAGATTTAGATTTTGAAAATCTAAATCTGGATTTCCCAATCGAACGCACCCTAAGACGAGTACGATTACGAGTACAAGACTTTCTCAATACTAAGTGGTGCAAGCGCGTGAACCAGCGTCATTTCGGCGGGAAAACGTGGTAGCCGTCGTCATTCTACTAGGGACCTTACGAAATTAGGAACCTTGCGATCCGACAACGGCAACGTCCATGAAACGACGCTGAAAAATAGACTTTGCATCCTTTTAAACTTTTTCGCGATTATCCCAATTCGCCCTGTTATTAAAAAAGAAGTGAATTTTGAAAGAAGTGAGTTGTTCTTTGCTAATTAAACCTATTAACGGGAACCTAAAAAAAGCAATAGGTTTAATTAGCAAAACAACAACTCTGCACGTGCATCACGCTTTTTTTGTACATTTCTTTGCTTTCCCTGCACAACTACGACGTGAAATGACCAAATTTTAAGTTGAAAACGGGAACGGCAAGGCGATAAATTCTACCATCTCTGTCTGAATTCGGGCGCGGTCCCTTTTCTTCAGCTCCAATCAAAATTCACTTCTTTTTAATAACAGGGCGAATTCGGATAATCGCGAAAAATTTTAAAAGGGTGCGAAGTCTATTTTTCAGCGACGTTTTCATGGACGTTGCCGTTGTCGGATTGTAAGGTCCCTACTACGAGTTTTAGCGCGAATGTCGTGGTGGCGAAAACAAGTTATCAAAATTAATGCTAGAAGTTTTATCATTTTGCGATGGGGAAAGCGCGTAACCTCCTTCACCTAAGGTAACAGTGCTAACTTTTCTAGTGAAATATGGTAAAATAAAGTTTTCCGGGAAGTCTATATTTTGAGAAGACGCGAAAAAAATTCAAGTCAAATCTCGTACTCGAATCTAAAGGTCTCCAATACCTGACTTTAGGCCGTGGTTTGGGCGGCCTGTGGCGCTCTTCTTGTGGTTCCTCCTCGCTCCTGTCCCATATTATTTCACCATTGCTGTCACTATCCGATCCTGGGGGAGGGGTGTGTGGGGCGGGAATTCTCTCGTTGTCGATGGGTTGTTGCGGTGGGCATTGTAACTCGTAACTCGCAGGCAAACCACAAGCGACTCTGACTTCTTCCTTTCTCTTTGCCAGTTCTTCTATTCCACCCAGAGAAACCTGCAAAAAGGTTGCACGACAAAGCAAGACGATATACGAGTGAATCGTTTTAAAGTGTGAAGTGACGTGTGAAGTGACGTGTGAAGTGCTATTAAAGTATGAATTGCGAATTTTAGACATTCTAGGTGATCTGTGACGTCATTGCGGGGGCCTGGAGAAAGAAATTTTAATGCCGTATCCCATAAACCAACGCGCGCACCAATTCAATCTGTTCCCGTCAGCTTTGGTTTATGGGATACGGCATTAAAATTTCTTTCTCCAGGCCCCCGCAGTGACGTCACAGATCACCTGGTTAAGACCATGCAGGTGCAAAAATTAATTATATGATAGTCAAAAACCCGAGAATACAATTGATTCACCGTTCTCTAGGTGCATTGGCGAATTAGTACCCACGTCTACATCGTGGAGAGAGCTCACTATGCGATAAAATAAGTGACTGTATCTAATTGTCTTACCAAAGGGTTGGGCGTATTTACAGCTATTTCGAGAAAGGTTGTCGAAAAAAGTGCACGCGACAATCCCGAAAGGTATTGTGGGTGGTTTTGAGTTCACTGTTCTTCAAAGAAATTTGAAAGAATGGCACGAGAGGCCATAGACGTGTGTTTGCCAATGCTAAAAGAAGCAACAATAGAAGATTCGACAGTTGCAGTGTCAGGAACAGCGTATTGATCATATCCCATATTACCTTTCGGGATTGTCGCGTGCACATTTTTTCTGACAACCTTTCTCGAAATAGCTGTATATTTTCTTTAAACACATATCACTACACTGCGAATATTATTTGACCTACCAAAATTGTTTTCCAGAGCAGCAGAAGAATTTTTTTGATTGGAAAATGTGGACAGTTGCTCGCGCAAAATTTCAGCACCATTTCCAGCAAGAGGATTGGCAAAAGTTCATCGCCTCCCATTGGCTGAGCTAACATGTTAAGAAACAACTTACATTAGTGAGAGTCTAAGCCGTTGTTAAATGTGATTCCAAATTTTAGTCTAGCGATAAAATCCGATGATGTTACCATTCAAATGAATCTACTGTGCATTGTTTTACTGTGGTACTGTTTATAACGCTCCACAAGGTAGTTCCAACTTATGAATGTGTGAACTTGAAATCCTAAACTGTTCAGTAGCTTTCACTTGAATGGTCACACCACAGGATTTTATTCGCATACTCATAAGTTAGAACCACCCTGTACAACATCATAAACAGTACCACAGGAAAGTACTGCTCAGTAGCTTTCATTTGAATGGTCACACTTTAGGATTTCATCCACAGACTCATAAGTTAGAACCACCTTGTACAGTATAATAAACAGTCCTTTGTGAGCATTCAAGGTAATGCTTATTATGCTGTACAAGCTGGTTTTTAGATTTGAGCCTGTGGATGAAATCCTAAAGTGTGACCATTCAATTGAAAGCTACTGAGCAGCACTCGTTTCCTGTGGTACTGTTCATTATGCTGTACAAGGTGATTCTAACTTTCTAGCCTGTGAATGAAATCCTAAAGTGTGACCATTTAAATGAAAGCTACTGAACAGTACTTTCCTGTGGTACTGTTTATTATGCTGTACGAGGTGGTTTTAACTTTCGAGTCTGTGGATGAAAACCTTTAGTGTTACCATTCAAATAAAAGCTACAGGAGGTGGCAGTACTTTCCTTTGGTACTGTTTATTGCTGTTTTATACAAAGCAGTTCTACCTTTTGCCGGAGACTCCATGTATAAGCCCCTAAGGTGTGACCGCTTTTACGAATCTTTGATTTTTTTGTGTGGCTTAGACCACTCGTGGTTCTCAGACAAAGAACGTGACAGGCGCAAATACTTACTTAACTCAGTAAAGAAAGCCTCTTGAGCTTGAGCCATTTCATCACAGTCACCTGGGTCAGCGTAACGCATGGTCTCGACCATTGTGTAGATAATATTCAGGTATACTCTTGTACAAAAAGGGATGGAAAAACATAACATCAATACCGATAACCATTCAACAGCTGACTGACACAACGAAAGCAGTTGCTTGTGCTGTTGTTGTGATGAAGGAGGGAAATTTACATGAAAAGTATCCAACACAGTTTAGTCTAAGGGAAAGACAGGTCAAGCGTAATTGGTGTTTTTTGGTGTTACTGAAATCATTGGGAAAGAAGTCTTGCGCAAGATTTCGCAAGATTAGTAAGCACTTCATCTTAAGTTCCTTTATGCAACCATGCCCTGGAAGATTAAGAAAACCATCAATCTAATCCAATTTAATGTAATCTTAGTATTGTTTCACAAAACTGGGCCATGGTTGAAAAAAAAAAACTATATTCTTCAGAAACACATTAGCTTTAACAAGTCATTGTGTATAGTTCCATACGCTAGGCAAAGCTTCCCAAGTAAACATTAAAAAATGAGTCATGTAAAATATTCCCCCTTATACCTTAGTGTTACACTGTCTGCCGTGGACACTGTCGGTTTTTGTAAAGCTGATAAAGCAGCATGGGAATTCCTGGAAAGGAAAAGAATTAGACCATATTGAATACCTGTATAAACCACTATTAAACTATAAATACATGCAATAGAGTGTTTTCACATGACGTCATGGTGGCCATATTGGTGTTCTAAAACAATGAAACGGCGGCCATGTTGATGTCCCAAACCAGTACGGTGGGAGTTGAACTCTCTTCTTATGCAAACGCTTTCTTTTTTTCCAATAAATTTACATATATGAAGGCCACATGAGTGAAAACACTTTATAGAGTGTTTTCACATGACGTCACGGCGGCCATGTTGGTGTCCCAAACCAGTACGGTGGGAGTTGAACTCTTTTCTTATGCAAACGCTTTCTTTTTTTCCAATAAATTTACATATATGAAGGCCACATGAGTGAAAACGCTTTATAGAGTGTTTTCACATGACGTCACGGCGGCCATATTGGTGTCCCAAAACAATGAAACGGCGGCAATGTTGGTGTCCCAAGCCATCCCTGTGGGAGTTGAACTCTTTTCTTACGCAAACGCTATCCTTTGTTCCAATAAATTTGCATACATGCTGGCCACTTGAGTGAAAACACTCTGTAGAGAAGTGACGACGTCACAGAATCTAAATTTGATAAATTATGGAATAGGTTGGTCCACGGTTTGAGCAAATGATACGCAAAATTCAGGACTGGTAACTAAATTTCGTCCCGGAATCGCATTTAGCATCTGTACAAGGCCTGAAACTGGTATCAAAGATGGCTTCGAAGAAAAGAAAAAAAAAAATGAAAAACTGGATTACCTTTTCAGATATCCCGTTATGCCGGGAAATTTTCCGCTGAACGAGCCAAAAAGCCTCGTTCCGGATTTTCCGGAAACTTTTTGTAGATGGTAAACGATCTCAGAAAGAACAGGATGAAAAATGTCCACAAGGGCTGGAGTGTAAACGTTACGATCCAAGCCACTGAATTTTAGAAGGATTTGTATGGAGTCATCAGAGCAAACTAGTGTTTATATCTCCCCACAAAATTGGCCAAGTGATCATTTTTCATCTTGCGCTCTCTAAATACGGCAACCAATCGGAAGACCTTAGATAACAACGACCTAAACCAGATTGGACACCTTATGAATTTTGCACAACGCATTATTTCCGTAATGGAACGAATGAGGCTATAATAGTTGAAGAAACTTAAATCTACAGAGCTCCAGTTATGGAGAGAACACAGTAGAGAGTTAAGCACTGATCTACAGTGATTGGGGTTCAGCACTGAACTGAAAACGGTTAGCTTTCGAATATTGTAATGGGGTACGGCATATATAAGAACATGACTGTATATTTTAAAAATTACTGGATTTGGCAGCTAGTCCTCGATGGTGTAGTGGATATGGAAGTAGGCTATAAAGCAAGTGACCCAGGTTCAAAGCATCACAGTGGAGTTTTTCTATTTCACTTTTATATTACACAGTAAAGTTGGACTTAAGTTGTTCTTCATGTAATTTTACTGAAAGAAACAATCTGGTTTAGTTCGTTGTTATCTAAGGTCTTCCCAACCAATCCCCTAATTTCACACATCTGGATTTTTGTGGCGTCGCACTTCTCTTCGCCATTGTACAATGTGATGGAAATTACGAGTGCTATGATTGGTCGAACAACACAAGGATGACGTCACGGGAAACTTGTTGTCTTTGTTTCGCTCAACGTGGCGCGCGATTTTTAAAAAATGTTTGCGAGATTATTTCGAATTAAGCAAGCAAAGGCTACGAAAAAAGTTTAATACGCACTGTTCATAAGGAAGAAAACGGCGAAACCGACACACAAAGAGTTATTGACGACCTGAAAATGCCTAAACTGAAAGAAATCTTCAAAACATTGACATCGTGTGGCATCGCTCAAGAGACTCACAATGTTAAAAGTGTTTTCGCGATTATTCTGCTTTAAGCAAGAGCAGTCGTTGGAAAGCTTTTCATAGAGCGAAGTGTATACAAGAACGATAAAGAAGAAAAAAGAGGCAGATACCAAAAGCAGCCTTTATCACTTGGAAATTGCCTTAACTGGCATAAATCCTCGAAGCGAAGCGATACAAGGCAAGTATGTCACTTTTTCTTTTTCTGTTCAATACGTATAAAACGAATAAATTAGCTCCATGTTGCTATGGGTCTGCTCAGTAGTACTTCTTTGTTTTTATCACATTTTGGCGTCATCTGTGATCTATTTGAGGCGCGGTTTAAGATGCGTGGAGGACGGGACGGCGAGAGAAAAATAAGGCTAATTGGGGGTTTTTCAAACTTCATCGCGATTATTCCAACTCGCTGACTTTGTTAAATTAAATGTATGCGAACTCTCTTGGAGTTTAATTCCAGGAGAATTCGCATAGAGCCATATCCAAGAGCTTATCCAAGTTTGGAAAGAGAAAGAAAATCCCGGAAAATTTCGTCCTTGCTTGTTTACGTCCTCCGTAAAACGTGAAACTAGGCATTTTCACGTGGTAGTCGTGCAGTGACGGCAAAGACATGTACAAAAAGCATGACGCACGTGCAAAGTTGTTGTTTTGCTTAATAAACCTATTGCCTTTTTGACCCTGTTATCCTCTTCTCTTGTGGGATAAAAAAAAACAACAAATAATTGAATAGGAACATAACGCAGTTGCCTAGTTTACAAACGTGGCCGAGGATTTGAACTCGGGACCACCGAGAACAAATCCAGCTAGTGGCCACGTGGCACTTACAGCGTGCAAAGAAAGTAGTGTCCGATAGACCGGGCTGGTGGAAGGTGAGTTCTGTTCTTAAGTTGCCCGATGGGCAAGTGACGTTTCGCGGGGAATTCAAATCACAAAAGAACAACTGTAATCAAATCCACTCATCAAAAAAATGTTTTTCGTGCTAGTTGAATTACGTTTAGGCGAGAACATGCTAGCTACTGCTTGCCCGGATGGCAAGCTGTAGCCTTTGTTTGCACCCTGCCTTAATAACTGACCACACCGTCCAACGTAAATGCCCAAAGGCGTAAGTTTTGACTTTTCTTGAGATCATTTTGGTCCAGTTTTCTCAATCCACCACCTTAGGCCCGGTTCAGACGCCGAACTTTTCATGAGCCGAACCTAATTGGAATTAAGGCCGACCCAAATTATTTAGACCGGCTGAATTAATTCAGACGCCGATCTTAATTCCACCCGCACTAAATTCAAAAGGAGAAAAAAATGTTCATTTCGGTCAAACTACTTACAAAATACGTTAGAATAATTTATGCATTTGGTTCGGTACATGAAAAGTTCGGCGTCTGAATCAAAGCCGTTCCAAAGTCGCTCCAAAGGCGAAATTCCCGGCCGGGCCAGGCGAAAAGAACGGCTGAGCCGTTCCAAATTGAAATAGGCGTTCTAATTGATTCAGACGCCGAACTTTTCATGTACTTAATTCAATGTATTAGGTTCGGCTCATGAAAAGTTCGGCGTCTGAACCGGGCCTTAAACTTATGAAATCATGTTCCTTAATAATGTTGTCTAGCTTCAAAGATTCCAAGTGTGTACCGTAGAAAAACTAAATGAATGTCTGTGCTCAAACCAAAAGCGTTTTCTTCTTCGAACCCACACTGGCAGGCCAGTCTTGAATATTTTTACTTAGAAAAATAATAATAATAATAATAATAATAATAAAGGATAATAAAGGATAATAAATCTCTATCACTCACTCGATTTCTCCATTCAGAAGCTGAATAAGGAGAGGCATTATACCAATTTTGTAAAGGAAGAAGACATTCAACTGAGACTGCAAATTAAAAACAAAAACATTTACCAGGTGATGAATTCTGACTCTTTCATCAAATAGACGTTTTTCAGTGATCATATTTCAAACTCAGCATTATAAATTTAATTACCCATTCTCTCTGTTCTTCCTCATCGCTAACTTCACCAAAATTTCCTTCAGAAGACAAAAAAGTTATTATTTACTTCAAATATGAGAGTCATTTAAATTTAACGGGACTATCTGTAAGGAGATCAGGCTTCTCTTTCATTTCTTCTTTTCCTTTCCTTTAGTTAGTTTACCTTTTCTACATAGTGGGCTTTTTCTGTATTTCAAAACTTTTTCTAGACCTTGATTCAGCTTCAGGCAAGCTCTAATATTAGTTTGTCTTTTTTTTTAACCCCAACCAAGAAAAAAGGGTAATGACGTAGTGAAACCTTTTTTTATTTTTTTTTACTTTAATTAATTGTAACAGCATTTTGTAAAATTGAAAAGTGAGGAAAAGGATTCTTGGTAGGCTGCAATGAGCATAGAAGTTTCAGTCCTTTTTGCCATGTTATTTTACTTTTACTATGACATTGACCATCATGACATGTATTTTCTGCCATATTCATTTTATGACCATGGCATGATGTCTGCAATGCAGGCTACACTAAAAGGTGCTGGCTAACACCTTTTCCTAGATTGGACTTGAGTGCAATTCATTATTCATGTACCTTGTACGAGATAAAGTAATACTCTTGCCGCTTTAAGTCTAACATCAGGATCTACTGCTTCACATTTCTCCATAATGAGAAACAAAAACTTCTTCTTCTCCTTTTTCTTCATCGTAATCCATTTTTCACAACCTAAGTGAAAATATTTATACAGTATACAAGTTATTTACTAGGTGGGAGGTTCAGACATGTAAAAAAACGTAACCTGGGGTATTCTATTAACTATGGCCTGAGACTGTGAGGTAAGGAGCTGTACTCAGGATGAAGAGCAGTGATTTTGTTACCTCTGCATCCTGCCTAATAATAATTATTAATAATTTAACATTTGTATTGCGCAAAATACATGTGAATAAGATCAAATGCGCATAAGACACTACCTGACGCATAAGAAATCACCAAAGATGGAAAATAACTTATGGTTCGTTAACAATAACCATTTATTTCAGTAATGTGGGCAAAATACAATAACACATCATTATTTCCCATTGTTTTATGGTTAGGCTATCGAACCAATTGGCTTTTAGGGTTAGGAGAGCTGCTACACTAATTTTATTTTAATGTTCTTTGTGATTTAAGCAGAAGGACTATATTTGCATATTTTAATTTCCATAAACCTTAAGAAAGATTTTTGCTTTTGAGCTTTAATTGACTGCCTGGTGGCTACATAAAGACCCAAGTATTTTCAATTTAGGACTCATGTTTTTTAACCGTGACTCATTGGTTCTGCACTAGAAGTCACAGTTCTTCATAAGACGAGTCCCATAACTCACCATAACTATTTCTAACAAAGCATCATTTTTTTCCACAAAGACAGGCCTGCTTAGGCAGAAAAATAACTTCCTTGTCATTTCAATTTCCCAATAAACATGTTCCCATCAAAATATTACTATTGCACAGGTGCAGCTTTCCAAAAACGTTGCTTGCACCACGGATGAGAGACATGCAAGACCTAATCTGCTACGCAGCCGTTTTTAGTGTCGTCACGCAATGCTCCTTCCCACCAGGGGAGGAGTGTTGCGTGACGACACCAAAAACGGCTGTGTAGCAGACTATGCAAGACCCAATACTTTAACAATTTAAGTCTTAAAAGTGACCAATATCAAATTTCTCCCAACAATATGAATACACAACCAAGAGAATAGAGAGAAGTCGTTATGTCACATTGCCATGGTAGCAAAATTTCTGGATGACAACAAACCAAAAACGTCACTTAAAAAGAAAATTTGCACTGTTTTAAACTTTATCAACCGTATTCAGTTTCATTTAATTTGTGAAATGTTAGCAAAATTCTCTGGGGTTGAATCCGAAAGGACCATATCTGAGTTTGTAAAAAGAAAAAGAAAATTGCTGTGCTATGTTCACCACAAAGCGGGCACGTGAAATTAGGAAGTTCCATGTCACAGTAGTGCAACGACAGCTAAGAAATGTTCAAAAAAGCGTGGTGCACTTCCAAAGCTGTTGTTTTGATAATATAAACCTATCGCTTCTTTGACATTCTTGTTGTTTTTGCCGTCGTCCTTGCTTAAGCTCTCCATTGTTGTCATCCAGAATTTTTGCTACCATGACAACATGACGTCACACTTCTCTTCTCTATAGGTTAGGAGAATTAATGAAAAAATTACCTAAGAGAAAATGCTTTGATCTTTTATCAAATTCTCTCTACTTATTCTTTATGGAAATGTATAGAGACCAGTTTTGAGAATTTGTATGAGGATATTGGGGCTTGAAGGGTCAAAACATTTACGAAATTAAGATAAACAAAGGGATGAGTTACAGTTACATACCGTAAAATTCGGAAAATAAGCCCCGGGCCTTATATTTCCAAAGACTCTTTCTGGGGGGCTTACCGGTATATTCAGAGGGGCTTATATGTCAAGCGAAATTTGCGTTTCAAAATCGATTGGGCTAGCCTTATAGTAGGAAGGAAATTTACTGTTTTTGCTTTGTTTTACTTTGTATTTGAGGGCAATTTCCAAGTACAAGCCCCTGGGGGGCTTATTTGAAGGGGATTATTTTCGGAATTTTATGGTATCTACAATGTATTTTTCAGCTTGTTCAACTATTTTGTTCAACAATGTTGAACCAGTAGTCAAGAAAATCATCGTTGTCTTTGCTTAAAGGGGTTGACTTTTTAGACAGGAGTGTAAGAGTCTTAACAATTAAGTCCTGGATCTAACCATTCAACATTCTTTATCATTGCCTTCAGGGCAATACAAACAAAACACCCTTTTCCAACATAACCTTAGCTTACCTTGTGAAAACAGAGTTTTCTCAAATGCTTCTTGATTAAACTTAAATTCACTTTCTTCAGTGTAGCTGTACAGCTCTGGAAAAGAATCATTTACATATAGAGAATTAAGGCAGATGCAAAAAAGTTACCCAAACTTAATAATAAATTTTTTATAATATTTCCATCTTCCACACTGTTGTCACTGTTATTACTGTTGTCACTGTTACATTGTTGTCACTATTGTCACTGTTGTCGCTGTTGTCACTGTTGTCACTGTTAAGTCACTGTTGTCACTATTGTCACTGTTGTCACTATTGTGGCTGGTGTTGCTGTTACACTGTTGCCACTGTTGTTGCTGTCGTCACTGTTGCCACTATTCTCGCTGTTGTCACTGATGTCATTGTTGTCGCTGTTGTCACTGTTGTCACTATTTTCGCTGTTGTCACCGTTGTCACTGCTACATTGTTGTTACTGTTGTCGCTATTGTCACTGTTATCAATGTTGTCACTGTTACACACTTCTCACTGTTGTCACTATTACACTGTTGTCACTGTTGTCGCTGTTGTTACTGTTTCGCTGCTGCCGCTGATGGCACTGTCGTCGCTGTTGTCACTGTTGTCGCTGTTGGTCACTGTTGTCGCTGTTACGCTGTTGTCACTGTTGTTGCTGTTTTCACTGTTGTCACTATTGTCACTGTTGTCAATGTTCCACTGTTGTCACTGTTGTCACTGTTGTCGCTATTGTCACTGTTGTCACTATTGTCACTGTTGTCACTGTTGTCACTGTTGACGGTGTTGTCATTGTTGTCGCTGTTGTCACAGATATTGCTGTTGTCACTGTTGTTGCTGTTGTCACTGTTGTCACTGTTGTCGCTGTTGTCACTGTTGTCGCTGTTGTCACTGTTGTCAATGTTCCACTGTTGTCGCTTTTGTCGCTGTTGTCGCTGTTGTCACTGTTGTCGCTGTTGTCACTGTTGTCACTTTGTCCTTTGAAAATAAGAAAGGTATTATTAACATTAAGTTATAGTTGTGCCATTGATACTAATCAGATTGAGTTGATTTTTTTTGCAATAATTATAACAAGTGGATAGAGGTGCTTTGCTTGATGTGTTTTGATCAGATCATTACAGATTTCTTGTAAATATGGCACTTGCAGCTCATTTACAGGAAAATGTAATTTTGGTGTTGTCTTTAATAGGTTGGGGCATTTGCACACTTTTTTAAAGTCCCACCGTGGGGTTTTTGTATACAGCTATTTCAAGAAATGTTGTCGGAAAAAATCTGCCGGCGACAATTCCAAAAGGTAATATGGGATATGAACAATACACTGTTCCTAACACCGCAGTTGTCGAACGTACTTTTATTGCTTTCCTTTAGCACTCACAAACACAAGTCCATGGCCTCTCCTGCCATTAACTTTCAAATTTCTTTAAAGAACAGTGAACTCAAAACCACCCACGATACCTTTCGGGATTGTCGCGTGCACTTTTTCCGACAACCATTTTCGAAATAGCTGTAAACCAACTGCCCCCACCGTGGGGCATTGCGGCTTTTCCACAACAAAATGACAAATGCCGGGGGGGGATGGGCACGCTTGGAATTGACTGAGCCATAATCATGACCAACGAGCAACCGTGCCACTTCTGACGACCTCCTTACAAAATAGCTATGCATCCTGTGGTCGCTCCGAACCTCAAATATCATGACACTCATGATCACTTTCCGAAAAGCGAAGTCATGATTAAAGATCTAGCGATCGACGAGAACACATGAGCTACAAGTTATAAAACCTGTTCTTTTGACTTTCGGCTAACCTGGCGTCAAATAAGACTTCAATAACTCTTTAACACCAGTAAATTTAAACGATTGACCTGTAATCCACTTGTTTCTTACCGGCGATCTCGGCAGATTTTTTGTCCGCATCGTTATAGGTGAATTCTACATCTGGAGTGGCGTCTAACTGGCCCTATAAAGAAAGAAAGTTTTTCTTATGCAACAAAAATCAACCACAGTTATCATTTTAGGACGTGGTCACCTCCGATTCTCTTCTTTGTCTTCGGATAAGATCTCGGAGCTGTTTACGATCAATACTTCCCTCCATCTTGAAAACTAAAAACAGAGCTAAGCATCCACGCCTTACTGGAGCCAGGATCCGTCAGGGGAGGACTGGGTAACAAGGAGAAGGTCGGAGAAGGTTTGTCAGCCATTCTGTTAGACTTTCTAGGAGTCCTTTAAAAACATTTTCCCGGTTGGTTATGCCGTTCCCGTTCCCTAAGAACTTCTGAGAGGTCGACTTGCAGCAATTCTACCATTCAACCAGTTATTAATGCCGTTCTCTTGATGTCAGAAATCACCTCTTTGAATTTTTGTGAGTCCCTTGCCTTAACAATTTTGCATTCTCCACTTTTAGAGTGATTGTTTTGTTCTACAAGTTTTTTTGTTCGTTTGAATTACTATTTTACAAAAAGATGACGTTTTCTTGCCGGTGTTCTTATCTCTTCAAAGTGTCGTTAAATTGATTAATTGAGCCGTAGCTAACTTCTCAAATCGTTTTACTTACCAAAATGGGATTTCTGGGAGCTTTTGGGGGGTTTTGAATTTAAATAACGCTTTTATTTTCATCGTTTTTATCTTCAAATTATTGCTACTTTTAAAGCAAGACTTGCGTTTCATAAAATGAAATATTTATTTCTAAAACAGACATTTGATTTTCCAAATCAAATCAAAGCCTGAAATAGGCAAATTAAATGATAATGCGAGATGTTTTTGAAACTGGAATTTTTCTTCCCAAAAATAGGAGTTGAAAGTAAAAAAGAAAAAATTCCGGTAAGAAATCAAATATCACCCTAGAAACACAAGAGAACCAGTCGAGAACCAGTTTAAATTTAGCGGAAACATAATAAATTGCAATTATTCTAGACAGGCAAACGGTGAAATTTTTTAAATCCAGTGGGAAAAGCCAAAAGAAGATTAAACAGCCCATATATGATAAAAGTGAAACAAAAAAAATTATAAGCTGGATTTTTTTTTTTTTTCAGACTAAAACTTTATTTTTAACCCCTTTCAGAGATCTAAACTTAAAGAGAACATTATCTAGATCTCAGATATTAAATATGAAACATTTTAAGATTAGTGCATTTAAGATAGCATTTTTACAAGTTTTTCCTACTAAAAATAAATTTGGAAATCAAATCCAAACTGAACCTAGGCAAAAAATGTTATTTCTGATGATTTCAAGCGAGATATTTTTGAAAATGGAATGTAATTACTTCTAAAAAATTGGAGATGAAAGTTAAGAAGGAAAAATTTCGGGCAAGAAATCAAATATCACCCTGGAAACAAATAAAAAAACAGTTTTAGAATCGAATTTTTTCATTATAGCAGCTGAAAATATTAAAATTCAGGAAATGTATAATATAATGTAATTGTTCTGGAAAGGGCAAAACGGCACGGTGAAATTGTTTAAAGTCAAAACGGATTGAAGTAAAACATCACACATATGAAAAAAATTTTAACAAATAAATTATAAGGAGGAAATTAATCCGAAAAAAATCATTTCAGACTCTTCAAAAATCTAAACTTCAGTAAAATCTGAGATAACAAATCAAAGATCAAATGAAATAATCAAAACTCGTTTTTTAGATCAGTGCATTGAAAGAGGGATAACGTAACATTTTTATATATTTGTTTCCAGCAAAACGCAAAACGTCACTGAACTATATATTTATATCAATTAGCATATTTTCTATAAACAAGACGTTCATTCACGTATATTATACAAACAAAGCACTTAATAGAAAATCAAACGAGTCTTGAAAGTATCTCGCCTGAATATGCGATTACTGAACAAGGTGTATATCTCATTTTATGTAAACGGTCTATGAACGTACTAGGCGAAATGTAGTGAAAATAAGGTTTAAGACGATCGCCTATTGTGCTCAAAAACCAGACGCAAATTTATTCCACAGTTCCACAGTAAAAATCTTCTGGTAGAGACCTATTGCACGATCCTCGGTTCTATATTGTATTGCAATTACAACCCTCTTGCAGCCGGGAACCTCTATATCCAAGGATTGACGTGGTACTACGTACGTCTTTTTATTTTGGTGGCCGACAGAAGTTAATTTCCAAATCGAAGTTACCATGGGGTATAATCGGTCACTGTTTATTGATTAAGGTATTGTATCGTATGCGTTTACCTATGTCCAATCAGAACACAATGAGATTGCTGAGAGTCCTCGAAATTACACTGCAAATATGATTGGTTAGCATGGAGACAATAATTGCAAACAAACCTTCGTATAAAGTGTCGGCGCGTGTTATAGAAGTGATGAATCCAAAATTAAGTATAACAATCAGAAACTTTCTACTGGTTAAGTGACAGTTTTATGAAGATGGCTGGCTTTAAATACCTTAAAATGTTAGATTTAGACTGACAAAAAAATATTGGGTGGAGAACTATGCGAAAGCATAAGCCTATGACCAGTCATGCATGTGCTCCTTAAGAGCGCATAATCGAAAGAAAATTCAAGTCCCCAGCAGTAAGACACCTAATATACTAAAGACGATGCACCGTGCCATGAGTTAATCTCTGTTGTTGTTCAGTTCTCCCCCATGACTCTCTCTAGTGGACAACCTTTTTCAGTATTAATTCGTGCACAGTGCCTCCCACAGCAAAGGGGTGCATGTCAGTCTACAGATACTTGACTAGGACATTTCTAATAGTAAGTTCTCGACAAAAAGTAGAGGTTTCGGAGAGATATTTCCAGACTAAAGGGATTAATTTTTATCTGTGGTTAAATATTTAATTTGTCTAGGTATAGATTCTAGTTTGATGGATGAGTTCAGTTGCCGGTTGTGCCAATATTTACAAAGCTCATTTAAGCTCTTGATATGTTTATTTATATAAACAAACCTCGATAAAAGTCTGCACACTTTTACTGAGTCAAGACTCGATTGGCTGTTTTATTTCCAGGCTTGTTTTGGTAAAGTTTACATAAAAAACATTATCTTAACAAAGTCTTTGATATTTATCAAGGAGGTTCAATTTTAATTGTCTTTCGTGAACAAGTCTGTCAAGTTATAAACCGAAGTGTATTGACCCAGTATTGACTTATTACAAATTACATCCACTCAAACTGATCAGGAGCTCTGAGAAATGAACAGAACCTCATAAAAGTAAAAATGCAAAGAAAATAAAAATGAAGGTGAAGCAAAGAAGCCTTGTTTGCTAGTTTAATACAATCATCAGATATTTTGATGCGTTTCTGATTTTGAAGTGCGTGATAACTTACTATGGTCTTTATACTGCTCATTACGCCATACAATTTATTCCTTTCAATCTTTACGTCAACATAAACAAAAAGCAAACAAACAATCAAATATCCATTCTTTAAGATAGCCTCTTGTGACAAAAGACATACAGTATATTGCTCCTCTTGTTCCCGGTTTGGTTTGTCCGTGGGGTCTCGATCTGTGACGAATTCGCGAAACACTGAGCCACGGGTCACGACTAAACGCTTCATTTATATTAATAACACAAGTCGCTGTTTCATTCAAAAAGGCTGTGTCTAATAAAAACCCCCGACACACATATTCCTTGCCTCCTAACCCTAAATCCCTAATTACCTAGTTAACTTCATCTAGAAGCAACGCAAATCTAGAGATCCCGGCGTGTCCGGACTAGTGACTGGAAAACCTTGACTGGTTTCCCGTCATTTGGACTCTTTGTTCGTTGAGCCCCAGATGTTAACGTTTTTACTACGCTTATTCGTTTCTTCTGTCACGATGAACTCCGTCGGTGAAAAATTTCTTTGCATGTTGGACTGAGAGAAAACTCCGCCTTATAGCATGCGACAGAAGAAAACAATGCCCGCGATCGGCGCGTGTAATTACTCTCATGAACCGGTGAGACGAATATAAAATGTTCGAGGGATATGCTTACATGCCACCCCGCCTGCACTCGGAGTTTAGACTACTAGAGACTGGCATCGCTCTGCCTGGAAAGCTGGATTTTGCTACATAGAATATTTTGGAAATTAAAGCGGCTGACAGGGTTTTAAGTTAGGACAGGAAATGATTTTACTGAACCTTTTATTGCCAAAGTTTACAAGAGTCAAGTTTAACAAAATTTCTAAATTTCGTTCTGTAAAATACATGAAAAGAAGAACCATGTGAACGTTCTTCCAAAGTGGTTTCATTTGAATGATCACACTAAAGGATTTTGTCCATAGACTCAAAACGGTTTTAGAATCCCCATTCGAGCTCGAGACATGATCATTCACTAACGCAGAGAGAAAGCGGGTTAAAATCATTTCTTTAATATCATGGCGATTGCGTCAAAACTCCTGTAAATGGTAACGAAAAAGAACGTCAAAGTTTAAGCCTTCGTTCTTTTTTCGAACAACAGAATCCTGATAAAGCCACCAGGAAGTACACGGAAGATCTACATCATGGTATAGTACGTAATTTCGGGATATATTGACTCCTACAGGAAATTATTTCTATGTATAGTTATTGATATACCTCACATATGGTTAATACTGATTTAAAATAAAGTAATAAAAACAACTTGTATTTAAAATAAACTATAAAGCAATAAAACGACAAAGAGAATTGAGTGGATTGGCACAAATAAAACGTCGGCTGAAACGCCAACTATGAACTGGAGGACTTAATATCAGAAGACACCGCCTTGCTTCGTTTCGTCGTGAACCATTTGCCGGTATCGGAATTTGGTTGGATCCATGTTTCAGGCGTCATTTTAATAATCACAAACTGAGGGCTCTTGATCAGTGCATATCAGCCATGCTAGGCGACCATGGTATCAAGGTTGTCGACTGAATGGTTTGGAATTCAAAGAAGAGAACACTGCATCCAAGCAGAAAACCCACTCAATTCAAATTAAAGATTCCTAAATCTTTAAAAAAAAGTTACGCTTTCCTTTCTTAGTAAACTTTCGTAATAATTTCAATACGGTACCGGCCTCGGATAGGTGGAGTGAGATACAATATCATACAACATAAGCGATATTGTTGACACCGGCTTGTTACATGCGGCCACTGTTTTCATGCACTGCACATTCCTTTACTAAAAGATATATTTCGAGTTCGGACCGTGTATCTTTTATTTTTGAAGTTTCATGATATATTAACGCAAAACTGCATAAAAAAGAAAGTCTTTTTTCCTGGCTTTACAAAATTTCGTTGTGACGGACTTACTTTACAGGCAGTTAGTTAAATTTTTATACAATATGCAGAGAAAAATGATATTTCAACCCCAGTGTCCATTATAAGAATATGAAAATTTTGAACTTAAGGTGTGTTGACTGAGAAATTTGGGGAAAATAATTGGATTTCAGCGATATGAATTGTGTTTTGGGAGCGAACCTGGACGAAACCAAACACGTATCATAGTAGAATTTTGTCGCAAATCACGTGATCTCCTTGCATGACTTTTCACAAACTGAATATCACTGCACAGCATTCTATGTGTCCTTGTGAAAATTAATAATTATGTTTTTAAAATACTAATCACATAATTATATTGTAAATTGAACAAACTTAAGTCAAATTCACATAGAAAGAAAATTGTATTTGTTTTAAGTCTAAATTCCATTTGGTATCTACTGTTGTAATTAAGAAGGTTGTCTCTTATGTTTGAAGGCTGAAATCACGTAAAGACTGTCATGCATTTAATTTCAAATAATTTCCCTGTCAACTCTAGGGTGGCTGTATTCAGCTTTATTTTACTTTCCGAGCTAGATTTATTCAGGTTGCTTTCACTTGTCAGTCGAAGAGGTTGGTGTAAATAATGTATTCTTGTCGGATATTTTATTCGATTTCAACAGGAGCTCCTGATTTTAATCTAGCTCCTTGGTTAACCATCTTTTAGATTCAAAAGAGGACAGTTTCACTTGTAATGAGTTTTTTGAGCCGCAAAACTTTACAAATGTTTCAAGTACTGCCTGTTTTCTAACTCTGTTAAATTGTTTATATGTGTTGGGAACGTATCACTTTACTAAAAAAGACGACCGGTAAGGTAATATCTGTTAAAAACCTTTCAATCATTGGGACGGATTTGATAAATTTCTTTAAGAAGACCAAAAACTATTTAGATCCGCAGTTCAAAGGCTGTATGATCAGTAACTTTTCAGCAATGTCTTATTAATTTTCCATACACAAAGACAGTTCCGTCAGTTAAAAACAAAACACGAGTTTTATCGCAAAGTGTATGAATAAATTTATGGAGAACATTCGAAATTTCATCCAGCCCTTCCAGTTGGTGCTTCGGATATTTAATCATCCTTGATCGTGTACTGTTTTGATCTAGCTTTTCAAAAATGTTGAAAATTAATCTTAAAAGAAATTCAAAGCCAAAGTTCGGGTTTCCAAACCAACTTCACGGTGACTGATTTCGGAGTCTTTGTAAATCATGAATTATTCTAGTTTTCCACCCATGGTTTATTAAGTTGACGAAAATAGAGGGATGTACACTTTGCAAAGCGGAAAAAAGGTGAATCAAAAATAGTACACAGACCACAGGAAACAAACAAACACTTCGTAGCAGTCAAATCGTAAAATTTCTTTGCATGTGCTATGCAAAATATGAACAAATCCGCGTTTCAGCTGTGAGGGAACAAAAAATCCAAGAAAATTTAGAAAAAGAAAAATTAAGAAATTTGATCACAGCTGCATGATCAAATGATGATTCATGCCAATGACGTTAGGCAAATCATGCGTGACATTCCAACTCCATATTTGGTTGTAGTGGCCTTATATGGTAGGCAAGGTCATTTAAAGACAGCCGGCTTTCGCAAAATTCATTCAGATTTGTGAGTGCAGTGTCATTCCGTCGGTTGAGTATCTTAAAAGGCTTTAACAGGCGTGAAACACACTATTTTAGCAGCTGAAATCGCTTAAACTCTTTCAATTGAATTTCACAAGTTTTTAAGGGTGTTTTTAGAATGGAACTAGCGAAGAAATGTCCATTTTTGGCCCGCGTTCCCGCGTCGTTCGTTCGCAAAGCAAGGGGACCAGTATTGGTCTCTTACGCCGAGCGATGCCCAGTTATGTCCGAAGTTTTACATAAGGAGAGCGAAACCCCTATGAAAAACGAAGGTAAGCTCTATCATTCTTTTTATAAATGCGTTCTTTCCTTTTTGATCGAAGTGTTCTTTGTTAAGTTGTTATGAACGTGATGTAAAGGAGGTAGCTTTGAAATTGACATCTTCCCGATCGCCAACCTAATACCATCTGATTTGGTTCCCTTTTTGCACAGGAGCCAAGACCCACGGAGCAACAACTTCTGCCAAAGGTATTTGTGCTAAATAGACTTGGTATTTCGTTTGACAATATTGAAAATTGAGATCATGTAAACTTGATATGATATTGTAGCAAAGCCTATGCTTACATAACTCATAAGAGCTTAACTACATTTTACGTATGCATCCACAAAACTCGCTATGTTAAGGTTAATCCTTTGCTATAGTAGAACGAAAAGTTCAAATAGCGGTTGAACTCTGCGAAAACTGCTTCTGGTAAAGTGATAAATCAATTCTCTCGGCTCGCTCATGAGTGTCCGGGTTAGTCCGCTCTCGAACATGCCTGTTTCAGAATGTCAGTCAAACATTAAGAGAGTATGATTTAAAATTAAAATTTTAGATCGCCTCATTATTTTACTCTCTCGAACTACAGCCTCAAAAAATCAGCAGAGCTTTTTTCAAATTTCTTTTCGGAAGTGTTTTCTTAACTTTCGTGAGACTGTCAGCCAAACCGGAATTTCTTACTTACCTCAGTTGACGTATTTCTTTGTTATGCAAAATGTTTAGTCCTTCCTTTGTTTACTTCAATATTATTGTAGTCAACGCCATTAAGATTAAATTTATTCATGAGTTTCTTTTTCTGTTAAGTCATAGTTGACAACTTGTTAACCTTTGGCTTAAATCTCCTTTAGCTGATAATTGTGATATTGCCTTTGAGACCAGTAAGCTTAACGGTTTTTTTTTTTTGTTGTTTCACTGAAGTGTTGAAATTAATACACTGTTACAAACTGTTAACTGAGATTCATTGAAACCAGTGTCACCATGTTTAGTTGTGGATACTGGTTATGAATGCTAGCAAAACAAAAACAATGGTCCTGGATTTAATCAGGCCCTATTAATTAAGGCTAAAATTCAAACACGTCATGGCCATGAAACAGCAATATAAGGCAAGATGAAAAGGCGACAAATAACATTATGATGGAAAATACTGAGAGGATCATAGCCCCCCGTTTAATGTTGGGAGCTCCCTGATTTTGCTCTGTCTGTTGTTTTTATTTATAAATTGTGGCCAAATAATTAAGTTAAAGGCATGTTCCTACTGGTGTGAGTTGGATTGTTGCACATGCTCAATTTCAATGTATTAAAAGGCCAGTTTACCTGCTTTGATGTGTTGGCCCTGTGTAAGGAACCATTTTGTCTGTACAAAACATTTTTTTGCATGGTGGAGTATTTCTTTTAAAGAAATACTGGCTCAATAAACAATATTGTTGACATAAATCTGTGGTTACATTGACCACTGGGCTGATAGATCATTCCCAACAAGTTTCATTGTGTCACCTTACCTTTGAGCTCTTATAATAAGGCTTTGCCAATATTGTCAAGGTATAATGTGGATCTAGGAACATTTTGATCAGATCATTTCTGATTCCCAGGTAACTCAATTTCATGACTCACTGAGATGTCTCATTATTGTGTATTTCTTTCCATATTCTTTCAAGTTTCATGAATTTTGCCTCCATTCTCCCTCTCCCCCTCACCTCCCTTCCCCCACCTTTGGCTATTAGCTTTTTTGGAGGGCTAATTAAAACATGATTTGTCTTTTGTCTTAACAGTTGGAGGAAAGTGTCCATTCACGTTCAATTCAGCTGCTGAAGATGCTCAGGTAAAAGTTGATCAGTTTGCTGGATGTGCATGTGATTACAGGGAAGGTGCACCTAAGAAAGAGTCTTCTGTACCAGCAGGTTTGTAAAATTAATATCAACGTCTTTATCTTTTTCATAGCCCTTGCCACAGATGAAACTAAACATCTGGTTAGGTCTGTTTGTGAGTTGGGTGGGAACCCAAAACAAGGATTTCAACACTAACTCACAAGTTAGTGAGTTAGTGTTGAAATCCTTGTTTTGGGTTCCCACCCATGTACTAGGGTTTGAGCATAAAGCATGAGGAGAATTATTTATTGTATGGTTACTGATATGATTCCAATTCTGTTTTAAAAGGGTTTAGTTTTATGTTTCAGCTTATGGTTATGTTGCTATGTAAGTTACTAGTGAGGACATAATTGGACAAATTAATATTAGTATCTTTGGTTTAATTGATTCATGACTTGAAATCTTTCTCAGTCATGGCTGTACATGGAGGCATGACTCCAATCCTTGATGGCAGATCCAAGAGTTATTGCATAATTCTAGAGAATGCTTATGTTGCGTTTTTTACGAATTGTACTGCAGCTGGAGTTTTCAAGTCATCGTTAAAGTTAAAAAATTATACAGTTTTAAATAAAAAAATAGAACTAAAACAATAACCCCCAAACTGGCCTTGAAGTATAGGGTACATTGTAACACATGCTTCATTTGTGTTTGCAACAGATGGCAAGTGCCCATTCTCAAGTGGCAAGTTGGTGGTTGATGCTTTGCAAAAACTTCACCCCACCCCTGCTATGAAAGTAGGAAGTGTGCTTCCTCAGACCATTGGTGTGCGTCAGATGGTGACTATGCCTTTAAGTGCCCAAGGTAAGGTATTAGAATGGACATTTATAATTCACGATTGCTGGATGCCTAAGTGACCTCTGAGTACTGTAACTAGCCAGTACCCTATGAGATTTATTTATAGGGTTCCTAAGACTTCTAAACAGATTCTAAATTGCTGTTTTGTCATTTTTGATGTGCTAAGTTGACCTTAATGTATACTCAGCACTGAAATATCAATTTTTTTCTCTTACAGGTTTGGCTCCCAACCTTGAAGCCTTCAATTCTCATTTTGATTACGATCAGTTCTTCATGGGGGAAATTGAGAAAAAGAAGAAGGATGACACGTATCGCATCTTTAAGAAGGTGAATCGTCTGGCAGAATCATTTCCTCATGCCAAAGATTTCAGTTACAATACTCAAGGGAAGAACATCACCGTATGGTGCAGCAATGACTATCTTGGAATGAGCCGACACCCAGAGGTCTTGAAAACTGCTAGGTAAGATTGGCTTGTTATGTACTTAGTCTAAACGGTTGGTGGCAAGACAGACCTAAATGAAGAGGGAGCAAGGGAGGGTTCTGTTCAGAATTTTTTTTTTTTTTGCCCTGTGGGCCACCATTTGGTATAAAATGAGTCACTGGCCCTTCTCTATAATCTACTAATAGTGGCACTTAAGACAACTCCTTTCAGTGTAGATGAAATACTTCCAGCTCTAGTATCAACTTCTATGCTCTCTGTTGTTCTACAGTGTAGTCTTATTTTGAGAGATTGATTCCTTTCTCTTATAACCTCTGTGACACTTATATTGATATTGTTTGAGCAGTTACAGTATAGCAATATTTCGCTCTATGTCACCTATTGATATTTATGTAAAAACCAGAGGCTTTTTAGCTGTTGAAGAAATGGGCGACTTTTGATGCAGTGGTTGGTACATTTGAATAACAAAAAACAATCTTTAAAAAATTGAAGGATCACTCTGTGAAATGAATAAGTAATTTGCTGCATCACCATTTTTGCTCAAAGGGTAGAACTTCATAGTTCAGCTATAACAATAATTTACCAACTGCCACTACAATGTAGTTTAGGAATGGTAGAATCTACAGCAGTATTTGTATTTGGTAACTTGAGTACTTTTTTGTATTTTGGTTCCAGTGTAATTAAACAAAAAACACTACTTTGATCCTCCTACAGAGAAACTATTGAGAAGCATGGAGTCGGTGCTGGTGGCACCAGGAACATCTCTGGAACAAGCAGTTTTCATGAATCCCTTGAGGCCACGCTTGCTGAGATACACCAGAAGGAAGCAGCCTTGCTGTTTACATCTTGTTATGTTGCCAATGACACTACTCTATTTACACTGGCAAGGCAGTTACCTGGTATGCAAAGATGCACCTAGTAGGAATAATGCAACTACAACTGTAATCCTTGGAATTGAGTACACAATAACAGAATTTTAGAGTGCCTAATGAAAAATTCGAGAAGTCACAGATTTTATCTTGCAAAAAAGTTACATTACCATAATAGTAGTACATAGAAGTTTCATTGAGTGGTGACCCAAAAGTTTGTATAGTTTGTAACTGCAGTACCACAGGAAACGTACTCATGCTCAGTAGCTTTTATTTGAATGGCCACACTTTAGGATTTCATCCACAGACTCAAAAGTTAGAACCACCTTGTACAGCGTAATAAACAGTACCACAGGAAAGTGCTGCTCAGTAGCTTTCATTTGAATGGTCACACTTTAGGATTTCATCCACAGACTCAAAAGTTACAACCACCTTGTACAGCATAATAAACAGTACCACAGGAAAGTACTGCTCAGTAGCTTTCATTTGAATGGTCACACTTTAGGATTTGATCCACAGACTCAAAAGCTAGAACCACCTTGTACAGCATAAAAAACAGTACCACAGGAAACGAGTGCTGCTCAGTAGCTTTAATTTGACTGGTCACACTTGAGGATTCCATTTACAGACTCAAAAGTGAAGCGCCACTGATGACAAAATATATTTTATTTATTTATATAATTATTTGGTTTGTTGTGTTCTTTATTTATTCACTTCTTTGTCTATATAATTATTCTCTCAGGCTGTTTGATATTCTCCGATGCTGGTAACCATGCATCCATGATCCAGGGCATTAGAAACAGTGGCGCTAAGAAGTTTATCTTCAGGCACAATGACGTGGAACATCTTGAACAACTGCTTCAACAAGCAGACCCTGACGCGCCCAAGATTGTTGCCTTTGAGACTGTTCATTCCATGACGGGTGATGTGTGTCCATTGGACGAGCTCTGTGATGTAGCGCACAAGTATGGGGCGTTGACATTTGTTGACGAGGTAAGTTCTTTCATTTTCAAAAAAATACTGATGACCCGTGCCCAAACTGTTGAAAATGTATCTACGCTTTACTGAAGTGAGACACCAAAACCCACACAACCCTGCCCGAGATATATACCGTACATGCAGGTCTATCTTCAGACTGAAATTAGACCTTCTCTGGTCTCATTAACTTAAGCTCAAACATTTCCACCATGTTTTATCTGCAGGTCCATGCAGTGGGTTTGTATGGCCACAGCGGTGCGGGTATCGGAGATCGTGACAATATCATGCACAAGATGGATATTATCAGCGGAACCCTCGGCAAAGCCTTTGGAGCTATTGGGGGTTATATCGCTGGAACTGCGGCGCTGGTTGATAACATCCGTAGCTATGGTTCCGGGTTCATCTTTACCACTTCCCTGCCCCCTGTCACCGTGAATTCGGCCATAACATCCGTTGGTATACTGGCCAGTGGCGAAGGACGTGAACTGCGCAGACAACATCAGAGTGTGGTGCATACACTGCGCAATAAGCTCGTCAGTGCAGGCTTGCCTGTGGTGTATGCTCCTAGCCACATTATACCTGTGCATGTAAGTAATGTCTTTCTTTACGTCTGCAGTCTGGCAGTTATAGAGACAGGACGGACATCTGGAGCCAGGGTACGCCAACACGTACTTAACATCTTTGGGTGCTTTTTTCTAGGTTGGCGATCCTGCGAAGTGCACCGCCATCTCCAATGAGATGCTTTCCAAATATGGCATGTACGTTCAGTCCATTAACTACCCCACAGTGGAACGAGGCAAAGAGAGACTGCGCATTGCACCCACCCCCCAGCACAATGAAGAGATGATGGATAAGTTCGCTGATGCTTTGGTCAAGGTGTGGCGAAACAATGGCATGGAGTTCCTCACCCCTCTTTGCACCACCGCGTGCGATTGCCAGGATCGCTGTATCACCTACAAGGAGCTGGATTGTGACAAGTACGCTTCACGAGTGGGAGCCGCCTAGAGCTGATTGCACTCTGAATCTGGCCGCTAAATGAGTTGTGTAGCACATATTCTACACAATGGAATACGCCTGAATTGTCAATTGTAGTAATTTTAGTTACAATGTAATTTCAATCTGGAATTGAAACTGGAATAATCAGTCACGCTTACGCACCTATACAAGTGTCTTTTCTTTGTTGTGATATTTTTCACGTTTATCATGCACTGTAACACGCGGAATCTTTAAAGAAACAGTTCGTTTGTCCCTAACTTTTCTGTTAAACCCCTTGTTATTCAATTAATCCAGAAAGACAGTATTGTACATCACAACGAAAATTGAACATGACCTCTCTTGTTGCAGATGTCACTTCTTGAACCTGCCCCGCTCTGAATACCACCACCACCGCCTAAAAAAACGCCTCTTGAAGATTAATGGACACTTAACCATTTTCTCATACACCGTAGTGCACCTTGTTTACCCCCTAAAATTTTACACATTTATTGTTTCCAATTTCTCCTGGGTATTGCAGTCGTCCCAGGACAAATCAAAGACAATGGTTATGCAAAATCGGGGGATAAAAAAGGTGAATTATGGTCTATGTGAAAGTGAATAGGTCGACGGGCTTAGATATTTCAAGAGCCGGAGTGTTACGAACAGGATAAAAAAAAATCTTAAAAACACTGATGGCATAAACTATAAATAACATTTTGAAGGAATACTAAGCACTTTCTTTACTTACACTACTTTTCTAAAAGGATATCTACAAATCGTACACACTTACAGCAAAAAATAACAGGCTGCAGCTTGATTATCCGGAATAGATTTTCTTTTTTTTTTTCGTTTAAAGCCGAATACGATAAAAAATGATCAATTTGGCTGTTGAAATCGGCAATTGAGGTCGCGCACTGAAGACAGGGTTGCTGTTGTGTCGAAATGCCTTGTGGGACTATTTTGAGCGACAAATTTTGGCCCAGGTTCCAGTGCGCACCTCGATAGTCTATATTAGAGGTACTGATTGTATGAAATTTGAATCTTTGGGGCAAAGATAAGTGTCCGTAATAATGAGGCACTGCCGTCCATTTGAGAGGGGTGTTCGTTAAGCGCGGTTCGCCTGTATAAGTACCACTTCAGGAGCACACATATAACTACGGTTCTTTTAGGAGGGTTTTTACAGTGTGTTATATTCTTAACCCTTTCTAAAAGCGTGTGGCCCAAGAGAATAAACGAGTTACAGGATAGCGAGTCTGCCTGTGGGTGAATTAAGCGCAACTGAGACATAGATAACATTTAATTCACTAAATGGAAAGCCTTATCTGAGACCAGATCCAGAGAGCATTTTGAGAAATAGGCCTCCAAACGTTAACGATCCAGGTTTCAATAAAGGTTGCTTTGTTCCGAAGTGGGCGATCACAGTTTCAAGGGCCTAATCCATATTAGGATTGCCTAAAAAACAAGCTACCTAAGTACCGATTGTTCTCCAAATTAAGAGTAGGAATCATCCCTTAGCTTTCATAACAGGCAGCGCTCCGCCGTGAATGTCCGCCCAAAGCTTACAAATCAGACTCAAAGCCTTCTCTTTTTCCTCGTACGTCTGGGCAACAATCCGCCAGCAAATTTCACGGTCAGCGAAGTCCAACGCATGCGTAATAACGCATAAATCTCCCATACTTGCGGAATCAAATCCCTCAGGTGCCTCCTCGTCTTGATGTTGAGTCGGTAAGAAAACCATTTTAAAGTCGCACGAGTTAAAGTCGCTGAATTCGACGCGTGAAAGCGACTTGATGTCACGCAAGTCCTGCACGTTATATTGCGGACTCTCGGGAAGCCCAGTTGCGAAGAGCGGCAATGGATAATTTACGTGATCCTCGATGCAAAGGCAGAGAGATTTGTCCATGATCACGAGCGTCCGTGGTTCTTCAACGTTCGATTTCGTTTCATGAAAAACTAAAAGATAGACAAGGATGACAACGTCTTTCAGGAGGCTGCAGTCAACCGAAGTGCGACTAAAGTCCGAAATAGCGTCTTTGAGGATCTCCAAAGTGTCATCGTTTGGGTAAATAAACTTGACCCCGTTGTTAACATGATGGTAGTCTGTCTTCGTGAACGAGCAGTGATCGGCTTCGGACGTCGGCTGAGAGTCGTAAATGCTCGTGGTAAGGGTTTCAGCTCTCGGAGGTGAAGGATCGCTGGTGTGCTTTGACGACAAAATGGCGTTTAAGCGTTCCAGGAATGTGCTCGTGAGATGAAAATCACGAGTAATGAAAGTGAAAGTGTCTTCTTTCAATTCAGTTTCCAGTCTCAATGTTTGATCAAACAATCCAACACAGACTTGTCTTAATTTGCTGATGGAGATCCAACTGAAACAAATCGTAGGCTTAACGTCCTCCAAACCCTCGCAATTCCTGACTTTACCTGCCTTTTTCTTATTAATCAAGTCCTTGTGCTTTTTCTCCGCTAAAATATACACGTACAAGTTGCTTAACAAAACACAAACTTTGAATTCCTGCGCAGGATAAAGGAAAGGCGTACAGCCGGTCCATAAGACGTGTAAAAGGGTTTCTTCTTCACTCTCGCTCTTTTGTGAAATGCATTGACGGAAAAACTTGTCCAGCAACTTTCTATCCAAAGTTACTAAGCTCTCCAAGCCATTCAGTACATTCGCCTGCAAAATCGGCAAATTATCAGAACCCACCCTCCGATGGGTCTTTTTAGCTTCCACCGTGGTACCCGCGGGGGTGTGTTGCCCGTTTATTGAAGACATCGACGAGAGAAAGCCGTTTGGATCCTTCCCTCCCTGAATGCCAGGGAACGACTTTGGTTTGGAATACGTGATTTTAAGATCTGCTTGGAAATCCCCTTTCCAAACTTGTGAGAGAGAACGCTGAAGTTGCGTGCGCTCATCGCAGGCTTTGAAAACTAAGTGCCAGCAATTTTGCTCTCCAGCGGCCATCGCCTCAACTTCTTCACGCTCGAAAATTAAAGACAGGCCGTATACACCGAGCATTTCACTGGTATTGCTCCCAAGTTCAAAGACATCGAGACCGATTATTTTATTGATCCGCTGTGACTTGGTAACCACCCACTGAGGTGTGGACGGTACAGCCCGCACAAACGAAGGCAGAGGCCAATGAACGTGATCTTCGTCGCAAAGAAAAACCTCCGAGTTTGTCACGATCAAACTTCGGAGCATCTTCGTGAGATCTCCATTTTCCTGGGCGTTAAACAAGGCGCACTCGGGGATTTCTCGGACGATGGTGTACATCAACAAATTCTGGTCGTCAGCTGGTGTGGCTGTACCGGACTTTGCCAGTTCGGATTTTAATTTGTTGATTTTCTCTTCATCGGGAAAGCTCAGCCTTGGAAGACTCCCGGATGAAAACTGTCTTCTGATTCGTGGTATCTGAGACTGTTCCTTGTCCAGGGGCTCTCCAAGGACGTCGCTTAAGGTTACTAAAAATTTGTCCGTTTTTTCAGCATCACGAGTGAGGACGGTGAAGGTTCCTCGAGGACCATGCAGCTTGACCTCCATTCTAAAGCCTTGATCGTATAAACCAAACACCACCTAAACAAGAGAAGCACAAAGAATACACTTGATTGCGGGAGACAAAAGGAAGCTCCTAAAGTGTAGAAGTCTTTTTGGTGTTCTTCAGAGAAACCGGGGAACATTTCAGAAGAAAAGAAAGTTGCCTTAGGAAATTTGACTTTTGAGCAATTCAAAAAAAAAAAAAAGAAGAAGAAATGGATTGACTGACTGACTGACTGATTGGTGATGATTTATTAAGAGTGTGTCCATGAGAAAACCAAGCAGAACCACGCAGAGGGTGATAATGCTCAAATCACAGATTTCGTTCAAACACAACACAAATGTTAGATATGAGGAGTTAACTTATGTGACAGAATGTCAGGTCAAAATATTAAATTCCCTGGGAGATCCGGGCTCCCCCTGTAAAAATCGCCATTTTGCCTGTTTTATGCATAACTAATTAGCTAACTTTACGATGCCAGTGCAACAAACAGAAAAGCCACCTGGAACTTAAATGCACTGAGAGATAATCTAAGTTCATAAGACTTTAAGCAAAATAAACTGTGTAAAGTTGCTGATTCGATTTCCCCCATTTTAGCCCCTTTAAGTTGGGTCATCATTTCCAAGTTTTGAGTACGTCGTAAAATCAGGGTATTTTATTCCCCAATATCTCTGATGAGCAATAGCTTATCTTAATAACTTTTACATGAGTATTTAAAGCCATCACTTAAGTGGAGGAAAAGATCATAAAAAGTTTGGGCAATTCACTTTCTTCCATGTGTTGACATAAACTGTTCATGTGACTGAACGACTTTAGAATATTTCGGCAAAATTCAGCCCCTCACAATATTCGTGTGTTGCCTTTGAATGAGGAGAAATCGAACAAAAACTCATCAGACAATGATTTAACATTAATAAGGGTAAAATCGTTGAAATTGTTGTACAAGAAAATCTAACGATGATTTTTGATAGCTATAGACGCGATCTTTTCAGGTAAAAACGACATACAAAGATTTAATTCACAGTTTTACTTACTTTAATAATTTTACCCTAAAAACAATATAGACGTAAATAACATCCATATACGCATCTCTTAAATGTCTCAACTGCTAGTTTGTGGCTGCTTTGATTTGTTCTCCACGCCACCTTCGATGTCCAGTTCAGCGTAGTTCAGCATCGTGACTCGCTGTACGACTAAAATTCCGTAGCCATCAGTTTACGCACCAAAATCCAAATCAAGTTGTTTTAGGAGAAAACAATACAAGAAGTAGAAAGCCGATTTTTAATAATCCATGGAAAGAATTATTTCTGCCACTGTTGTAGCTCAATTCACATGTTACAAACAACAGCAACGAAACGTCCGCCATGTTTGACATTAACTAAAGCCCGCATTTTTAAGGTGGCTCGACTGGATTTTTTAGGGGGGATACCTCCCAAGTTTGAGCATTAATAACGTCGCCATGAGTAAAGATATGGAAAAAAGATTACCACAACTGTATTATATAAAGATGAAAATTTCTTATGATCTGTGTTTTATTGCAATCGGAGTCGCCATGGCAACGTAACGACGCCATTATGTTTTTTATTTATCTTTGTGTTTCTCTGTACCAGGAGGTTTTTTAGAAAATCGCTTAAGGGAGCTCGTACCTGCCATAATTGCCTCAATTATGGCAAAGCTTGAACAAATTCTATGAGAGCTTTTTCGAAATATTTTGAAACAAAGTTTTAAGCATCATAAAAACAGTGAAATAGCATGCTATCCACACAATTAGCTAATTTTTTGAGAAAATGATAAGCTTTTGAAACGCGGCTTCATCTCATAGTAGTTTGATTCCATTGAAAACCTCCTACAAAAAAAGAGGGGAATTGCTCTGGGCGATCGTGAGTAAGAAGAGTTTTATTAACTTGCATTCAGCTGCTTTTGTTACAGTTTTTGCACGTAATTTGGTCCATACCTACAAATTTCGCATTTTTCAAAAAACTGCTTGATAAATTTTTTTATAAATTTGAAAATCCCCAGATATCCACGATATGAAACTTGAAAACAATGCCAGTCAATAATGTGGACGCTCACTTGTAAACACAAAATCTGGGGGAAAAAATGCGATCTACTGATCCAGCGATCGACCGATCTAGCGATCCAGGATCAACCGATCTATAGATCCAACGATCCAGCGATCCACCGATGTATAGATCCAACGATCCAGCGATCTACTGATCCACCGATCGGTTGATCCAGCGATCCAGCGATCTATAGATCCAATGATCCAGCGATCTATTGATCCAGCGATCCACCCATCTATAGATCCAGTGATCGAGCGATCTACTGATCAACCGGTCCACCGATCTATTGATCCAGCTATCCAGCGATCTAGCGATCCAGCGATCTACTGATCCACCAATCTATTGATCCAGCGATCCAGCGATCTAGCAATCTAACGATCTACTGATCCACTGATCTATTGATCCAGCGATCCAGCGAACCAGGGATCCAGCGATCTACTGATCGACCGGTCTATCGATCTATTGATCCAGCGATCCAGCGATCTAGCGATCCGGTAATCTACTGATCCACCGATCTATAGATCCAACGATCCAGCGATCCAGCGATCTAGCGATTTTGCGATCCAGCGATCCACCAATCAATAGATCCAACGATCCAGGGATCTAGCGATCCAGCGATCTACTGATCCAGCGATCCAGCGATCCAACGATCCAACGATCCAGCGATCTACTGATCCAGCGATCCAGCGAACTAGCGATCCAGCGATCCAGTGATCTACTGATCCACTGACCTATAGATCCAACGATCCAGCGATCCACCGATGTATAGATCCAACGATCCAGCGATCTAGCGATCCAGCGATCTACTGATCCACCGATCCACCGATCTATTGATCCAGCGATCCAGCAATCTAGCGATCTAACGATCCAGCGATCAAACGATCCAACTATCAAACGATCCAGCGATCTACTGATCCACCGATCTATAGATCCAGCGATCTAGCGATCCACCGATGTATCGATCCAGCGATCTACTGATCCACCGATGTATTGATCCAGAGATCTACTGATCCATCGATCCACCAATATATTGATCCAGCGATCTAGCGATCCAACGATCTACTGATCCACCGATCTATAGATCCAACGATCCAGCGATCTACTGATCCAGCGATCCAGCTATCTAGCGATCCAGCGATCTACAGATCCAACGATCCAGCGATCTATTGATCTAGCGATCCAGCGATCCAGCGATCCAGCAGTCCCGCGTTTCAGGGATCTACTGATCGACCGGTCTACCGACCTATTGATCCAGCGATCCAGCGATCTAGCGATCCAACGATCCAGCGATCTAGCGTTCCAGCGATCTACTGATCCACCGATCCACGAATCTATTGCACCAGCGATCCACCGATCCATCGATCCAGCGATCCAGCAGTCCTGCGTTTCAGGGATCTACTGATCGACCGGTCTACCGACCTATTGATCCAGCGATCCAGCCATCTAGCGATCCAACGATCCAGCGATCTACTGATCCACCGATCTATTGATCCAGCGATCTACTGATCCACCGATCCACGAATTTATTGCTCCAGCGATCCAGCGATCCAGCGATCTCGCGATCCAGCGAACTAACGATCCAGCGACTAACAATCCAGTGATCTACTGATCCACCTATCTATAGATCCAACGATCCAGGAATCCAGCAATCTACTGATCTAGCGATCCAGCGATCTAGCGATTTAGCGATCCACCGATCTATAGATCCAACCATCCAGGGATCCAGTGATCCAGCGATCTACTGATCCACCGATCTATTGATGCAGCGATCTAGCGATCCAGCGATCCACCGATCTATAGATCCAGCGATCTACTGATCCAGCGATCCAGCGATCCAGCGATCCAGCGATCTAGGGATCCAGCGATCTAACGATGCAGTGATCCAGCGATCCAACGATCCAGTGATCCACCGATCTATAGATCAAACGATCCAGCGATCCACCGATCTATAGATCCTACGATCCAGCGATCGACAGATCCAGTGATGTAGCGATCCACCGATCTGTTGATCCAGCGATCCAGCGATCTACTGATCCACCGATCCACGAATCTATTGATCCAGCGATCCAGCGATCTAGCGATCCACCGATCTATAGATCCAACGATCCAGTGATCTCGTGATCCAGCGATCTACTGATCCACCGATCTATGGATCCAGCGATCTAGCGATCCAGCGTCCCCGCTATCTACTGATCAACCGGTCCACCGATCTATTGATCCAGCGATCCAGCGATCCTGACTCGCTACCATGCACGAAGCTTGAGAGAGCCGTTGACATATTTCTGAACTGCCTGAGAGTTGGTCGTTCGCAGTAGCTTTCGATGCTGGTATCGCTTCTGTGACCTGTAGCTGCCTTGATTTGACGGGTCTCGACAATCCTCTCCGAAAGAACTGTAACTGTGGTGGCTCTTAGGGAGTGATTAGTTAAGTAGGTAACATGTTTTCAAGGTTGCTGTGGCCAAGTTTTCGAGCATCATACCAGACTTAACATGTCCTGACCCTTAATTTTGCAATGTTTCAAGATGTTTCATTACCTCGTCACGAGGTAACGCCAGAGAGGACAAGACGAAACTGGAGCAGCAAATCTAGACTAAAGCATCTGAGAAACGTGTATTTAACAATTAGTCGCCGAAGGCGACGTGAATATCGGCGAATAGTCACCGAGACGAAGTCGAGGTGACTATTCGCCAATATTCACGTCGCCTGAGGCGACTAATTGTTTTAGTATAATTACATTGATGATTATTCGAGAAAATAAAATTATTGATCAATTTCCGACCCCGAAACATCAAAAAATGTGGCTGCCATTTTGAAAACTGCTAGCCTTCAGTGCTATAATCACCGCGCGGTGATTATAGCGGGATAGTGCGAAGCTCCTAGCCAATCACAGCGCTCTATTTTCGATAGTCATCAATGTAATTATACTAAGTAACATTTATTCACTATCTTTTAGCTTTGAACTAAATCTTTTGCTCCTTGTGTTTACTCAAGCGTAAAATAAAATATCCATCGAAACGTCCGTAAATAACACAGAAAACATGCCTCAGGTGACACTTTCTAACAATTCCGCTACTAGTATCGATAATGAGGCATCTGATTTGTGACTTCTCGCCAACTTTGTGCTATTTTTGTTTAAAAAAGCGAATGTTACGTTTCTTCCAAGTTTGGTCAAATGACAAATAAGCGTCAAGTCAGATGTACATAATACGTCATTATTGATAAAGTATGAGATTGCCCAAATATTTTATGATTGATTTAATAACCTTAAAAATGTCTGTTTTGCAAAGAATATGTGAAATTAAGTACATAGGTTGTTGCTCATGGAAGATGTTAGCCCCTAAAATACCTTAAATTTAGGGTTTGGTCAAAACAGTGAGAAGATGCCCTTACTTTAGGCTAAATAATAGGAAGAGATCGAATTAGAGAGTAAAAGTAAATTACTGAGCATTAAGTCTAATAAACATAGAAGATGATAAAGTTGAGTAGATTTGAAGTTGTCTTTTCTATTTGTTGAACAGCCAAACCAAATTTAGCTAATTAATTATGCAAAAATAAGTAGATTTTTTTTTTCGGGGGGGGGGGGGGGGGGTCCTGTAAATCCCAGGGAATTCAATATTGCTACCTTATTTTTTGTCGAGGTTAATATCTCACCACACCCGCCTATTGTGCCAAGTTTGAGCGAAATCCGTGATTTGAGCATCATCACCCCCCGCCTGGTTCTCTCGTGGACACACTCTTAATCATTTCATTAGTTAATTGACTGTCTTGATGTCTCTGGCTGACTGACTGACTGGCTTTCTGACGAAATGATTGGCTGATTGACTGCCTGACTGACTAACTGACTGACTAATTGACTGGCTGACTGACTGACTGACCGGCAGACTGTCTAACGGACGGACTGACTGATTGTCCGACTGACTGACTGACTGACTAACTGCCTGGCTGACTGACTGATGGCCTGACGAACGGACTGACTACCTCCCCGACTGACTGAATGACTGACTGGCTGGCTATCTAAATGATGAATGACTATATGGCAGGTCGTATACATGACTAACCCAATAACAAAAATCAATTACTTACCTCGTTTAATTCACGAACGGGGAAACTGTAAAAGCACTGAAGGATCTGTCGCAAATCACTCGCCTTGGTCACCGCTCGGACACGCTCAGGACAATCAAGATGCGACGAGTGGAACAAATAAATATTGACGTTTGTCATCAGCAAGCAGATGGGAAGTTCTCGCTCGGGGCACACATACGGGAGACACCCGGACCATAAAACCAAACGGACCCTCTCTGGATAGGTCCAGGAGCGATCGTGTCTTAAGCACCCTACATCTATGAACTCAGCATGAAGGGCCTGGTAAATTGTTTGGGTCCTTTTAGTGGAGCGTCCCTCCAGGATAAGGTCTTTGGTCACTTGCCTTGCTTGTTTGTCAACATCTGCTCTCGAATCGCGTTTGTGTAGAAATTTGTCGAAAAGCCTAACAAAAAAGGAGTCTGGTTAATGAGGAGGATTAGACTATTTCCATTTCCCAGCGGTAAATTTCTTTCTTACCAAGGGTAATTTTCCGCTGGCTGAGAATAACGAAATAAGCGGAAAATGTACGACTGGGGGCCTGGGTATAGGCCATGTGACCGAAAGGAATTAAGCGGTTACTTTTGTTGCGTCCGCCATTTCTGACTGCGGCGGTCGGCTTGGCATGGCTACCAGTGGTGTGTGAGAAAAAAAAGTACTTCTCGAAAACTAGATTGGCGCCAAGCACCCTTCTAACTCGTCCAAATAGGTAAATAGTTGTTGTTTCTTGAAAATTTACCAAACCTAAGACACGTTGCACTGCAAATTGTCTATATCACCTCCATAACGACATCACCAATTATTTACCAGCGATAAAAAAGGTTAGGTGCAAAATTACACCACGATAAAATAATTGTCCACAGGCACATTGGGCTGATTTCCTCCCTAATCCCGCCTTCCTTTCGCCACAGAGAAATGAAAACGGCGAAGTTAAGTATCAAGGCAAACCAGGACTTAGGGTGAATCAACAGTCTTAACTTCAAACGTCCAGCGCGCCAATCATAAACGCTTTATCCACTATCAGGAAATTCTTGGCAATTGCATGGGAATGATCAATATTGATTTTGTTATAAAACTTAACGATAAAAAGTCACGACGTTTCGACCTCTCCGAGGCCATTTTCAAGTGCTAGTAAAATATGAAATTAGCATGAATATATTAAAAACGGTAAAAACAGGAAAAATTGTCAGGAACGCTAAAATGCGATAAAATATGTAAATAAGTAAAAATAAGTAACAAAATATTCTACGGAAACAACTAAAAAGTAATTAAAACCGACCTAAACAAATAATTTTGCGCGGATGGATGTGTAGGTCGGTTTTAATTACTTTTTAATTGTTTCCGTAGAATATTTTGTTACTTATTTTTACTTATTTACATATTTTGTCGCATTTTAGCGTTCCTGACAATTTTTCCTGTTTTTACCGTTTTTAATATATTCATGCTAATTTCATATTTTACTAGCACTTGAAAATGGCCTCGGAGAGGTCGAAACGTCGTGACTTTTTATCGTTAAGTTTTATAACAAAATCAATATCTACGAAATTACTCATCAAGATGATCAATATTCAAAGCAAAATCCAGAAACCTGTGCAGAAGCTTATCTTGAACTCCAAGGGGATTGGGCCATTCCACAACATTTCCAGAGAACACGTCATCAAGTGGCTCTTGCACTGAGATGCTAGGAATCGACTCCTTTGACGACCTGGAACGGGAGTCAAACAAAAGCACCTCAACATTGATATTCGTTTGATTTGTTGAGTCTGATCTCAATGTGTAATATTTACTTTCTACTAAAATCGTCACCTTTCTGTGATAAACTTGTACAGCAGTGCAAACAGCTCAGCGGCATCGTCCACAGAACGCATGCGGTACTGAGCCACCTGTTGATAGTCCTTGTTGTGTCCGGAAGTCAGACTATCCCTGTGACGTCGCCATTCCTTGGAAAATATGTCCCGGATGTCGACGCAGAAAACGCCATGGAGTTGCAGGATGTCAACACTGCTGATATCCTCTGAGAAATGAAAGACACGATAAAAATAACTAATAAAAGAGACCAGTGGACCAACCCGATCCACTCAAAATATTCAGGTTAACAATCTGACAAGTGCACTCGTGTTCCGCTTCGCCACTATGACTTCGAGATTACGAATAGACCATTTTGCAGTTATGGGCCTAGTTTTCTAGCCTTCACATCTTTGATTGGGGACAATAGGATATTCGTTCCTCCCTTCAATTTACGGCCCGCTTGCCTCGTGCTTGAGCCATACACCGCGGGGTAAAACTCAGTCTGTCATTTACAGTACGGATTTCAAACTAGACTAACAAGAAAAAATGTGTTCCTTACGGCCTTGCTTACCCAAACGATGTCTGGCAAAGGTCTCACCAGTTGATATTTTAATCTCAAGAATGAGCCCCTTGTCAAGGTCCACTCCAACCATTCTCTCCTCTGCACCTCCTTTATTACGCTCCTCCCCCTCCACCTCTACCATATATGTGCCTGAGGTCCTAGAATTTAAGGAAAATTTAACTCAACGACAAAACTTCGATTGGAGCAACATGAAATAATCTCAGTCTAAAAAATTGAACTTAAACATACAATCTGTGTCAAGCCTTTTATAAACAGGATAAAACATAAATTCACTGAATACTTTCTAGAGAGTTATACGTACAAATCAGCACTTGATTCGACTTTTTCGTGAATAAGTTTTTCCAGTTCGGGAGCAAAACCAAACTGCAGCCTACGAGGATGATCATCTTCCATTAGTTCGTCAGAGGTTTCCTTTCAAGGGAAAAATGTTTATAAGCGGGAGAAAAGTTATCAAAAAGCCAACTTGCTTTGACTGTCTCGCTTTGACCGAGTTGACCGGGCTGGGCGAACAATAGCCTGCGTACCAAGCGTTTCCGCGCGAGTTTTCGAGAAAGTTGGGACGAGAGCAAAAAAGAGGAACGACGGGGGAGGGGGAAGGGAGAGAAGGAAACGCTTGCCTTCTCCCCTCCCATTCCATTTTTTTTTGGTTCCCGCTCCAACTTTCGCGCAATAACTCGATTGGAAACGCTTGTTACGAAGACTACGCGAACAAAAGGGTTATATGAAAAAAAGTTTGCTCGGCTTAAGGAGGGTGACATTAACTCTGTCTTCTAAAAATATATGTTACGGACTCAGCAAACAAAACAAACGTACTTACTTGCTCTTCCCTTTGAGTGGGAGGACTGGCACTACCTCCACTGATCGTGTCAACTTTGGAAGACTGCGGATAACTTACGGGCTCCCATGGACTCTTTTCACTCCCACTATGCACTTGGTCACTTCCTCTAACCTAAAGGGCAAACAAAACAGACTAGTCAGTAGAGCTTTGTCGTATACGTAAAAAAATTCGCATTTAAGAGATCTCAATAGGGTCTCTTTAGAACTTTTCTGGGTTAAAAACGTAACGTCTAGAGACTTGCTAACCTCAAGAAAACATACATGTCATGTTCAGAATAACTAACTATGGCTAGAAACATTTTCTACGGTTAACATGTTTTCGTCTTATGTCACAAAACTTTGCTGTTTGAACGCCAACAGCTAACCCCATGACGACTCTTGTTAGTCGGTAAACGAAAGCTAGGATGCGGTCGATTGATCGTATTCCGGGATAAGAATACGCTAAAACTTGTGACAAATCTCTCCTCTTTGAAAAGATTAATGTTGACTGTCACCATTGGTGGGTAAGACGGCGGGTGGAAGACGTATAACAGACGACGGCTTGCAGACGTTTCTTTGTCTTCCTAGCTCCACGTATACAGCTAAGTCAAAAAAGGTTGCTTTGCTAATTAGTCACTGGTAACTGGACATTGGGCATTTGGGCATGTGGAATAATGCAATGATTTACTTGAGTGACCACCAAACAATAGCTTCCCAATGCCCAAAGCAACCTTTATTCAATCAGCAATATATCAGTTTTGTTAAGCTGGCCGTTGTTCTTCACTGTCTTTTTTCATTTTTTTATTAAGCCATAAAAATTGGATGATAGATGATCTGAATGCAAATATGCGGCCGGCCTAAACACAAACCTGAGTCATTTCCGCTTCTCCTTGCATTTCGTCTAATATCTTCAACCACGAATCACCTCCGATCTGGCGAATTTTTTCCACTTTGGAACGAAACTCTTGATCTGTGTCATCCACAAAAGAGTTCGTGGAATCTGTAACATAATGTGAAACTCAAAACAAGTCTCACAAGAGTAGGACATGCAACAAACACATGCACAAATACAAAAATTATATGACGTGCTTTTCAGGAAAAAAAAAAACAGGATCGTACCTGTTACAGAGGAGCTTGACTGAAACTCCGTTACATCATTAAGGCTTATAACTCGGTCTACACTTTTCCCCTAAATAAGACATTGAAAAAAGGTAAAAACCACGTTTCTGATAATTTTTTTAAACTATCCTTTAATCCGTTGGCAAGAATTCATCAATACTATGAAGTTTAAAGTGTAATTTTTAATTCAAGTGTGGAAAGAACACGGTAGTTTTCAAAGTGTGGCCGCCATCCCAGAGAGCCACCTAGCAGATGTCGCGAGTTGTTATCTACATACCCCAGGCAAGTCTTCACCCGGGGAGGGGTGGGGTGAGGAGTGGCATCATACATGTGTCCTCTATACGTAAAAAGGTAAACAATCAGTTTAGCGTTATGACAAGGTTTGGCAAACTGATGTCTACTGAAGCCATGCTCCGTCTTTATAAGGCATTTATACTTCCTCACTTTTATTATTGTTCTATGGTGTGGCATTTCTCTAGTAAGCAAGATTCTGATAAACTGGACCTCTTAAACAAACGTATTCTTCGATTTATTTTCAAGGATTTTAACTCTGAGTACAATAATTTACTTAAAAAGGCAGGAACTGCAAACCTTAAGGACAAGCGTTTACAAAACATGATTCTTACTATTTTTAAATGTCTTCATTTCTCTGATTATCCAAGATATTTAAAAGATATGTTTCGTTTACGCTCTAGCACCTATTTTTTAAGAGGACATAATATTCTCTGTTTGCCCAAACCATTGACCACTTCTTATGGTCTCAATTCCTTTAGTTACTTGGCAGCAACGTCTTGGAATTCTCTTCCTGACCATTACTGCACTATTTCTGATTTTACTTCTTTTCGACGACTGATATCTACGGGGAACAATAATTTACTTGAAAGGGCAGGAAGTGCAAACCTTTCTACATCATGATAATTTGCAAGTTAGTTGTCTAGGTAGTTAGTTATCTTATTTGTTATATTGAATTAATTTTTTATTATAATTATTTATTAATGTAGTTGGCTCGAAGATATTAGCACTTGAGTGCTACACTGTAAATTCGAGGGTAAATAAAGTTTATTGATTGATTGATACATGGCATCAAAGGTGTTTGCATATAATCTGTCAATCGCTTGAACACATTTTAAGAGACTGGCCGGACAATGAAAGGAAAACCGCGCTAAGGAATTTCTACATTTCTTACCTTTTTATGACCTTTTTTCGGCACTGAATACTGAGGAGGTGTCGGGTAATTGATGATTTCAAAATTTTGCTCCTCTTGGAGCAGTTCACGGATCCTGTTCATCTCTCTGCTTGTTGGACGATTTCCATCAAGTTCAACCTGAAAAAAAGTCGTGACACTACATGATTAAGGCAATGACTGGCTCAAATGTTTTTATCGACGTATTTTGGAGTATATGATTGGTCTAATTGACAGACAACACCATAAATGGAAAGACAACACTGGTTCAATTATGAGAGATAAGGCCTCCTCGAACTACGGGCTAATAGCTGTTTACATCGAGTAAAGCAAAACATGGAGTGAAGGCTAAGGTGGAAAAGATTGAAGATCATCATCTATATTTATTAACTAATTTAATCCTTTAGTATCTTCTTAAAAGGAGATAATTCCACACCAAAAATCTTTACCTGTTCAGCCCGGTCATCAAAGGCCGTAAAGACTCGAATACGGTACATTGGTCCCTTGGTGACTGCATTATCCCTGAAGTCAATGTATTCTAGACATGGTAGCTCTCCCAGAGTCAGTATAGAGCCTATATCTGTGAAGTTATTCTCTCTGAGGTTCAAAGCAGTCAGAGAGTACAACTTGTCAAGTCCTGAAAGAGAGCAACAGAACTCAGGTCGTTACGTTATGTCGCTGTGAACAACCACTGATACACTATATTATACAGTCTACACTAAAACGGATAGCCTTGCGAGGGCATGCAAGAAATGTCGGACAGACAGGGCTTCCGTACACACAAGAGAACGGTGACTTTGGCGCAGTATCTGTAATGGAGCGAGGCTGCGCCAAGCCAATCTTGAAAGTGGATCCACCGTCACATATCGGATAGGTTCATGTGCCAGTCTTTAACGCAGTGTAAACAGGTGGGGGGGGGGGGGGGGGGGGAGGGGGGTAGTAGGTTCACCTTATTCCAAAATCAAAATAAAAGACATTGATGGCCCTCAATACCTCGTTTCGCAGTTACTTAGAATTCTACAAACGTAATCGAGGGAAAGAGGGTTAATTAAGACAAATATGCAAATAATATTGCCACCACTTCCAATAAGGTGTATGGCCGTTTCGTTCACAGTCCACACTCAGGGATTGAAAAGATTCAATACTCAAAGAGGATATGTTCACACTTACAAAATGGTGTTGTGTTCAATTGGTATCCAATAATTATGTAACAGTGAAAATATTTGCTCCATTGCAATCTTTCAGATGCCATTTCTAAACGTGAGAATGCAAGAGAGTGCAAGCAGTGGATTGCCTTGGAATAAACGAAAACCGCGTTCAACGGCGACACGCCGCCCCCTTTACTGCCCGAGTAAAAGGTCTCGACTTCGTACTCGGGCACCCGGACTATTCCCAAATTCTGGCATTAGTACTTGGAAAAAGGTTGTGTTCACATTAGTGCCCAGCTTGTACCGTACACAGGCACCGTGAATGAAAGCAACGAAGTGTGAACGTAGGCTCAATCAGAACTTCGTACCTTGCACGCTATCAAGCTCATTCCCTGCTAGATCAAGTTTCTTAATATTTCCCAGCTTTGTGTTCAAGTTACTTCCAAGACTTGCTATTTTGTTATGAGATAAATCCAGCTCCACCAGATTCGACAACGCCTTTAATACAAAAGTAAAAAGTATTAAAAGTATTAAAGAGAATAACACTTATGTAGAAAGTTACAAGGTGCGTTAAGATCCATCCAAAGACGGCGACGCCAATGGGAACGTAAAAAAAACAATAGGTTTAATAAAAACAACAACTTTGCACGTGCATCACGCTTTTTTGTACATTTCTTTGCCGTCACTGCACGACTACCACGTGAAAATGCCTAGTTTCATGTTTTATATGAGGAAGTGAAAGGGCGACGACGAAATTTCCTTCCTGTTTCTGAACTTGGGTATGGTTCGTTGGAATTTAACTTTAGGAGGGTTCGCCTACATTTCACAAAGTAAGTAAATTAGAACAGTCGCGATGAAGATTGCTAGAAGGCGAATTCACTTTTTAAGCGGCGTTTTCACGCCGTCACTGTCCTCGGATCTTAATGTCCCTATTGTAAACGGTTAGTGATTTACGGCGAGTTTTTTTGCCATTATAATGATACAGTCTCACGTTTAAACTAGGAACAATGGGTTTCCATATTCGCCCACAGTGAGCCATTAAGTAAGGTTTTTTTCACTCGAATAAATGAACTCACGTTTCTTATGCGATGAAATAATCAAAGCAATTAGACTTCGGTACGAAACGACAACTGTACGAGAGCCACGCTAAAATTAACCCTGGTAACCTGCCGAAAGTCGTTTCGGATAGCTAGTCGACATTGCTATTGGGCTAGGGAATTCTGTTCTTAACTTGCCCGACAGGCAAGAGAAGGTTTTCGCGAATTAAAATTACAGAGGAACTATATAATCAATCCTGCTCATCAAACATTTTTTTCAGTTTCGGGCTCGTTAAAATGACTCTTGCGCTGGTATAGCTAATTAGACAACAGCTTGTCCAAATGGCAAGCTGTACATTTGACTTTCATTCCACCCTGCAACTGTAATCGCAAACTACAGTTTATGGTTTCCCATGAAAAGCCTGATGCTCAAGATCTCTGTTCTCGAAACCAAGCATCATTTTCACTTCACCAACCTGAAGATGCTCAATGTATTCGATGCTGTTGTAACTTAGATTTAAGCTGACTACTTCTGGCAGCAAAGTCTAGGAAATATAAACACTACGTCATTAAATACGATGATTTGGTAAAACAATATTTTCTAACTTAAGGAATGCATATACAGCTAGACCATGAAACTAAAGCTCTCTCCGGATTAAACTGATTACTGTGTGGCCAACGATTTCAAGATGCAATTCTTTTTGTTGTCCATCGTAAAGACCAACCCTTTCGTTCTAAAAATACTTCATAACAAAGCACAAAGATTCTAGTGACGTTCTCATTGTTGGAAATACATCGTTGTGTTTGTGTATTTTTCTCGTAAACTATATATCTATCAACCTTACACTTTCTTAGTTTTAGTTACCAACTCGCAAAGATGGGGGTAGGAACTGCAATCAATGCATTTCTAGCTTTCAAATTCTGTGGGTGAAAAGTTGGTGATCCTTTAAATGAAACCTCTATAATAGATCTATCACACGGCACTATTCTCAATCAGTACCATACAGGCTGAAAATTTGTTGTTTTTCTTAAATTTTGAAGTTGGACACTGTTTTGAAAAACAATTACCACTGATTCATCAAGGTACGGCAGGCCATTGCTGCTGAAATCGGCTTCAGTCAGAGCGGTCCACGCTCGAAAGTTGGACTGCGGGCTGAGCGAAGTACTGCCATCCACGTCGACAGTTTCCAGTACTCCTTGCTCCCAAATTTCATCATCAACTAGGATGTCCTAAAATTAAGGAGAAACGAAAGAAACAGTCGACAAAAATACATATTCAATTCCAATTATTAGCTTCTGATTTGCAGTTCAACTGCTGTAGTTTAGTTTGCACAATGATAATGATGATGATCATGATCATGAAAGTTCTTCTTGGTGGATTTAACATTCGCAATGTGCTTACAGTAACTAAGAATAAAAACGTACCACAAGTAAAAATGTGACTAACTACGTTATCTAAATGTCGATAAATGTATCTGCGGTTAAAACGTCCAAGAGAAAACGAAATGTCTCGCATTTCTTTTTAAAAATGGCTACAGATTCAGACCATTTTATAGAATGATTAAGGTACATTCAGTCGAGTGTTCCAAAGTTTCGCATGCAAAAGGGAGAATCCTTTGACCAAGAGAGGTTGTTGTGACATCAAGAACTTGTATTGAGAAGTATTGTGTCCTCAATTACCATTTGACACTTAAATTAAGTCGTTTGTTTATTGAAATTTTTTTTTACCTTTAACAAGTGAACAGACTGGTGAACAGTTAGTTTACTGATTTGAGCCTGGACAACGCTTAATCCCTCAAATGGTTCCACTTCACAACTATCAATCTAAACAACGAAATAATGATGACATTTAATTGCATGTAACACCGTCATGGCTCTAAAACTGAACATAAAGTGTACACAATTTTTTTTTCGTGACAGTTCTTCTAACGCGATGCGTGGTACATGTATTAAGCCAGTAAACCAATTCTAAGAAAATATCGTTGAAAGAAACTCAGAGCAAAATTTATTTCATAAACTGAAACTCTTGCATTTGGATATTTCGCTTACTCACATCGCTCAATCTTCATCGGCAATGTGAAAAGATCAGTCAAAGCTACGTAACTTCATTATAGCCCCATGAAAGAATTATAAATGACCCGGGGGTTCAGTCCCTTGGTCCCTATTCAGACTCAGCACTCGTTAACATCAGTCGAAAGGCCCTTGGACACCTTATGAAGTTTACACAAGGTAGATTAAAGTACACATACCTCTTTCGAAACAGTGCTTAACCCTAATCAGTAAAGGAAGTGCTTAACCCTAATCAGTAAAGGCAGTGCTTAACCCTAATCAGTAAAGGTAGTGCTTAACCCTAATCTGTAAAACGCAGTGCTTAACCGGCTAATCCCAAACGATAAGGAATACTACGTTGTGTAAACTTCATAAGGTGTCCAAGGGCCTTTCGACAGGTGTTAAAAAGTGCTGACCGTTTAATAGCGAGGAGAAGTCGTTACATCACGTTGCCTTGGTTGCCATGGTTTCTGGATCTCAACCAGCCATGGTCCTGCAGCAGCCATGGTCCTTGCATACTGTGGCCCATACTTTTCTTCCATTGTTCGACAATGCAAATGGCCGTCCCTGTCAAGAAAGATTGTTATGATCCAGAAATTTTGTTACCATGGTAACCTGACATCACACTTCTCCTCTCTGGCGATGGCTTAAGGGGCTTAAACCCCGCCACCTGGGATTTACGCAGCTAGAGACCCTCTCTGGGGGAACAGTTAAGAAGATATTTCAATGGAACAAAACAATGTGTGATTATTTACTAACATTTCTTCTGTTGTGGTATAGTTGTTTGCATGGTATTTCATTGTTACAAAATTACTTATTACCTCAAGTGTTGTCAAGGATTTGAAGATTGCAATGTTGCACTTCAAAGTTATGTTATCACTAAGTTCTACCAGTTTTTTCCCACCACAAACCTAAAAGTACAAAAAAGCAAACCACAAATGAACAAAAGAGAAATCAGGAAATAAATACTACAGATAGGTAAAGTACGCCCAGTTTTGAACAGATTCTGCTTAAACAATCTCACCTGAAAATTAAATCAATTGTCTACAGGTAGAAAAGCTTGTTACAGTCAAAACCTTCCACAAAAACCGCCCCGGAGGCAGAGGTAAGTGCACAAAAGACCCCTGAAAGTAAGATCCCTGGCTGTAAGACCCCTGTATGTAAGACCACTGGACGTATTAAAGACCTCTATCGCTATGTAAGACCCTTTATTGTGACACCCCTGATCGTAAGACCCCTGGCTGTAGGACGCCTGGACATAAGATTCCTGGAGATAAGACCCCAGGGATAAGACCCCTGCAAGTACAACCCCTTGATGTAAGACCGCGGGATGTAATACCCCTGGATGTAAGTCAACTGAATGCGAGACCTTTTACTGTAAACCCTGAGATGTACGAGTGCTTGACATAAGACCCCTGGATGTAATTATGGATGTAAGTGGATGTAAATGGCTGACAGACAAATGGACTGATGGACAGACAGACCGACAGACAGAAAGATGGGCTGACTGACGCATGGATAGTTTATTGATAATTATACGATTATTTACAACAAGAATATAATTAGTTAAAAATGCTACTACTTATTAGAAGTTAGTTAAATAGAAAATTTATATAGAAAAATATGCCACGACGTCAAACATACTGCATGTAAGTATTAAATAAGTATTTCATTACCTTTAAGTGCTTCAGTTGATACAAAAAATCATACAAATTTCCGATTTCCCCATGAGGAATGTGGGAATCTGTAAAAGAATTTCCGAGTGGTACACAATAAATTGCTATCTTACAGTAGTCCCTTTGTATGAATGAGGCCAATTTTGAGATGACAATGCAATTTATATTCCAAGGGTGAATTAATTGCAACGTGCATTAATTATAATTATAATACTGTAAATTGTGGTAGGTGCATTTTCCAATAGGAATTTTTTACTATTTTTTTAGGCAAATGTGACAGCTATATCCATGTGTTGCAGATGAATCCACCCTTACTTGAGATAAAGTTCTACAAACAAAGGATTTTTAAAATAAACATGTGACTAGGGATGTGTCTCATTCACATTAAACATTTTGCTGTATATGCCACCACATTTTTCTCTAAAATGTCTGTACATACCACATGTAGGGGCAGCCATTCCTAGCCTGCTTGTGATACAGTGAACCTGAAGGGGTGTCAGAGTAAATTGCTGCCCTTTGGTTAGAATCTCATCACCTTAGAAAAATCATCATTATAAAAAGTTCAGTCAGTGACCTTTCAACTATGATGCAGTAAAACCTCAATAATTCTAACCTTGACCAACTAAACTTCTTGCTAATACGCAGGAATTTTCTGTGGTCTCTTTCATGTTTCAATAAGGCATCATGAATACCTGACGGTATAACTTTTCTTCTTCTATCAAAGAGTTACAGAGCATGGGTTTAAAACCTCTGGTTCTTGTTTGAAATAATGCATGGAAAGCATTCAGTATTGAAGAGCTTTAGCTAAATTGTGATTGGCTTTAAGTTGTTCCTCAATGTTAAAAGAGAAGGTGTGCACTGCACTTTCCTAATTTATTCAGTCTCTTGTGTGATTATTTTCGCTATTATCTAGATTGTCTAAGAATGTTATCATGCCAGTCCAGCAGATTCTTGGAATAACTTTAAAGGACCAAGGTAAATCAAATCTAAAAGGCTACCAAAAGAAATAGGTGCCTGTTCTTACTCATTGATGCACATGGCATATATAGAGGATATTACATGGCCGCGCAGAGATATGAAATTTCTCTTCTTGTGTTGAAAAAATATTTCACTCGTTCGCGGTTTATATAATAAATAATTTTAATGATGCAGTGGTCAATCCAGGAATTGAATTGGAATTTTTTCTCATCCTTAAAACTGTTCAACAGCCTGATTATACATGTAATGGCTTTTCATTTCCGTAAAAGTTATTTTCTTAGTGAATGTGCCACCCCTAGCTCACATAGGGTTTGTAATATTATTTCAGTCTTAAGGCAATCGGTCACTAAATTTCTGGTCTCATAAGCATTGCCGGATGCAGGGGTGGGCCAAGAGCCCCGCGGCCACCCCTTTTCCTTTAAAACTTTGTATTATTTTGGTAGAATTTTGTCTCAAAAAAATAAAAGGTATCTAGAACAGAGCTGTTAAGTGTCCTGGCAAACACTTTCTGAATTTTCTGGATCTGACCCCGTTAACCCTTTAAGCCCCAGTATCCACATACAAATTCTCCAAACTGATCTCCATACATTTCCTTAAACAATTAGTTGAGAGAATTTGTTCAAAGATCAAAGTATTTTCTCTTGGGTGATCATTTTATTGATTCTCATAACTTATCTCTTTACAGTGTATGGCTAATTGTAAGGAGAAAATTGATCTTGGACACTATTGGGACTTAAAGGGATAAGTGCATATTGGGGGGGGAAGGAGGGGAAGGGGATCCAGACCCCTAGACCCTCCCCCTGGATTTGCCACTGTTACATGTAAATGTAATCTAATTTTTTAGGGTGGCTCAATTGGATTTTTTAAAGGTCAATACCATCTATGCCATGATGAATCTGTTGTCAACATAACACTACTCATAACCAATTTGTATACCGTAAAATTCCAAAAATAAGCCCCTCCATGTATAAGCCCCTCCGAATATAAGTCCCCAGGGGCAAAATTGGCCTTGAATACAAAGTAAAACAAAGCAAAAACAGTGAATTTCCTTCCAACTGTAAGCTAGCGCAATTGATTTTGAAATGCAAATTTCCCTCTGTACATAAGCTCCTCCAAAAATAAGCCCCTCAAAAAGGGCACTTGCAAAATATAAACCCCAGGGCTTGTTTTTGGAATTTTACAGTATTTTGTCTGATAAAGCTGAGGTAATCGTTTTTCCTTATCTTTGTTAACGGTAATGTAGTTAATGCTCCTGTTGTAGGTATTGGCCCTGAATGAAAAAACAAATTGTGCCACCTTAACTGCCATTGTAAAGACTGTTACCAGTGGTAAACAACTCCTTCGCCAAAGAATGTGTCACTCCACAGACATCCTGTAATGTTGACCATGCAAAAAACAACATTGACAAAACTTTAAAGCCATTGACAGAGAAAGCAGTACAATGTACTTGAAGAGATAATTGTCCTCTGTTTCACAATCATTAGGTGAGCTCTGATCTGAATAATAAACAACCAGTTTAACCCCAAAACACCTACTTAAGAATTTAAATTAGTTATTGATATCTTTTATTTACATTCTCGATCTGCAATCAAAAAATTAAGAAGTACTCACAAATTTATCAGTGTCAAGAAACGTCAGAACCTCCTGAGGTAGTTTGTCTTCAAATTTGGACAAAAGCATTTCAAAATAAGCCTCCAAAGCTTGCCTTCTCTTTTCCACATACTCTGGCTGCAGAAATCCAAAATATTTCTTTGGAGGTATCAGACAGTGATCCAAACCGTGATTTTTAACAAGCTGTGTGATTAAGGCAAATGACATGACATGTTACTTTTTCATTTGGGACCTTCTTTTCACCCAAACTCATTATATTATATTACTCTACAAAAAAATTATATGTGGCTACTACGACCTGTAGTAGGTTGATCTCTAGCCAATTTGTGCTCATGGGGCACAAAAAAGTGTCTGGTTAGGAGAGGTTAGCCTGTGCCACAAACGAGACTTAACTTCTGATTAAGTTTGCTTGATGAAACAGTGCCAAAATTCTTGTCCTGGTTTCCTACATGTACACAGGGCTTTGAGTACACGCAATGATCCTGACATGTTAAAAATCCCATTGTTGCGTCAGAACACATTTCCAGTACAGGTATTTTGTTGAGACTAACTGGGGGACTGGAACAAGGGTAAAGTAAATAAAGTAAAGTAAAAGCTTTATTTACCCGGCCTGTGGAATGAGACTGCAATAGAAAAAGAGTATTGGCAGCTGGTATAAATTAATGTGCTGCCAATATTATTACATCCACGCTGCTTCACAGACATTGCATAACCAGGGGCAGATTACATCTGTGATGCAGGCTTCATGTGTATAATGGGAGAGGTGTCCACTATGGACAGATTAAAAGACAGTCAAACCTCTCTTGGACAGATCCAAGTGTCTGAATTACATAAGTGGCAATATTATGAAGGGTTTTATATGAAGTTGGGTATCTTTGGAAGCAAAGTACTTTCTGTAATTCAGAGTTGTCTGTTTTTTAGAAGTAAAGTATACTATTTAACTATTCGCTGTGACTATTCGCCGATATTCACGTCACCTGAGGCGACTAATAGGCCATTTCCGAGTTCCAAAAAGTTTCACTTTCAAAACGAGGCTAAGTGCGAAACCTTTGTTGTGGAAATGAGTTTTATTTGCATCATAATTAAAACTCATTTCCACAACAAAGGTTTCGCACTTAGCCTCGTTTTGAAAGTGAAACTTTTTGGAACTCGGAAATGGCCTATTGTTTTAGTATAATTACATTGACGATTATTCGAGAAAATAAAATTATTGATACATGACCGAGTCCGAAACATCAAAAAATCTTACTGCCATTTTGAAAACTGCTAGCTTTCAATGTTTTGATCACTGCGCAGTGATTATAGCGGGATAAAGCAACGCTCCTAGCCAATCATAGCACTCTATTTTCGATAATCATCAATGTAATTATACTAAAGGGAATTAGTTTGGCATCTTTGGAAGCACGGGAACTGTCTCGGTGATAGTGTGGTGACAGTACTTTAAACAGAGCCTTACATTGGAGATGATTGTTCTATAGTATATGTTACAATATGAAACACATCAGCTGCCAATCCTAGACGACTTAATGCCAGAGCTGGCTTGAGCAAAGATCTTTTCAACTGTTGATCTTACCGCAGGATACTGGCACTGCGTGCTTGACCACGAGTCCAGTCTCTTGACTACCTTCGCAACCCCCTTCAGAAGATACCGGTGGAAAAGACTACCCATTGGTCTATCAGCATCAAGCGAGATCTTCCAGAAACGGGTAAGCCAAGCCCCAGAAGGACTGGAAGGAATACTTAACATCACTGACGACATCCTCGTATATGGAGTTGGTGACACCGAAGATGAAGCTCGTCGTGACCACGATAGTAAATTAGAGGCATTACTTCTCAGATGCAGAGAGCATGGAATTGCCCTCAACAAGAACAAGTTAAAACTGCAAATTACTGAAGGGCCATTTATGGGTCACCTCTTTACCAAACAAGGCCTCAAGATAGACCCCAACAAAGCTAAAGCAATCTTAGAGATGCCTCGACCCGAAGACGAGGAAGGCGTGCAGCGGCTTAACGGATTTGTCAATTACTTGGCAAAGTTCCTACCTCGCCTGGCAGACCACATGGAGCCTATACGGCAACTCACACGGCAAGACAAAGAATTTAACTGGACGGAAGAGCAAGAGAACGTGTTTAGAGAAGTGAAGCATCTTGTGACTACCGCCCCAGTACTTAGCTATTACGACCCGAAGGCCGAGCTAGAAATCCAGTGTGATGCCCATAAGAAAGGCCTAGGAGCTGCCCTCCTGCAAAGAGGCAAACCGATCGCGTACACCAGAAGAGCACTCACTGAGACTGAGCAATGATACGCACAGATTGAGAAAGAAATGCTCGCGATCATATTCTCACTTGAGAAATTTAACCAGTACACCTACGGACGCCGCGTGAAATCCAAAGCGACCACACGCCACTGGAATCCATTCTGAAGAAGTCTCTCGCATGTGCGCCAAAACACCTTCAAGGTATGATGATGAGACTTCAGAAATATGATTATGAGGTGCAGTATGAGCATGGCACGAACCTGTACTTGCCCGATACACTCTCCAGAGCGTACCTGCTGACGACCTTACATCCGACTGGAGCTGAATTTATGAACATCAACGCCACCACGTTCCTTCCTGTATCCTCATCTAGACTCCAAGAAATCCAGCAGGCAACTGAGGATGATGAGATTCTGAAATCCCTGAAAGCTATCATATTGCGTGGCTGGCCAGATGATCCAGTCAAGTACCAGAGCAGATAACCCCCTACTTTAGCGTGAGGGATGAGTTGTCAGTACACGACGGAGTGATATTCCGCGGCCAACGGATTGTAGTTCCTGTCAGTCTATGCAAAGACATGAAATGAAAGCTGCATGCCTCACACCTTGGCGCAGAAAGCTGTCTATGTAGGGCACGGGAAACCATATTCTGGCTGAACATGAACACTGAATTAAAGGAAATGATCGCAACCTGTGAGACCTGTCGCAAGTATGAGACCAGCCACCAGAAAGAGTCTCTGATACCTCACGAAGTACCCAGTCGACCATGGGAGCAAGTAGGAGTGGACCTGTTTGAACTAAACAGGAAAGAGTACATGATCACAGTAGATTATTACAGCAATTTCTGGGAGATTGACCGCCTCACAAGTGCCACCTCATCAGCTGTAGTTTTAAAGCTGAAGAACCATTTTGCTCGCTATGGTTGCCCTGATCGCTTGATCAGTGACAATGGTCCTCAGTTCATGTCATCAGAGTTTCGTAAATTCGCAAACGATTGGGACTTTGAACACAGAACTAGCTCCCCTGGAAACAGCAAAGCCAACGGTAAAGTGGAATCAGCAGTGGTTGAGGTCACACTAGAGAAAGTTTACTATAGTAAACTCAAGTTTACCATAGTAAACGGCACCGTAAGTGTGACCGGCATTTTTCAGTTTACTATGGTAAACATTACCTTGGTTAATTTCCATGACTACCGCGGAAAGAACAAAGATGACCCATCACCGATAACCATCTGGTTACCAAAAAAAATAGGTGGGTATATCTCTAGTCTATCTAAACTTTGTTTGTTTTTTGACAGTTTCTCATGATTTTTGAGGAAAGTAGTTTAAAAAGGGGTCACATAACAGAATAGATTTAGAACATTGGTGATTGTATTTATTCGCGTGGATTCGCATGCAGTACAGTGCGATTGAACTTTGTCAAAGCAGCCAAACCAAAACAAATTATTTCGACATGGAATTTAACAAGGCAGAGTTTTCCTCACTGGAAGGAACAAGGTAAGGAAAAGTTTTTTTCCTTTAATTAATTGCAGCATTTCAGATTGTTGCTTGTTACAATGCGAACCGACTAGGTAAAAAAGAGCTCAGCTTTTTGAAACATTATTTTTCTGTAGCCTCGAAAATGAAATATATAAAAGTGTCTCCACAAAGTTGTAATATGCAACTGCGAAATCAACGGGATATCTTGCAAGTGTAAACTTGTTGCATATTTTAATAACTGTCGATTTTCCTAGCCCAAAAGTAATCCCAGTTGTTCGGTAAGAGTTTCCTGAGCCAAGTCGCCACAGCACAACTGCGACTCTATTGCATACAGGTATGGCTTTTCTCAGTCTAGTATCTTCTTTCTGCAAGTCTCCTTCAATCAGCTGGCAAATATAGTCAAATGTATCTCTGGTCACCCTGAAATGCTTTTTCCACAGTGCTTCAAGGTTTCTGTTTCTGTACATTTCTTCAAACCATTCTTGGGGTCGAGGGTAAACCCACGCTTGCCTTCGCAATGCCGCTCTTTCTCTAAGAGTACGTCTTCGATGGGTGATCAATGAACCTGTCACTAAAACGTCTTCACAAACTTCGTATTCGAAACCAAGGTGGGTAATAAGGGAGCGCATTCTTCTCTCTTGTCCGAGCAGCAGAATAAAAAGCAAAATGCTCACAACAGAAAACAATACTCTCTCACATTGAACCATCTTTGTACACTTGTGAGGGTCACGCTCAGGAAGTTACAGTTCAGTAATTTCAATTTAGTCAGCTGTCATAGCATGTCATCGTTTGTTTTACTTATCACTCTCACGTTACCGATCACACAAGAAAAAACGCCTGGAAATTTTCAAATACCTTTTTAAGTGGACCTGTCTACGGTAAAGAAGATGTTACGAGACTTACCATAGTAAAGCCCTTTTTACCATAGTAAAGTCTCTAGTGTGACCTCAACCACTGAAAACACCAAAGAATGTCTTACGCAAAGCCTTGAGTGCTGGAACAGACCCATACATAGCAATTCTTGATTACTGCAATACTCCCACACAAGGAATGGAATCGAGTCCTGCTCAACGCCTAATGAGTAGGAGAACAAGAACACTCCTTCCCACAACGAAGACTCTTCTACAACCTAGAGCCCCACAGAGTGAGCGGGATATCCAACAACTGAATAGGCGACAATTTCAACAGTCTAGATACTACAATCAGCATGCTCGTGACCTACCCACACTCAAAGAAGGTGATGTCGTACATATGAAGCCGTTCCAGCTGGGAAGTAAAGAGTGGAAAAAAGGCACGATAACATCGAGACTTGACGAAAGATCATATATGGTGGAAACACCCAATGGAGACACCTATAGAAGAAATCGTTACCACCTTAGGAAAACCAAGGAGAACTCTGATCCCAAGGAAGCATCAGACATAACACCTTGTAGAGGTCCTGAGGATCAGCCAACATCAGGTGAGCCGACGCAACCGTCCTCTCCTGCCACTGCTGGGAAAACCACAGCAGCACACCCAAGACAACAATCTTACCCAAGACAGCAGCCAGACCTCAGCGGAGTAGACGACCCCCTCAGTATCTCAAAGATTACGTACTGAAATGATTACCGTAACGACTCGCAGATAAGCCGCACCCCGAGTTTAGCAACTCAAATTTTGGAAAAAAAAGTTTTTCATGAAAAAAACTCGAAAGAAATCCAAAGTCGAGACTATGAAGTGTTCGGTCTTCATCCAAGGCAAACTCGCCAATAATTGATCGGAGATTACTTTAAAGTCTTACCCATAATTTTAGCTCTTTAGTAGAATAAACATAATGTCCACCAATTATGACATATGATTGATATTATTCTGGTATTTGTTCACAGGTATTTCTCCATTCTGGGCAGTTTTTCCATAGAATTTTGAGCTTAAATTTGTTGTTTTCTTGCATGCACTCTGCGAAGCTGTGTAACCAGGCATAATATTGGACGATGGAAGACTGGACACCGGAAGCAGTGCGAAATGGTCTCGCAGATAAGCCGCACCTACGATTTTGATCGCAAATTTTTGGAAAAAAGGTGCGGCTTATCTGCAAGTCTTTACGGTAATTATGATTAAAAGACATGCTATAGTTCAACATTATCTTTTTCATTATGATTGATTCATTATTGATAGGACTCGGAGGACATTATAGTTTTTCATGATTAACTTGATCAGAGAATAGACAGTGTGCCGAATGATTATAAATGATTGTTTTATGAAGAGACACTTTTCAAAACAGGAAGGATGTTACAATATGTCAATCAACCTTCCATTGAGCTTATTAGATGTATCAAGTTCGTTCATCAATAGTTCTAGATCTGATTAAAGTGAATTGAGCACTGAACTTATGAGGTGAGCTTATGTGTATTGAATCAGTATAGACTGTTTGTATATGACTGAATAACTGCTTACGGAGGTATCACACATACAGGTATAACCTGAAGATACTAACCTTTTCATGCAATTCATAGAACTCTCTGTAGCGTCTATCAACAACCCAAGAGTACTCCCTTGTATACACTTCAAGATAATAAACCTGAAAAGAGGTTTAATTTACCCTTAGTTAAAAACCAAGTAGTATCACTATAAAGGATGTGTTGTAATCAACCCTCTTTAAGCTATTGCATTCTGTTACATTCCAAGCTTACCCCAATCTGTGGCATCATCAGAAAGGTGTCACAATTATAATCCAAGCCAGTTACTGTCAAGCTGGCAGAATGGAAGAGACCTGGCTTGAAGGGCAAAAAATCACAAGTTGAACCCAAGGGTAAGACCAACACTCAAGGTCTTAAAAAAATCTGAGCCATGAAGGTTGCATTTTACAAATCGTTGGACCTTTGCATAGCTCCATTGACCACATGTAAATGGCAGTCCCATCTCCAGTAAAAATGTAAAAATTTTGTCCTCAGTGAGCAGAATATGTTAACACTAAAAAGTAAAAGTAGGTTGAGTTTGATCGTCCGGGTGAACGTAGTCCTGAATAGGACTGTTGTTGTTGAGAGTGATTGACGTTTCAACAACCTGTGCGGTAGTCATCTTCAGACTAACAATAGACGACTGCTTAACTGTGACAATAGACAGATCGAAACGCACCAATTACTGATTACGAGTCTTCATAGCCAATAACACCACGGCTTAACTGACAGACGACCAAAAACATCTTGACTTTATTGACCAATCAGATCTATAACCAGAGTATATAATACCATCTACTGACGTGATACAACTCACTTTGACTCTGAAGATGACTACCGCACAGGTTGTCGAAACGTCAGTCACTGTCAACAACAACAATCCTATTCAGGACTACGTTCACCCGGACGATCAAACTCAACCTACTTTTGAAATGACTCCTGGGTTCAAATCTTTCACATTAAAAAGTAAGTCAGGGTGTGAATGGTGAACTATTCCCAGGATATGGGATTTGACCAATATGCAGTGCGGAAATTGGAAAATGTTAACTGGATATGGGATTTAACTGCTGACGGGGAAGCGGAATTCGCCAAAATTGGGTATGGATGTGGGATTGGGAAGGAAAACAATATTCAGCATAGCAATGACAGAAGTTTGGGATGCAGTATTCTCATGGAAATAGAGCGGGAATGTGGGATTAGGATCCCCTCCCCAGAACCTAGTGGGTGTCACCTCGCATAAACACAGGAACGTAAGTAGTGTATGCGGAGACTGTCTCAAGTTAAATAAGAGGGGACAAAATAGCCATACTCAGAACTCGCTGTTGCATTTTTTACCGTAACACATTGAAAAAATTAGATGTCAATTTTTATGTCCGATCTTGTACACCATTTCATGCGTGGACCTTCTTAACAGATTTAGTTAATACTAAGCTAGAAATGTACAACACTTTAACTTTTCCTGCGAAAACGTAATCCGAGACGATATCACGCAACGTAAGCTTTAAAATTAGTCTCTGCATTCCTGAAAATTTCTCCACGATTTGGGAGAAATGCAAGGTCTTCTTGTACTTACCTTGGGATATATATTTAAACAGGACATAGAAAGTCATCTGGCAAAGGGGACTGATATTTAGAATAGTTATGCATACCTTGCACTAAAAACAAGATCGCGCGTCATGTAAAAAATCGTAAATAATAAATGTTTAAACTTACCGTGTGCGATTCAACTTGTTCTGTAGCAGGGATCAATACCTTTTTTATCTTCATCGTATCGTCAACTCGTTTTTAGCTACATACATAACATCTGGGCTTAACTTCCCAAGACAAAAGATACTTGGATCAAGGTACGTAACCACTGCATGAACTCAAGCAAGCAGCTCAGTAGCCAAGCCTTGTGACAACCGGAAATTCTCCGATCCGTGACCTCTCATTCGAAACCCGGAAATAGGAAAAAAATTCTTACAACGACGCGATGGTAGATTTACTCCAACGTTCTGTTTTCAAACTAAGATAGACGACAATGTATGTTGGACATCTAACAAATTTAACATGCGTTATATGTAAGCAAGACCTCGTATTGCTTGTTACATGCAGGTCAAGCAGGCTAGCTAGGGAGACCTTTTAGGATTTGTATCCTCTTGTCATGAAAAAGAAGCTTCAGTGTCGTGACATTCAAAATAGATCAAACTAAAAATCAAAACTGTTTAATAGATAAAGTCCAGAATCTGGGAAATGAAAGGAGCATTGGTACACATACAAAGACCCTCGCCAAGGTTCAGGTCAGAGGAAACGTGGATTTATTCTTCGAGAAACTCATAAACATTAAAGTAAAACTTTTTCTAATACATACATGAACTGTTTAGATAGCAAAATTTCCTAAAATAAGTCATTTTTTAGCCTGCGAAGCAGGCGTTTCTGTGCGGTTTCGGAGCAAAGAATGAGGAACAGGAGTCAAAGACCGCTCGACAAATGGCTTTCGTTTTATTTCTCGCGCGGTCAACACCGAAAATCCCGTCTCTCTGTCTTTCTTTGCTCCGAAACCTAACGGAAACGTTTGCTACGCAGGCTAGTCATTTTTTAACGTTCAAGACAGCTCTCCTGGCCGTCATGTAAATGTCGCGTCACGCAAAAACTTAGAAATTCAAGCGTCCTCTATCACAAAACCAAGAACCCTTTTGACGCGAAAATTTTTATGAAAATTAGTTTTCAGCTGCTCTAATGCGTCGTGAAAGTAGAATCTCGGTAGGATCGATAGTTTTTTAGTTAGAATTTTAGTGACGTCATGTGAACTCCGCCCTAGTGCATGGTCCTTTTCGTCACGCAATCCTTCTAAGAGAAAACTGACGAGAGACCAAATTCAAGAAACAACACATGATTTTAAATGGTTCTTGAGCTAAAATTTCTTTATTAAAAAAAAAAACTATGGGGAGCTTAGTTCGCGAGAATGGTTGATATTGAATTGGGTGAACATTGGGGACCGTGAGGGTAGTCTGCGAAAGATGCTTCTCCTCGCTCGTCCCCCACTCGGCGATAAGCGAGGAGAAACCTCGATGTGATCTCACTTTTTTACAGGGGTATTATCCCCAGGGGGTACTTAAGAAAGTTTCATAATGGGAAGCTCAGCCCCGAGTCCCAGCCACTGACCCTTTTCCGCCTTTCATGTTCTATTTTTGACAGAAAAGGTACCCCTTTAGTATACCTCCTACTACCAAAAGGTACCCTTTTCACATACCTAGCTTACCCGGCGTTGCATGCCTTTTAATTGCTGTAAATGTATTATCTTTAAAATTTAAATAAATCACAAAACCAGGTATTTTCTTGCCTTTTTCGCATCCATAGACACCCGCATTAGCACCTTTAGGCGTTTTACAGACGGTTTTCCCCATCCTTGATACACTGCAACTAGTGAGATCCTAACCCTGAGAATAGAGGACACCCCCTCAGTTAAGAGGAGGAGCGCGGGCTCATTTCCCGAGCAGCGGCTGGTAATAGAGCCTACGACAAACTACAAGCTGACTATCCTTTTCTTATTCTGTGGAGTGAAACGAGCAAAGGGAGAAAATTACCATGGCCACGAGCGCTATGTACTGGAGGAGCGAGACGGGAGAGCATGCGCAAAAACTGAGAGTTTCTTATTAATTTTTTCTTCTTGGTTACCACCCTAGCTTCTGGCGAGTTACGGGTTCGCCGATGCCCACAACTCGCAAGATACACGTGCCTCTCCTAGCGTGATACTTAACTAGACATACGTTATCGCAAAAATCTCGCGAAGCTAAAGAGGGTCAGCAGTGAGAACGGAAGGAAACAAGTCAAAGGGTAAAAATACGATAAAAGAAAAAAAATCGAAAATAAAAAAACAAAACAAAAAAAGATTGGAAGTAGCCAAGCCGAGATTTGAACCTGCACCCCAACTTCTTCCAGTGCAAAAATGGAAACCACAGAGGACACAAGGGACACAGGTGTCTCCTGTGTCCCCTTGTGCCCCTTGTGTACCCTTGGGTCTCCTGTGTCCTCTGTCTCTCCTGTGTCTCATGTGTCACCTGTCTCTCCTGTGTCTCATGTGTCCCCTGTCTCTCCTGTGTCTCATGTGTCCCCTGTCTCTCCTGTGTCTCATGTGTCCCCTGTCTCTCCTGTGTCTCATGTGTCCCCTGTCTCTCCTGTGTCTCATGTGTCACCTGTCTCTCCTGTGTCTCATGTGTCCCCTGTCTCTCCTGTGTCTCATGTGTCCCCTGTCTCTCCTGTGTCCCTTGTGTCCCCTGTGTCCCCTGTGTCCCCTGTGTCCCTTGTGTCCCCTGTGTCCCCCTGTGTCCCCTGTGTTCCCTGTGTCCCCTGTGTCCCCTTGTGTTTCCTGTGTCCCCTGTGTGCCCTGTGCCCTCGTGTCCCCTGAAAAGAAAAAAGTAAAGAGCGAACGCTCGTTGTATAAAACAGTTACAAGATGAAGCGAATTAATGTTATAGCAGTCAACACCTTTATTATAACCCAAAACTAAGTCCAAACAGGAGCCTGGTCCAAACTATATCTAGATCTGCTGAGCAGAGAGTCATCTTAATCTTTACAACCAATGGTATAGGTCAGCCGCTGTTTATAGAAAGAGACAAACATGTGCATTCAAAATGGCTGGCCTAAACTCAGGCCCTAGATGTTCAATAATTGGATATTACCATCCATCTTTTGGATAACCAGTCAGAGGATTAAGTGATTAGGGAGACCAGTAGTCGTTAGTATATTTCTTTGACGTCCACTGCACGACTACGACGAGAAACCTCCTAATTTGCCGTTTTATGGAGGACGTGAACATACGACGACGAATTTTCCTTCCTCTTTTTGAACCTGAATAAAATCCTAAAGAATTCAACTCCAGGAAAAGTTTGAAAGAACGCAAATTCATTTTTTAACGACGTTTGCACTGCCGCCGTCGTCGTCCTTGCTTAAAGGGACACAGTCAGCTGATGCACATGCGCATTAGATACCATTTCTTAGCTGATTTGCATGTCACAAGACACGAGCGTGAAACAGAAAGTGAGTAGCGTATCCGGAATACTCAAAACAAACCTTGTTGAGTTGAACAATTTACAAGCCCAAATCGTGATTATAGATCACATCAGAGCACACATTTTTTATTTACCATTGAGAATTCATCGATGGATTTGTCCAGGAAAAGCCAAACATCGACGAATACTTCTGAACTCGATCATCAGTAGAGGTGAGGAATGACACGGAGTCGGCATGAATCATTGTCGAAGGCTCAAGGTCGAGAAAGTTTGATTTTCCAAACATATGTAACCTTTTTCATCGATTTTCCAAATACATATAACGATTATTTGCTCGCCAATGTTATTGATTCATTTCTTTTGTTATTTTGGTAAACGAAAGCGATTTCTCCCGCCCGGAGCCTACGCGTTTCTCACCTTTTCTGTTCATGTTCCTTTGGATACTGTTTTTAACCAAATATGATAAATATAATAAATATAATGTAATAGGATGAGTTACAGTTTGCTCAAAAGGAGGTTTTCTGTAAAAGATCGAGGATCAAATGAAACACTAGGAAGGATTGAACCGGATTTCTAGATGTAGCCGACGCGTTCATTTGATTTCGGGTTGAGGTAAACTCTTTTCAAAACTGACAAAAGTAGTGTCCAGGTAAGCGCGGTCACATAGCTAACTGTGTCCCTTTAAGGTCCCTACTGATTTATCCAGTGGATAGCACTATTCAACTTATGAAAAACTGAGGCCAACAGATCTGTAAGTTTGAAGAGTTGAGTAACTGATTAAGCTATAGAAGGATTCGCTCCCCTTCTTCATTCCTTGTCCTTTAGACAATCTGAAGATGACTGCTGATTTTTTTGTTTTGTTTTTGCAATAGACCTTTCCCGAACTCCTTTAAACAAAGGCACCAACTCGAGGCTCGGGTGGACAAAATACAATGATTTGTGTGAAATTATCCACCCTAGCCTCGTCCTCATGTCTTTATGTTTGCTCACTGAAGCGTAATTCGGGAAAGGTCTTTAGCCTGAGAAAACAGCCGACATTTGGCGACGCTACCACCGGTTTCCCCTCCAAATGACGTCTGAGAAACGAGCGCAGAAATTCCATACTGTTGACACTTCTGGGTGGTGCTTCTAATTAGTCGTGACGCATGGGAAATTTGATTCGACCAATCAGAAGCACTACCCAGATCTGGGTAGTGTCACGTCATCAGTATGGAATTTCTAAGTTAGTTTCTCTGACGTCATTTGGAGGGAAAACGCCAAATGTCGGCTTTTTTCTCAGGCTATTTTTCAGGGATAGCCAAGAAAGCTGAGAAACAACCACAAGTACGAAATGCCGCCCCAGCGAGGAGAAGTACACCCCCTTCCCGAATCCAAGGAAAAACACCACGGTGATAATTCTCTTCTTTAGAAACGACAAGAAAGCTGGGCCGATTAACTTTCGCAATGACTTCTGGGATTGTTACATGGAATTGGCCAATAGATGATCAGCGCGTCTCCAGCAACGATCCCAGAAACAATTGCGGGACCTATTTCGACTCCAGTTCCCTTCACGATTTTTAAGTGGCGAATAAAAAAACGACCCAAGCGATTTTGTTCTACAGCCTGGTTTCCCGGGATTATCCCTTTGAACATTATGGAAGAAATGTGGGGTTGAAGTTGGCCTTTTCTACCCAGGCTACGAAGAAGAAAGATCACAATACAGTCAAACGCTCCACGACAACCAACGGGTTTTCCGCAGGTTCGGTTAAAACAATAACTGGCGGAGCATCGATTCTTAATTCCACTCGATTGCCGCGTTTTGATATGGGTTCGACACCGATGAGTTCTTCGCAGCCGCCAGAGACCTGGTTCCACTTAAAAAAGGAGGCAACGAATAGCAAAAAAGAGCCGCAAATCATTGGTCCAGCAGCTAAGTAGAACACCGGCTTAAACGTTTTCAGTGAGTCATACATGAAACCTGCGAAAAGAAAAACAAAAAGAATTGGGATTTGTTACGCGATGTCTAATTACTTCTTTAATCATGCGAAGTCAGAAGACAAACCCTGTCGAGTTAACGTTTGCAAAGACGTCTGGGACTGTTACTGAAGACAAGGACAAATTTGGAAAAATTGGCCAACAGCTGACCGGAGCGTCCTCAGTAACGATCCCAGAAGTCGTTGCGAATGCTAACTCGTCCCAGTTTCCTTTACGGCGATTCTAAAGTGGCGGGTTCTGACGTACCTGCAGCTGGAGGCCCCAGTAAATACGTAAATGACTGACAAAAAAATAGGATCCCCCACGCAGGGGCAATTTTATGCACGCCCACTATGTCCAGGGTTACGATGGACATAAGTCCAATAAAGGAACCATCCAAGATTCCTAACACTGCAACATACAACACCAATGCCCAATAGGAGCTTGCCAAGGGACACAATAGAGATGCTAAACCAGAGAGAAACATGCAAATCCTGTAAATATGCATGTTTTTGAAGCAACAGATGTCGGAAACACGTCCGAACAATACACGACCGATAGCCGAAGAGATGCCGAGGTAGGATATGAGCCAGCTGCCTTTGGAAAGCGGTATTCCCAGATCTTCCGAATATCTAACCTGCACAGAGGAAACAATTTGGGTAAACTCAGATGACTTCTTTCAATTTCCATACAAATGACTCATACATGTTAACTCCTCAACGAAAACAACAAAAAAAGCGGGAGCCCATTACACTGTAACGTCCATCGCCCACTTGTAAGAGTCGCAGCGCGTTAAAATTTCCCATAGTACTTCCAGCACGTCAAAATGTTCAAAGCTGAAGTTGACCTACCAGCCAAAGCAAGTGTTTTCGCTTCAAACCCTTGAACATTGTGACATAATTTCTCTGTTATCTCACATTATGAACACTGGAGGCTATTAACATCCATTTCCAGCCGAGTTTACTGGTCGGACAAAGGAAACCAAATAGACCACTTCCGAGTTCCAAAAATCCTCAGTTTCAAAATGAGGCCAAGTGCACAATCTTTCTTGTGAAAATGAGTGTTATTTGCATAAGAATAGAAAAACATTTCCACATCAAAGGCTGAGCACTTAACCTCGTCTTGATACAGAGGCCTGGGGAAACTCGGAAATGGTCTATTGCGCCATCATTACGTCATTTCCATGGTTAAAACTGACCAATGAGCGTGAGAAATCATGAAGTCATAATAAAATGATCTAAAATCCTTAATTTCTTTTCCCGCGAAATTTGCTTTGTTTCCAACGCCGCGCAATGCAAAAGGGAGCTTATGCAAAGGCATTTTTGAGCGACGTAAGTCAACCGGAAGTGAGGCCTTTTTCCTTTTAATATGCCTTGACGCTACCAAATTTTGTCTTGCTAAGTGTCTTTACTCTTAAATAGACGATTTTCCAAAAACCAATGCCCAAGAATGCAAAAAGTCTACTTCCGGTTACAGTGCGTCGCTCAAAAACTGAACTTCTAGCTTTGCTTAAGCTCCTCGACCTTCAAAATTGAGGCTCCGCTCCTCAGTCATCATTCCTGTCCTTCTTTACTTCACACTCTAGCTTCTCTCGTCCACCATTGCTGAAAATCCTTCGGCGCTTCGATTGGCTAAGAGATTTTTTGGCGCGAAAGTTAAATCTATAAATAGCATAAAAATCTAACACAGAGATAAGATCCAGGGCGGGTCTATACGAGAAGGACGTTCCCAGGTAATGGGCTCCTGAAACAATATTTCAAATGTGCTCTAATCACTGTTGATGTAGGCTGCATTAATAGTTAGTGTTGTTAACAAAAGAAACGGTAAGATTGTTCAGAGGCGTCGTACGTGGTGCAGTGGCAAATACGTAAAGCTGTGGATTGGAGTCTGACCATCTATCGCATTATTTCTTTTAAACAAAATCCATGGTACACATATTGACTCTTTCCGTCCAGGCCCCAGTTGTTTAACCCTGTAAGCCCCAGTATCCACATACAAATTCTCCAAACTGATCTCCATACATTTCCTTAAAGAATTAGTTGAGCGAATTTGTTCAAAGATCAAAGTATTTTCTCTTGAGTGATCATTTTATTGATTCTCATAACTTATCTCTTTACAGTGTATGGATAATTGTAAGGAGAAGATTGATCTTGGACACTATTGGGACTTAAAGGGTTAAATGGTGGCAATCGCGCTATCCACTGATCAACCTTTATCCAGTGGATAACGTAATTGGTTTCCCTAATGTTTATTCTCTTGATAGTGATAAATCAAGGGGATAGCGCTATCCAACATTAGAATAAACGGGACCAGACGTCTTAGAAGTTCTGTCCTTAGTAGAAATACCGTCCTTTCTCCGTAGTGGGCATATAATTTTAGGATGGCAAAATTTAAGGTAGATTGAAGCCTGAACAAATTGGCCAAACAGGTGAGATATGTGCATTACCGTTTCATCTCTATGCTAATTCAAAAATAAATTATTTCATATACTTCACATTGCTACTTTTCTAATTAATACCGTAGTTCCTCACGTAAGTGCCTTCCCCAAATAAGCGCCTTCCCTCTCGACCAAAAATAAAAACAGATAAGCGCGCCTCCTCCCGTTCTCAAACAACTAGAGTAAGACTAGCCTGGGGGGGGGGGGGGGGGGGGGGCCTTAAGAAAAGAACTGGATGCTCAAAATGAACTCCCGAAGGAGACCAATCAGGGGGGCGGATCAGCGAAATACGGTATACCCTTTCAGATTTGGAAATATTTTTTGAGTCTATGTAGTGCTTAAGTACAACAAACACGCTGTGACCGTGAGTGAGTGAGCAATCTGTTATAAAAACACACTGAGCCATAGAATCTAGCCTGCGAACCCAGATATTGTTTCAGTCATCGCTTCTCTCCGTCCCAAAAAATAGCTTTCTCGTTTGGATGGAAGCGACTACCGGAAAAACGCAGGCTAAATACTTTAAATCTCGCCGTGCTGTTGTGTGATATATGTTTATCAGGACATGTAAAGTTAGCTGTTTAGAAAGCACGTTTACCCAAACCGAACAAAAAATTTCTTATTGATGGAAAATTTTAAAGAGTTTAGATCATGTTAGAGTACGGTATTAATTTGGCATTGCTATGATATAATTAAAAATTCAAGATGGCGTCCATTTAGGCATGATGACGTCACGCCCCTCGAAAACCACATATATTTTTCGGTAAGTCATGCTTCAATATTCTTGAAATAACGCAAGCGGCGCCAAAAAATTGTGTGTTTAAATAGGATTAAGCCTATTTCCAACCTGCGAATACAGCCTCCGATCTCTTTCTCCAATCGACTCCACTGGAAACGTTTCTCGAGAGAGAGCTTCTGTCGCAAAAAGTTCCTAGCGGTAGAGAGCGATGAGAGACGGCTGTATTCCCAGGTTTGCTTGTTTCTCACTAGCGTCATAACGGCAAGGTTATAAAAATGAAAACCTTCATTTATATTACCAGGTGATCTGTGACGTCATTGCGGGGGCCTGGGGAAAGAAATTTTAATGCCGTATCCCATAAACCAACGCGCGCACCAATTCAATCTGTTCCCGTCGCTCCCGTCAGCTTTGGTTTATGGGATACGGCATTAAAATTTCTTTCCCCAGGCCCCCGCAATGATGTCACAGATCACCTGGTAACGTTTAGCCTGACAAAACAGCCGACATTTCGCGACGCCTTTACCGGTTTCCCGGCGAGATGACGTCGAAGGCCCTTAGACGTCATCTGATGACGTGTCACTGCCTAAACCTGGGTACTGCTTCTGATTGGTGGAAGCAAATTTCCCACACGGGCACGACCAATCAGAAGCACTACTCAGATCTGGAAACTAACACGTCATCTTCAGAGTATAGAATGTCTCCGCTTATTCATTAGACGTCATTTCTCGGGGAAACCAATGGTTGCATCGCGAAACGTAGGCTGTTTTCTCAGACTAATTGACCTTTAATGTGAAAAAGACAGTGCAGCCGGATATTGTGAGAAGGTTTTTGGTGTTGTTTGACGTAATTTAGACAGCTAACTGTCAATTTAACAAACGACACAGCAGGAACAGGGGACTTAAACATAACGACTAAAGAAAAGACTAACGTTTCGTTGTCTTTGACGGGCTTTGGTGGGCAAGAGCTTGCGCTTGCTCTCGTAACACACTCATGGTATATCACCAACAAGTGAAAAAAGCGATTGCCTACTGAATGGTTTCTTTTCCAAGTCTTACAAAACTCACTGGGCACGAGAAAGGGTGGAGCAAACGAAGAAAAGTGGCGAGCTGCGAGTAAGCATGAAGCACAGAGCACGAGAATAGATGCCCCATCACTCCTTTCCTTTCTTTCGTCTTAAAATCCTGTTACATATGGGCTGGGCTTGCTCGATTTGTCGAGATCTCCGGACATAAACCAAACACAATAAAGATTAAAAGACACTCCATTTGTTTTTCTTTAGAGACCGTCGAGCGCAAGAGTGTATATTAATCTGCGGAGGATACACTGACCACTAGCGTAAGGGGTGGGGGAAAAGAAAATAGAAGGGCGGTAACAGAAGAAAATATTTCTTCTCGCGAGCGCTTGCCGATTGTCGAAAAGAAAAAGAGAGCGATGTATGTGAAAAGGCAAAAGATTTTCTTCTTGATTATTTGACGACCTAGCTAGCCTGGTTAGCCGCCCTGAATTTTTTCTATGTAATTACTCTCGCCGGGCCAGCCTGGCGAACCAAGCTGGCGAAAGGAAAGCAGGTTACGTACTGCTCGTGTCAAATCTATGTACGCCCCCGTTCCGGCTCGCCTTATGTAAAATCGAGATAAAAGTGACCTCGGCAAATCCAGCCAGACCAGCTCATGTAAATCAGCCCCTCAAGTTGCCGTAGAAATGGAAAAAGTACTTCACAGAGCAACTTAATTGTTTGGTAGTTGTTATTGTTGTCTAGAACATGAAAAAGAATTTCATTTACGAATTATTTTATACATCATGCATCGCCCACGTTTCCACTAATAGTAAACTAGTAGTTCCTATGCAACCGTTCTTTGGGCCGTCACCATTTAACGTGACAAAGTACACCGCTGTACAAGGGTCTCAATGGGGTTAACTTGAACCTTTGGACTAAACTTTATCACTTAAACGGAAAAAAAGCGTTTGTCATTGGACAAAAAAGAAATCAACAACTATAAACACGTGTAATTATTTTCTAGCCACAATTATAAATACTAGTCATTCAGAACGTATGAAGGTCGCTTAATTAGACCGGCGTTCCGCCTCGGCCATACATGTCATAAAGAGACTTAATTGAGACAAAATGCAAGCGTTTTAAAAGAATGAAAATTTATTTTTGGCGTATAAACAACACTGAAACACATTTTCAGTTTGGAAAAGAAATTAGAGCCTTTTTGGAGAATAAATGGCGCGATATCGACGGTTATCGGTAAAAGGTTCCACCGCGTTGAGACCCTTTTGCCCCCAGCCTCCCAACCTCCTCCCCCCAAAAAACGTGCTCCTGGTTTGCTCGCTCTTTAGTCGTTATGTTTAGTTAGAGGGTCGCCGATAAGATTCTTCAACTTCCCGCATCCCGACCCGGTTTTTCACTCAATCCCGTCGTCCCAATTGCTGGTTTTCAGTGTCACGCCATTCAGAATAGATCAAAATCAAAATCAAAACCGTCCAATAGATAAAGTCCAGAATCTGGGAAATGAAAGGAGGTACATATACAAAGACCCTCGCCAAGATTCAGGTGAGAGGAATATTTCGTATGCGAGATATCCGAAGAAATGTTTGACCCAAATTTATAGAGATTTGTATGGAGACGCCATGCTGGTGCTCACCTTGATGAGCTCCAACATGGCGGACGGAAACCAACAGAAACATCTGTTACCGAGTTTTGCTACAAAAACGTGAATTTATTCCTCGAGAAACTCATAAACATTGAAGTAATACTTTTTCTAATACATGAACTGTTTAAATAGCAAAATTTCCTGAAATAAGTCATTTTTTTTAACCCACATGACAGCTCTCTTGGCCGTCATGTAAATATCGCGTCAGGCAAAAACTTAGAAATTCAAGCGTCCTCTATAACAAAACCAAGAACCCTTTTGAAGCGAAACTTTGCATGAAAATTAGTTTTCAGCTGCTCTAATGCATCGTGCAAGTAAAATCTCGATAGGATCAATAGTTTTTTAGTTTGAATTTTAGTGACGTCATGTGAAAACCAACAATAGTTATTAGGGACTTTAAGATCCAACGACGCGACGGCGACGAGAACGTCGCTCAAAAAGTGAATTTGCGTTCTTTCAGTCTTTATCGCAATTATTCCTACCCACTTAATTTGTCAAATGTAGGCGAACCCTCCTGGAATGGAATTCCTAGGGACCATATCCAAGTTCAGAAAGAGAAATAAAATTTTGCCGTTGCTAGTTTACGTACTCCATAAAACGCGAAATTAGGCATTTTCACGTCATAGTCGTGCAAAAATGGGCAAAGAAATGTACAAAAAAGCGTGATGCACGTGAAAAGTTGTTGTTTTGCTTATAAATTTAAAAAAAACCTATTATTGTTTTTTTGGCGTTCTCGTTGCCGTCCTCCCGTCGTTGGATCTTAAAGTCCCTAATTTCGGTATCCCTCAGTACCGTACACATTCTCAATCCCGAACCTCGCTCCCCTTTTGCTATCAATCCCGAATCCCGGCCCGGCCTTCAAATAAGGCAAATCCCAAATCCCGAAAAATTCATTGGGGACTCTATTTATGGGTCGTCTTTGTTCCAGTTGTGCCGTTGCAAATTTCCCTTTCGTTAACGGTCACTGCCATTTTTAAGGTACTGTTATTAAATGTGTTTTTAAGAAAAAGAAAAACGATCGGAAACTAGGGTCAAACCTGGACCTTTCGTATCCTAATTTTTCTCGCGCCTTACCGCTAAACTTCCACACCCACCCACGAAAATTCCGAAAATTTAACTACATAAACCAGCCAAGTGTCTTTCTTTACTGATACTTCAATAACAAATGACCTAAACCCTTTCCATAACTTTTAACGCAAATTAAACCTAGGCTTCAACGTCGATATTTTTAAGACTATTTAAAAACTTTGCCTTATTGTAACTTAATCCAGGGGATATATTTCATCTATCATGACTAAAAAGTGGTATCGACCGTTAAAATGGCAACGACCGTCTACGAAAGGGAAATAGACTGTGCCGTTATGCCACTAGTATGAAACACGACTGAAACTTCCACCTCGGTTTACATCGCAGTGCGATGCAAATCACAAGGCTCATTGTTGTCCAAGGTGCTGGATGATGGTGCAGTGTAAGACAAGAAAGTTTTTGATTGTGGTTTGGGTGTTGCACGTACCAAGAAGAAGTGTGGTATGAAGTAACCAAATCCAGCCACTGTAGTTGCCAAGGTCCACACGACGAAGGACTTATTCCTCAAAACAGATAGGTCAAAGCATTGGTTCTTCCCAGAAGGCAAATGAACAAGATTCCTGTTCACTCTTTTGTAAACGAGTCCTGTAATAGCCATGGCTATGCCGCCTAAACACATTATACGAAAGGTAGTCTGCCATCCAAACTTTCCGACTAAAACTTGAAGCGTTGGCGCAAAAACTAGAGTCCCAAAACTACTCCCGGATGCCACAATCCCTGTGGCCAAAGAAAGGTGCTTGTCGAAATAGTCCGCGGTTACTATCAAAGCCATTGTCCCGCACAAGCTAGTGCCAATCCCTAGGAGAACCCCGTAGCTGATGTATAAGAAGACGAGGCTGGGGGCGTAGGAACTGAGAAATAGTCCAACACTCATTACAAGGCCTCCAGCAATTGTGACGACGCGCACGCCATAACGTTCCGCGAGAGAACTGGTGACAGGGCTGAAGAGGAATAGAAGATTGACAGATATTGAGCCAATCCAGGCTGAAAAAGAAATAAAGAAAAAATAAAGAATTAAGATGCGTTTGTTGAAGTATATTGTTGCTTGCCAAATCTCTGCAAGACATTACTATTTGTTTCAACCTGCCAATCGGTACTGTTAGGGAGCACAGCTTAATTAGTAGTCGAGCTGAATTCTTTTCATGTCATAAGGCAAGCGTTATAGAGCTTTTTTACTCATTGTGGCAAGCATCTCTGCTAATTTATTGCAACAAAAGAAGGGGTTTACTTAAGAAACGAGTTCCACAGGATCGTCTTGGTGCACCAACATTTTGAGCATTTTTTTTGCAACCCCACTATAGAGGATATGACGTCATGTGAAGACCTTTGTCAGGCGGCGGCCATTTTGTCCCAGGAGATTAAAAAAGCTTTGTTTTTCTACGGTTAGCCTCGCAGTGAGAACGAGGCTGGCAAAATGGGACATAATGGCCGTCGAGTGACAAAGGTCTATAGCAAAGGCCCTGGTTGTGGAGGATCAGATGAAGTAAATGCAGAGGTAAACTTGATTCTTGCGACAAGAAGAAGGGAATAAGACAGTATTGAGAATTAGGAAAAAAAAAAAGAATATAAATTCCGGATACGTTCGGGCAAAAACGTCTGTGTCGCTAAACAAGAGAAAGTTAAAAGAATCGTCAAGTCCAGTCCTAATAATTTTCAAAAATAAAAAGGATGGTAAATAAAATTATCAAAAATTATTATTGATAAAATGAACCTTGTGTGAGAATGATTAATGTTAGATATTCATTACCACCACATTAAAATTCAGACTTAAATTGGGTCTAGAAATTTGATTGAGAATGCATCTTCCAATTTCCTTATGTAGTCAATATGTTACAGTTGAATAACTCCTTCAAAAGCTTTGGTGTCCGTTCCAAGGATCAAAACGAAAAGGCGAAAAATAAATTAATACTTGGGCATACCCCCACTGTTTTATATTTTTATAACTGGATTTTCCGGCCTTCAAGAACTTACAATGCCGGGCAAACAAAATGTGACGTTGCCAAAAACGCACTGTTTCGATTTGGTCATTTCTTCTTCTTGATAAACAGTCTAATATTAGTTTTCCAGTCGTGTCAAGAGCGCTTGCGCATGCTCTGATTGTCTCTCTTTGACCGAGTTGACATGGCTGGGCAAGCCAAAATGCTTGCATGGAGAAAAGTTGGCCCGGTTATCTCGGATGGTGATCGGCTACCATTACAAAAGGGTGATATGACTAGGCATCGATGAGCAGGCTAGCCTTCTACCCGAACCAACGTTTTGTTTCCCATGTAAACAGTTCGCTACGTTTTGTAAGGAAATAATACTATATGAAAAGTTGGTTCGTTTAGGGTAGCTCTGGTAGGTGGGTGATCCTTTTCTCCAAATAAATGGGGCCTGAGTCCATTACACCTGTAGCATAAAGGCCAAGAAGCACAGTCCAACAATGTGCACAATTGTTAATTGGCATAGCCTGTCCACTACTGGTATTGTCCCTTGCAATATAATACTTCAGCAAAAAAGAGCACTGCGGTAAATAAATTTCAACGTCTATCTACCAGCTCAATATTGCTTGCAGTCTCGTGACGCGTCTTCAAATATTATTTGATTTGCCTGATAAATTTACGAGTAAGCTCATAGAGCACTTTGAATCTTTCTGGAAGACTTCATTTTGCGAATTAATCGATGAAAAAGACAAAAGGCGGGCTCTTGTCAAATTTCTGCAATTTCATTTCACTCGTCGCGCGCGATTTACGCAAAGACAACTTAACACTTCCCTAATATGAACTGCTTGATGCAGACATGTCAGCTTTGAGCAGCGGCGGTAACAATGCCCCGCGTAGAGTTACCCAAATTATTAGAGTATAATTAGCCATGTCGAGTTAAACAGTTTACGTTAATTGTACGCAATGTTGCACTGTGCATCCGGGCCTTAGGATAGTTTACGTGACGTGTTGACGTCATAAGACGTAGACATACTGCATTTTTTCCAAATGGCCGCCATCTTGGATCCCGGCCGCCATCCTGGATTTCTGTCATGTTAGAAAAGTGCTCAAGTAAGGACCAAAAGTAATCATAAATAATCATAAATAATCATAAGCTTCTAAAATAAACCTTAATTATAAAATATACAGCAACCGTCAACTTCCTCCCCCTAGTTCTTCTCTATTGCAACTTAGATCGTCGATTTTAAAATTTGCGACTATCGTATAAAATTTCATAGCGGTAAAATTCCTGTTAGAGTGCTTTGGTTTTTTTGTCGGAAAATTAAATACGATATATATTTTTTTAGTCTGGAAAAATAGTTTGTGTTTTTAGGGTATTTTGCAGACGTACTGACCAGAATCTTTTACTTAAAATAGGCATGTTTTGTCTGAAAAGGACTTTTTTGTGGCGTCTCGTCGGCTTTTAGTAGAATATCAACGAAACTGAGATAGACGCCGCAAACTTTTAACATGTGTCGATAATATAAATAGGTAAGTTTTAGGTTTTTTAAAGATATCAAAATATGGTGTGAACCAAAAAGATGGCTAGATAGAACATCCAGGAAGAAATCACATATTGGAATTCGAAAGATATAATTCTTTGGCCACGTAGTCTACCAATAGTCTTGAATATATAGTTTTTGGTGCATATTTAATTTTTGTCTAATTATCTTTAGGAATACAAAAGTTACTGTAATTAGTCATTGAAAAATTGCAACTTGAGCCGGAATCAATGAAAGTTAATTTTGATTGAGGATATTTTTTAGACCTTTTCAATGCTTTTACATGAATTCGTATTGCATTCCTCCTCACAAAGCTTTTCATTATTTAAGTAATTTTAAAACTGTTAATGAAAACCCACACTTCACCAACGGTTTTTTGATAATTCGACCACATTGTTCACCCATATAGAGTTGTTTTAGTATGTAGCACGCTACAGGAAAAGCGAGTAGCTCGAATAACTAGACATATGGATATAGTCAGCCTCCTCTTTAGGCCCCCGAGGTTACTAAGAGAGGTTAATTAACAACTGAGGTTAACGCTACCCCGCATGCACAAGTACTATAAGGCTTAGCCAATTAGACCTCGCTTAAGGCCATATCTATTGTGTGGTATATACCCATATTCAACATGCGTGCCGAGCCATATTATAATTACGGAAGAAAACAATTACTACCGTGTTAACAGCCGGATACCTGGTCATAGCCAAGAGGAAGAAGAATTTTTGCTCTGTCTTCTTCAACCTTCCACAGCAAGATGACTTACAACGACTGAGTTTGCTCGCTTCAGTATGAACTGCATAGCGTTTCGTGTTTCCATTCTCGATTTTCCCCTTTCGCGCTGCTTTGATTGTAGGAACTGTCAATAAACTCAAAAGAGCCTCGGCTGACTAGAAGGCAGTGCAAACAAACAGGATCTGCATAGTTTGCCATCAGCTTCATCAGATTGGCTGTGACACGTTTCTGAAACCCTTTGTGCAGGATTGAGACAGTGATATGGTGCAACATATGGGTGGGACGGCTCCACCATCATAACCTTGTAGAAGACAAAGAATACAAACTATTGCAACCCATTTTTCTTTTCTATATATAGTCACACGTCATTGTGAAACATGGGTTAGAAGGGATAGCGTCACGAAATGCCGCTTTTATTCTCAGGCAAACCTATTTAAAAAACATAATTGAAATCTATACCCGATTCAAATTCAGAACCAGAGGGGAGAACAGCTCAGGGGTCTTACAATAAGTTGAAGTTAGCTAAAGATGACGAGATTATCAAAAGCTCATTGGATGGTTAAAAATGACAGCATCAGAACATTTTACAATTAATTGAATATTGGTAGAATCTGTGTAAAAGCGTCGATCATTTTGGTACGTTTCTCAAGGCAAATTGTACTTTTTAATTTTGTAATCAGGTCATGTCGTGGCTTGACTGAGGGGTTCTGGCGACCTTCCTTACACCACTAGAATGAAAAAGAGGAAACGGGATGAGATTGTCCAGTCTTCTCTGAATTCTAAGTAAAAGCCGGTTTTTGTATGGTCTTAACAAATAAAATAAGCCGAAAAACAAAACCAAACCATTAAAACCATTAACACGAAGAACCCTACCTGCACCCAGTCAAACCCCCGATTCGCCACCGCATGGTGTGTCGGCCCCTCAATTAAAAGACTACACGCGCATCAATAAATTAAATCCACATTTCCCGTATTTCACTTTTGAATCAAATTGATTTTTCATAGATTTACTGATCATAGAGTATTGTATGAGCCAGCTCAACTATAGAGTAGCTTTTTATCGGGGGCACCTAACAACGAATTTCTCCTACATACATTGAAACACTTTCTAGGCTATCCAGAATACTTTTAGATCTCTAGAAATGCATTCTAATCCGGTGTTACAGAATTTGAATCTGTTCGGTCATCCTAGGCCAACTTAAGTGTTTTCGAAAATGTTAGATGCAATTTAGATTTTTACGAAAGTAAGAATCTCTCCATCACATTTTCGAATCTGAAAATTTTAGGTTTCCTTTTTCTACGAAAAATTGCTTAACCTAGAGAGTGAAATGCGCAAAATTAAACTTTAGAAAATCGCAAGGAATTTATTAGATAAGCTTCAAAAATTGTAAATAAATGGAGTGGTCGTCTAGAAAATTTTAGCCTTACTCAAGCTATAGAAAATATTTAGGCAATTTTGCTTCTCCGAACAGATATTTTACAGAAATCAGTCATTCACGGGGTGCCCTTGTTTTATGACATGCAGTGGAAATTCTCCAAGAAAGGTTAGGCAATGTCGGCATTGTACCTAAGCTCCGATTATTAAAACATCTATCGTTGGAATAGTCGATTCGCTGACAGCAAATCGTTTCTATAAAAAGATCACTTTTCATTTAAAGAACTGCTTTAAAAGCACGGTCAAATTTGTCAATTTTACTTTAAATAGAACTTTCAACTCAGTAAGTTTCCAATCGCAATTAAACTAATTTGGTGATGTTTTGCGTTTTTAATATTTTAAGCTTGACTTGACCACGAGATAGTTTTGGCACAAAAACAGATTTGTCAAGCAAATTTGCATACAATTCGCGTGTTGGGTGTCCTCCATATTTTTTTCCACAGTTGTATTAAAAACAGTGTTCATTCATTAAAAAATAACGTATCTTTTTTTTGTTGCAAACACATGTTGGGGTCTCACAGATACAATAAAATACTGTGAATTTAGACGGTGTATATGCCAAATTTATGACTTAAGTTTGCGTGGTAGTATTTCATAACTGGAAGAACATTCATCAGCCTTACAGAAAATTATTATTTTGCATATTACCATTAAAAACGAACAATATTGTTGCGATATATTTTTTTTAATAGTAGCCACAGATCGCATGCAAATTGGTCCGTTCGGTCGACCAGCCGCCAGGATGGTCCGCTGCGATCGGCTTGTAGCAGTTTGTAGAAATGCGGTATGGACCTTGCCAAATATCACCGACGATTTATTTCACTTTCTTTCATTTATATTTTATTAACAATCATGTTTTAAGACTAGCTATTACAGTGAAAAAACCGGATCGGAGCAAATTCTTTTCGTTGTTTTTTTTTGCTTTAAGCAATCAAACAAAGAGGAAATGGAAAGCGAAATTTAAATAAAATAAATTAGGATTATTTTTCGTCGCTCTTCATTTATTTGCTACAAGAAGGGCAGAAATGTACGTTCTGCAATAAATTTGGAGAAATTCCAAGGTATATGTATATATTAACTCACGCAATGGTTTATAGTATCGCATTATTGATATGATTCTAAGGCAGAGGAAATTTCGCCTACCTGTGCTCGCTTTGCTTGCCTCGAAGTGGTCTAGCAATACAACAAGAAGAACGCCAAATGATGTGTGAATGCCATAAACCATAAACATGACGAAAAATGAGCCGGCACAAACCACCCAAGCCCAGCCACGATCCTTAGACGGGCTGCGGACATTTGGAAGTTGTCTGTGAGCGTAGTCGATCAGCGTTATACTGCCTCCAACAGGAATGGACGTCAAATTTTCGATATTCATCGACGAATGCGACCGGGTCACGCTCCGATCGTTCATGTTGGGTTAAGCCTACGTCAGTTCTGACGGATCAAGAATTAATTCTAAACAAAATACTTGCCCAACCTCATATCAGAAATAGCGCTCGTTGTAGCTTCTGAAAACAACGCCAGCGAACATTGCGATATGTTAATATCAACAGTCGAGCGCAGCTGATAAACGCCGACAGCCGGTCAGATCGGACACAACAAGTTTGACAGGAAAAACGTGCTAGTAAACCTGTTGCCAGCTTAGACTGCATGCGACAGAAACCTGTTTCTTTTGAATAAAGCCACCATTTTCAACCATTTTCAACGGCATGAAAGCTCTAAATATTTCGTCGTGTACTGCTTGTACTTCAACTTTTGTTTTAATGCGAATGAATACGTGTTCATAATTTGTTTTGATTTGTGTTGGTCACAGAGGGGATTTCAGACTAATTCTCGTATCATCCAACCAGGATTAAGCTATAATTTCACTTTATAACAAACTATCCAATAGACGGGGTTATGTGAACGAAAACAAAAATTATCCTTGCGTACTAGAAAATAATTTTTCATTACAAAAACCGGCAGCGTTGTCTTCATAAATTGTGGATACAAATTGCTAGGAATATAACAAAAGTTTCGAACGTCAGCTGTCTAGTTTCTTTTTTTTTTTCAGGGCCCAGTTGTTCGAACGCCGGTTAGTGCTAACCTGGGGTTAAATTTTAACCTGGGTTTCTTTTTCTTGTTATGAAAAGCAGTTTCTCGGATAATTTTCTCCATTCTTTTTAGAGTATCCAATCATCAAATTGGAGGTAAAAAGAATTAAACTGAATTTGCTTTTTAAGCTCACATATTTGAGTTCAAATTTCTCACTAACCCTGGGTTATCTTAACCCAGCTTCGAACAACCCGGCCCTGCAGGAGGTTTTGCAATTATATTTGCAGCAGTGTATTTGATCAACGTTATAAACAGATTTACATTTAACTCTGGGAAAAACTTCGTATGTGTTTTTCAATTACAATATCAAGGTTTCGATTTTGAAAAGCAAATGGTTCGAATTTCCTGAACAAACAACAAATTGAAAGTCTGAGAAGGCGGCTTTCAACACACCAAAACTCTTCTCAAACTAGGGGTGGGCTTAATTATTAGCAAATCCAAATGGATTTGGTGTTCCATTGGGAAATCCAATCCAGATTTCCCAAACGGAAGAATTCTCAGGGCCCTCTCCGCGGGCCCGTGTTTTGCTGACTCTCTTGCAACTTGTCTTATTGTAATCTAATTTCGTCTTAGGTGGTTGCCTGAAAAATTGCCAGCCCCGAAGATTATGTATGGTTAAAACATGTAGCGTTCAATTCAACTCCGATCTGTATAGGCATAAATACCACGAGTGATATTTCGAAATTGTTAGACGTAATTCGGGTGAAATTTGAGACAATTTTGACATATCACGAGTGGTATTTATGCCAAATATCACGTACAAATCATGTTATTATTTGTTTATACTACTACCCGCAAAAGGTTTGTAATTTTCACATGTAGGTATTTCAAATAATGAAGCTGAAATACCACTGCTCTAAGCCAATCAAATTGCAGACATTTCTCATGTAGTAGTATAAACTCGCAAATCCTGTGGAAAGACCGTCAGAAGAATGCGTTACAAGAAAAACTCTCGGGGCTGTTACACTCGGGAACATTTCGTACAACTGCTCGATCTGCTGTTGCTTCATTTATTGGAGGTTGCGCAGGAAACTTAGTAGAATTTGTCCCCCCTAAACTCCTCCGCAAAGGGCCAGACGCTTCCTTCCTTCCTCCCCTCCTGCCACTTGGAGAGGGCTGGGGATAGGGTAGCCTACGTGCAGACGATAACTAAACTCCGATTAGTACCGTCTGCGAAGCAGCGCGGAGATTCTTGTTCTGGACCCCCAACGGACTCAACAAATTACCGGAAGTGCGTTTCGAATTTCCCTTCCACCTGATTGGTGATCAAGACAAACAAAACAAAGGCCTTTTTTAACTGGCCAATCGTGGCGCGTACTCAAATCTGGGTACACAGCTGGAAGTCCAGAACAAGAATTTCGGCGCTATTTCGCAGACGGAGTTAACCAGAGTTTAATTTCGTCTGCGCGCAGCCTAGGGATAGGGCAAGACAGAAAAAAACGCGCTGAACGCTAGGAAGCTAGGGCCCGCGCGCTTTCTCCAGTATTTGATTGTTCTAAAATCCCCTACTTTTAAATGTAGCTAATGTGTTTTTTACTCTGTGATTTTCAAGAAGGCGTTTAATAAAAGTACACAATTAAAAGAAATAAAATCAATTATTTTAAAATTACTTCCTAAGTGAGACATCTTTTAATATCCAAAAGGAACAAAATGAATCACAAAGTGATATTACAAATGATCGGACTAGTCGAGTGCGCGTGGTTGCTGTGAAAATACTAGACTGTGCTGCTATTGTGAAAAATGTTCTCGTTACAAGTTTAAAGCTTTAGCAAGGTTTTTCACAAGCTCTTTGAAAGATAATAAAAGATGGGTGACTCAATCTTTGATTCTACTGGGCGCAAGGGTATTTGTAAATAAAATGCGTATATTTGCTAAGGTCAACGTCGCCTTCGTACAAGTACACGTCTCGGTCTTTGGCGGGCACTTTAGCTACTTCATTTTCCTGCATCTCGACCTTGACTACCCAAGCTAATTTGTGTAGAAGGTTGTTGCCCTGCAAAGCCCTTCCTCTGTCGTCAAAGTTGTTGCGACGTATTGACCTTGTGGTATGTTCACTCGGGTCAAAGGAGGTAAAATAGACTCCTGAAAAATATAGAGAAGAACTCATCAAACCGGGAAACTGACTAAAGACAGGGCTTCATGTAGCCAGTACTCTCTCATAAAAATGTTCGTCCGATCTGAATAGGTTTCACAAGCAAACCCCAATGATGATAAGGGCTGCCGGTTTGTATAGGCGACTTCAAAATGCAAATCAGATTTACATTCTCACATTAGGTAATGACCGATAGAGACTTCACAAACAAAATAATTCCTCTGGATGAATCTTTCACGAACCTATTTACCCTTGTGTACATACAGTGAACAGTCAACGACAAGGGAAAACTTGGCCAAGTGGCGTTTCCCCCCGGGGGGTACTCCTGGGAATTCTTGGTGGGGGTGTGCCGCCCGGTTCTCCAACTCTTGACCCTAATTCAGAACAAAAACTGTCTTTTTCCATACCCGTTTTCAGACCTGGCCTTTAGGCAGAAATTATGTCATCATTTTTTACTGATTATAGCGCAAAACAAAAACATTTCTTTAAATGCATTTCGAATTTGCATATTTCTAAAATGGGCAAAGTGTATACCCGTTTTCAGACCAAAAAGGCCCAAAAACCTTGTGGGGCGGCACATACCATACCACATATATGGCTTATATAAGGGAGTAGCCCCCCTCGGGCGTTTTCCACTAAAAATAGGCCAGGTGTAAGGGCAGCAAGATCGTACCAGCTCGTAAATGCCCGCTTTGTTTGTTCCTCACAAAAAGATTTGTTATGATCATAACAAATAACATAGCGGGGGAGGGGTGGGGCTCATAAGTGGGTATGTTATTTTTTTATTTATTTATTTATTTAGTCACTCACAACAAACCAAGTCTTTTTCAAGATATGATGTAAAAATCTGGAATAGTTTACCGTGTGAAATGCGTCAAATGTCCAAAAATAACTTTAAAATCAATGTCCACGACACTTTACTCCGAATACTTTCAGAAGAAAATGATTATATTGATTTACCCGACTTAATAACAAAAGTTTCCTGAAAACTCGGCTTCTTATATTTGCAATGTCCATGACTGTAAACTTAATTAAATTGAATTTATTTTTCATTCATTTGTTTATTTATTTAACTACTCTCTTTCTCTAGTCTTTCTTGTGATCTATCCGTATATATATTACATACGTGTAACCACTGCTCGCCTCGACTAGCTAACCTGCTAATTGTGGGCAGTGGATATTGCTTTCTGTAAAATTTGTGATAATTAATAAACAGTTGAAACAGTTGAAGCTGATCCGCGATCCACGGTGTTTTTCAAATCCGTGAATCCGCTCGATTTATCGCCGAAATCCACAATCCGTGAGCTTTTTAAGGCCAAATCCGCCGATCAAGAATTCACCCCCCTCAAGAATACATAAAAGTAGCAACAGAAAATGAATTAATGCTAAATATGTCTAGGACTTTAAGCTGGCTAAATAGAGGAGCGGTATTTGCTAGATAGTGAGCTTTTGTTATCAGCCGCATTATACGCTTTTGAGAGATTTTTTTGACACGAAATCATTGTGTGGTTTCCATGAGAGATGTTGATCAATGAGAACACCTAAAAATTTTGTCTCCGTGACTTGCTTGATCACAGTAAATTTCCAGAGTAAGAGTTAAAGAGGGACATAAATGGGGGATGATTGGGGCTCATAAGCGGCAGTTTACGGTATTTGAGTGTAGAAAGGTTCTAGGGCCGCTGTTAGTGTTAGATATCACTAATTAAAAGATATAAAAGTCAACAAAAAAGTGATTTACCACAGCCAAATTGCCGATGCCTTGGCGATACTGCGTCGGTCGATCCCACAATTACTTTACTCCTTTCGATACCAGCAGCGCCACCTTCATCAGTGTAATGATATAGTGTTCTCATCTAATACGTGGGAAGAAAATGGTTACACAGCTGAAGTACTTTAAATGAAATATTAATAATCTAGGATATTGAAGAATTATTATGGCGGTAGCTAGGAATCTGCAGGCAATCAAATCATGAGTCTGTGTTACGTCATCGTAAGCTGATCTGCAATCGATCACCATGATTGACTCTGATCTTTTGCGCATGGATTGTTGGTTCAACGTAAGGTTGTGTTTGAAATGTCCGGAAAAAAACAATTATAAAGGATGTAATCCTAATGTCCTGCGTTACATTGAACTATTGAAAGTTGTGGCACTGAGGCTAATTCCTGCCGATCTCGCTTCGGGCGCAAGGCTCGCAGCAAAAAATGAAGGTCAGGCTCTTGGCGAAAAGACCTTCATCCACTGGATAACTCTTTCGACTGGGATTCGGGCTCTGAATTCTTCTAAGGACAAAATCACAAACCCAAAAATTAAACTTTTTTTTTTTCTTTTAATCAAAGAAACCATGTTTTGTTTTAATTTGGTCTTTTGCAGTAACAAAAGGCTTTCTATTTGTTCACAATATAAGGAAAATACTGGTTATGCGTCCAAATACTGGTTATGCGTCCAAGTCATAGTTTCGTATGATGTCATCGTAGTCGAACGCGCAACATTAAAGAAGCGGCTGCTTGTCATGATTGATTGGCGCCAAAAAAAGGGCGCAATTTTCAGATTAATTTATTTCTCTAAGTCATTCTTCATATATTACATTCCGCATAATTATGTCCGCTAGCCACGCCACATGCCATTCCGCAAACTCATTCCTCCTTTTTCCCTAACCGACCGGCCTATGGGTAAATAATAAAAAAACCTTCTCAGGAGGGACTAAGGGTAAAGGGGGGGGGGGGGGGGGGAAATTGGGAGGGAAAAAATGGGGAAGTCCTCCTGAGAAGGTCTGGTGGCCAGCAGCTTTGTTATTTTTTTTTATTCAAATAAAGGCGGAGTGACGCGAATGTTATTCTGGATTCACTTTTACTTTATAGTAGTTATAAGGGGATGATTTGGATCTCAACTCACACCCTGTCATTTTTTTCTGGTTAATTTCCCTTTCGAGATAAAACGAGTGAGATTTTTGACGGAATTTTGGACTGAGCGACCGCGAGCGGAACCGAGAGAGCTAAACTGAGTGAGCGAGCGAAGCGAACGAAGGAAGCGAACGAAGGTGAGAGCGAGCAATTGGAGCGAAGTGAAATATGGAGGAAATATCGAAACGAGTTTATCGAGAAAGAAGGAAATTAATCAGGGAAAAAATGACAGGGTTTGAGTTGAGATCCAAGGCATCCCCTTATAACTACTTTTTTCATTGAAATATCGGTTGTGACAATAATCTGCTGGTAGTATTCTAGCTCACCCGTATATTTATCCTCGTTCGCGACCTCAGAGACACTAAAGTTGCGGCAGTTAAGTCTTCGACAACGTAGAATACCAAATTCTAATTTCTCAAACAACATTTCTTCGAAACTTCTTTTTAGGTTACAAAGACCCAGTGGCAATCTGGGACATTTAATCAATTGGCGATAGAGAGTATCACTTTAAGATAAACGAGAAACCGAAAAATTACTAAAAGGTTACAATCGCTTCAATTTTCGAAATTTCACCGGTGGACTACAATAATGTATGAAAGAAAAACACGATTATTTAGTCCGATTGTCGGCTCGTTGAGTCCGAATTGTTTACTGTGCTCTGCTTTAGCCGAGTGCGATTCAAAGGAACGACCTCCCCGATATGAAAGTGAAACTGACTCTGTATTGTGTCGTACGATCATCCCATACAACGAAAACAACTGCCATGATTATAACAACCTATAATAAGTTTAAACCTTTCCAAGATATAAATAATTTTACCTTCAAGTCACTGTGATTTCCTCCACTAATAGCCTGAGAAGCCAGCTTTTTGGAGTTCTTCTCTCTGATCACAAGTTACCGAAGCTGTGAAACCTTCTGTATAGAGCGTTTGCCAATAGAGAGGAAAAGTGTGACGTCACCTTACCACGGTAGCACTATTTATGGATGACAACAAAACCAACGACGACGGCGACGACTTCCTGTTTTCACGAGCCCGCTTTATGGAGTAGGTAAACACAACCACAAAAATTGTCGCTTTCTTTTTATAAACATAACTAACGATAGATACGGTCCCAAAGAAAATTTGCGGCAACATTTGCCAAATTAAATGAAATTGCCGGAATGAGATCGGTGAAGTTTGAAATAGTGCGAATAGACTTTAAAGTGACTTTATCGGTTTGCTGTCACCCGAAAATTTTGCTATCATGGCAACGTGACGTAACCACTTCTCCTCTCTATTAGTGCACAATATCGTGTTCGAATCCCATGGAGTCGCAAGGACATATGTCGGCGTTTTGGATTGGCTAGTTTCTTACGCAGTTTGTGATTAGTCCGATTTGTACATGCCCAACAGCAGATGTTTTTTGACAGGATTTGATCACAGATGCAGTTTATCATTAAACAGACTCGATTCGAGCTCAAATTATTTCATGAGCGCGAAGCGCGCGCGGTAGATTTTTTTTTTATTTTCTGCGGCAAAAGCGAGCGAAAAAGCGAAAGCTCGACTTGTTTCCCCTGCAAAAAATCGCATCAAGTGACGTCATTTTGGCGCCAACTATTTGCGTCCTATCGCGTGTGTTGTCGTGTGCGTGTGTCGTCGAGAGCAGTCGAAGTATGTCAAAACGTAGCTCTTATTATTAACCGAGCGGGAGGTTTGTATGGGAGAATCTTGACCGAGGTCGCCAGTACAGACCGAACTTAGGCTCCACACACGGTACGCCGTCTGAATCAGACGTCGCGCCGGTGTCGCTCCAAAGTCGAACTTATTCAGTTAGGTTCGGCACATGAAAAGTACGTGGTCTGAACCAGGCCTTAATTATTTGTCGGCCAATATTTGACGAAGTTTCCTGTAGCGAGTGTGAATTGTAAGGTATTGAAACGCACAAACAAAGTTTCGCGCATGCAAGTTTAATAACTTAAGATTTTTGTTTTGTCATAGTGTACACAGTTCAACAGCTACTAAGCTTTTCCATCGTTAGGATGAATACTGTAACAATATTTTTCAACACACAGGGATCTCATTTATTGATAAGTAGCAAATATAGGTGCATTAACCGTTCCGTTCCAAAACTAATCGAATTATATTTGGCCCTAAGCCTATTTAATGAATAATTAATTTTCTTTGAATTATTTCAATACACTTCTAAATCACAAAGGTAAACAATTATCTCCAGTAAAGGTGAGGGCATAAAAACGCCCTAGCAATGATTTAATGCAAATAAGGAAAGAGGAAAGAGCATTAGGGGAGGAGGAGAGAAAAAGTAATTTGTTCGCATGGCGAGTGTGTTAGAACGAATGACTGCGTTGCAGCAAAGGTCACATGTAATTAAAACTCCAGAACAATAGATGAGGTTTCAATACATTAACATGAGTCAACCCCCAATCCTAGGCTGTCAAGTTACGCAGTTTTTCTCAGTTTCTCTGTTTTCTCTCGTGTTCAGATCGGTTACATAATAATAAGATATTTCTTAGCAACAAGAATCCAAAGTAGCTAAGAATACCAATGAGCAAAACATAAAAATTCTACATCTACGTCTAATGAATAATGTGAAAAGACAAAATGTTAGGGAATCCCGCATTTTGAACAGTTGTGAATTTGTGCATCTCGCTAACGTAAATATTGCGTGACAAAGGTTATTTGAAAATATTTTGTTTTGTTGCTTCATAAGTCAAAGCAGTGATAGACTTCCTCCTAATGAGTTTTAATTGTTTGTCGGAAAAATTTGACGAAGTTTCCTGTAGGGAGTGCGAATTGTAAGGTATTAAAACGCATAAACAAAGCTTGGCGCATTCAACTAATAAGTTAAGATTTTTGCTTTGTCGTAGTGTAACAGTTCTACGTCGACCAAGCTTTGTCATCGCTAGGATGAATACTGCAACAATATTTTGCAATAGACAGGGATCTCATTTATTGATAAGTGGTAAATATAGTCGCATTAAACCATTCCGTGTGCAATCTAATTGAATTAATATCAACATGGTTACAGTTGTTGCTTTCTACTTCAAATTTCTGAACTAGCGAAAGTAACGAGCCAGCGATGTATCTCAGTCAGCGATATATCCCTAACAATGTAACTTTGAAAACACAGTAACGCGTTACATTTAATGACTGGTGCCAGCCTTCGGCAAGGCCCCGGTAATTAAGACCGTAACATACGCCAAGTATCCGCGAGAGATGCGCGTCCTTTGAGCGCGAGGCAAGGCGAGGAGCGAGCCTCCCACAGAACCGTTTTCTTTTTTTTTTGCGACGTGATCTTTTTGGTTAAAATGAAAAAGACTTTGATCATTCGAAATGTATCTTAAAAATAAAAGCTCGCTTCATCTACCCGTAGAAAGTATATGAATTTAGACTTAATGTTTGTAAAGCGGACATTAAATCGGACTGCCGGTGATTTGGACAGGGCATGCCAGGCTTAAAAGACATTACGATAAAGCATTGTATATTTCATTTTGATAAAATTTTTGAAGGAGCGACCCGTATTTCATGTGGAAATATTAAATACTCGAGTGCCGGAGGCAAAAATTTTTTTTGGGATCACTTCCTTGGGAGCTTGGAAACTAACCTTAGAATAGTAACCAAGCCTTCCCATTTAGTTTCCATTCCTTTCTGACCATTTGTATGCAATTTTCGGTCAAGTTTCGCTGTCAGAGGTTTTATTGCAGCTGGAAACGTTTACATGTAATACCGAAAGGTAAGTCGCAGTCAGTGTTTTAATATTTGAAGTTGTAAATCTTCTCTTTTTGCTTGATAAATTTACAATGTGCGTTGTCCAACCCCTTTTAAGTATGAAATAAGCTTAAAATATAATAATAAACTTCTGAGTTCTACGAAATTAGACTTTAGTTGTTTTTTCTGCTATAGATTGGAATTCAAATTTAATTTGAGGTGATATACACGACCCCACAAGCTTTAAGAGCTTAAAAAACTATAATAACAACCACATCATTAACTTTATTATATTGAACAGATATAATTACATCATATTATTACCCCCCCCCCCCCCCCTCCCTAAAAAAAAACAAAAACAAAAACAAAAAATTATCGTGCTTAATTAAAGATTATGTATATGTTGTGGTTCAATTTCATCCTTGGTTTAAATGTTATTTCCCTTTGTTTTAAAACTCATTATCATATATTACCATACCTCAAAACAAAGGGGAATAAAATTGAAACCAAGAATAACATTGAACCACAGCATATATAACCCTAACCCTAGGAGATGCAATGACAGGAGTAAAAATGGCTTGCTAAACACACTTTTTGTATCTGTTACTAAAGTTAAGCTTTTTCCAGAGTTCTATGTTGAGTACTCAGGGACCAGGGAGCTATGGGGCTGGGTGGAGAGTAGAGCCCCCACCAACAACTTCACCAGGATTTTTTTAAAATTAATATTAAATTTATAAAAGTACTTATAATATTTGCGCTAAAAAGCAAACACAATTTATTCTGTTAAATGTACGTTTTTTGTGCAGAAAACTAACTGAATGGTGATAACAATTTGATAAAATCTCAGAACTGTTAGAAATAAATGTGTTTTTGGTGATGTCAGAATCTCACAAATGTCAAAACTTTCCAGTAGTGGCATGGGGGGGGGGGGGGGGGGGGTTTGAGGAGGGGAAGAGCTTGCACCTCTAACACTAATTTGGCTTGTACTCACACAAGCTAACACGACCAATCCAAAACATGCTCACTGGTCCCTGATAATTGTAGTCTAACCTCAAAACAGATCTGACATCAGTAATCCAACGTGACATTAGTGATTTTTCACTCTTGTGAATAACAATTGTTGCCGAGTTACAATGAACCTATATGGAGTCCTTCATCTGCTTATATGGATATTATTGTAATTGTTTCAATAGGCCCTTTGCAGGTAGCCATTCACGTGGTACAAAACCGCCGTACTGGTGAGCAAAAGTCGGCACTGGGACAAGACAAACAAAGGAAATTACCATTTAAAATTATGTATGCCTTTTGTTTGTCTTGTCCTAGTGCGACTTTTGCTCACCAGTACAGTGGTTTTGTACCACGTGAATGGCTACCTGCAAAGGGCCTATAATCAAACTTAACTGCAAGGGGAAATAGTTCTACACATGCCCGTATTAATGCTAAGCCATTTCTATGTTTTTTGCCTCCTTCAACACAGTGGATTCATAACTTCTTTCAGAGATTGCTCTATCTTTTAGGACCAGCATTAGGTAAGTTTTTCTTGATGTTATGGGCAAGATTTCTCTTTCTTTTTTGACTGTTGAATGTTTTTCTAACTTTCATGTTGGCATCTTTGCTACTGTTTGATAACAAGGGACGACGACCACTTGGTTGTGCACTTGTAGATTTTATGCCAGATTTCCTTCTGGAAATAGCTGTTGGTTGTACTTTAATTCTGGAGTTGTTATGCAAGACTGGCAAATAATTTCCACTCCGATCTTTTCCAAACTGTGCATAGGCAGTAGCAAGTGAAGCAACTGGTGCTTGTCCCCTACACTTTGAAATGATTCTCCTATACAAAGTCAGGTATTTATAATAGCAGAGCCTGAAGTTAGTATCGCTTGTTCTAAGCTTGTACTCAATATCTTGGGAGACTTGTTGGTGAAGCTTAATAATTTGGTCCACTGATAACTCAGCATCTGGTAAATTGGCATCTGTTTGTGAACTGATGCAGTTGTCATTGGTTTCTTTGCTAATACTTTCTTGTGAGTCAGCAGGCATTGAAGGTAATATTACTTGCTGTTCATCATGATCCTTGTCTTGGTCTTTGTAGAAGTGAGGACTGCTTTCAATTTCTTTTTGGTGAAGGCTTACAAACTGGGTGACACTGAAATTGTTGTTATTCCCAACAGCAAGAATAGCAAGGTTGAATCTCTCCTTTGCTGTTTGAGGAACAAAGTTTATGTTGCTTATTCCAAATTTCAATGCCACAGCTGCTTGGTGGGGGCAGGCATTTCCACTTGTTCCCTGTGGGCATGTACAGGTTCCTATTGTACAGTCAACAGTGTATATGATGTTGTCGTCCTCCCTGCTGGGCACATGGAATTTGCTTGGGTTTTTTTCATCTATGGTTATTGTGCTTTGACTAACAGAGCTAGCTGATCTCCCAAAACAACGTGATGCAAGGTGTAGATTTTGTGGTTTACCAAAAGCCAAGGAAAGAAGTTTTCTTTGAAAGTACATTTCTAAGTCTTCTGTGATAAATTTAAATAACTCAATAAGGTTGTAAGCTCTCATTCTTCTTAAAACTACACATTTAAAAACAAAGATCATAGACTCTGTGTAGTTGTCTGTATTATTGCCTCGTGTTCTCAGATTTCCTCTGTAAGAAAGTGCCCATTCCTTCCTTCTATCTATGGCCTTGTTTAAATATTCTTTGTATAGGGAATATTTCTGTAATACTGTGTCTGATGGAAAAAGCTGCACAATCTCTTCAAATTCTTGTTGGGTTTTGGCAAACACAAGGTCCTGCATTGTGGACATTAGGTGTTGTCTGTCATCCTTTAAAATGGAGTGCTTGGAGTCCAGTAGCCATCTCCATGTTGCTTGCAAAAAGTGAAAAATGCACAGCAGGAGTGTTGCCTGTTGCCAGTGGACTCTTAGAGCTTGTCTCTGGCCCGTGTCATCATCTGTCATGAAAATGTCAGGTCCTTTTTGGGGACCTTTGCCACCGAAAGCATGACTTGGCAGAATGCATTTCAATTTTTCCAGACAATTTTCAAGACATGGCTGTGATTGGCTTGATGTTACCCAGACTCCAAGAGGTAAAGCTCCACATGGATGATGAGTGCACATAAAGAAAACAGGGTTGTTGTATCGATCAAGGCTCCCTGATGAGTCCATAAAGGCCATCTCACCAGCTTGCCTAGTTTCATGTACACGTGACATCAAAGGGGTGCATATGGATAAGATGAGATCTTGTTTATCTGGACCATTTCCGTTAACCCTTTGCAAGTAACACTTGCCTCCCTTATCTGCATTGTTCTTGTTGTAGTCATCAACAATTTCTTCCAGGCGATCAAACATTGCAGATCCATTGGATGGACCCTTCTTTTCAACCAGCCATTTCTCGTGTAACTTGTTAACTGTCACGTATTGCTTACATGAAGAGTATTTATTAACGTATTGCTTACATGAAGTATTGTGAGCAGCTTATATATATATATATATTTATTATATAGACATGAGTGTTTTACTGGGAAATATACCACTCGTAAAATTCATAAACGCTACATCCGGGACCCGAGTGGTTTATTTTCCATAATCTCACTAGTGAGTTTATCGATGACGTAATTTCGGTCATTTCCCTCTATTACTTTATCGATGTCTTTTTGTCTATATAATAAAAAGAACATTACACGGCGGCTTGAAGATATGAATTTTATTTTCTCGTGGCAAAAACAATATTTTACTCACTCGCTGCGCTCGTTCGTAAAATATTGTTTTGCCACTCGAAAATAAAATTCATATCTTCGCGCCACCGTGTAATATCCTCTATATATATATATATAGCGAAGTCTTTTGTAAGCACGTGGGATTTTTGTAATTAAAGATGATAAGCTTCGAGTCGAGTGTTCGCCGTTGTTGGAGTTCTTACTGAGTATTATCCCTGCGATACGTTACATGGTGTCAGGAGTAGTGGAAGTGTTTGGTGCCTATATTTTGCTCGTAGTCATGCCGGGCGGCGAGGGAGCGCCGGTGGTAGAAACTCCAACTTCTGTTTTGCAGAATGTACCGTTTCCGTCGAGACTGGAAACCAAAGGAAATCTAGCAAGCAACTGGAAACGCTTTTGTCGTATGTGGACGAATTACGAAGTGGCCTCTCGCCTGATTAAGCAGCCGAAGGAGGAGAGAACGGCGACATTACTCACGTGTTTGGGTCCCGATACTTTAGAAATTGTTGATGGGCTCAGCTTTGCGAGTGAAGAGGAGCGTAAGGATATTGATGTTGTTCTTGAAAAATTAGAAGCGTTTTGCGTCGGCGAGACGAATGAAATTTAGGAGCGTTATCAGTTTAACAAGCGTGACCAAGAGTCTGGCGAGTCCGTTGACTCGTATGTAGCAACCCTTCGTACTTTGGCAAAAACATGTAATTACGGTTCGCTTTTGGATAGTCTTATTCGTGACAGGATCGTCGTTGGAATAAGAGACAATGGCACTCGTAAGCGTCTTCTACAGGAGCCAAAACTTACTTTAACCAGATGTATCGACATTTGTAGGTCGAGCGAGGCAACTGCTTTGCAATTACAAGCGATGGATAATCATGGAGTCGGGTCTCGTTTGAGTACTTCGTAGGTCTGTTTGTCGTAAGCAAACACGGACTTTGTTAGACGGAACACCCACAGCAACACTGACACTCAGACGAACGTCAACTCTGGCCCTGTTACGACAGCTACTGTACCGTACATCAGAGGTACCTCTGAAACTATTGCACGTATATTACAACCTTACAATATACGTGTTGCACACAAACCCATAACCACTTTACGACGCCTGCTTACTAATGTCAAGGACAAAGACAAACCGGAGGACAGACAGGGAGCAGTATACAAGATCAAATGCTGTGACTGCCAGGCTTCTTACATTGGTGAAACCGGCAGAAACCTTAGCACGCGACTGACCGAACACAAACGAGCAACGAGGAATGGTGACGTCAACAATCACATTGCTGAGCATCATTTATAGACGAAACATCAAATTGACTGGGACTCTGCGACATGTATAACGTATTATACAGACTACCATCAACGTCTTACTTTGGAAAGCTGGTTCACTAACTTAGAACAAACGCCACTGAATCGTAGCCAACAGTTACCAGCGCCGTACAAACGACTTATTGACGAGATGAAGCGAAACTAACTACGAGAGATCGACTGGAGAACTGACAATTTGACTAACAATAGACGACTGCTTAACTGTGACAATAGACGGATCGAAATGCACCAATTACTGATTACGAGTCTTCATAGCCAATAACACCGCGGCTTAACTGACAGACGACCAATAACATCTTGACTTTATTGACCAATCAGATCAATAACCAGAGTATATAATACCATCTACTGACGTGATACAACTCACTTTGACTCTGAAGATGACTACCGCACAGGTTGTCGAAACGTCAGTCACTGTCAACAACAACAGTCCTATTCAGGACTACGTTCACCCGGACGATCAAACTCAACCTACTTTTGATATATTATATTGCTCGGCGAATTCAATCATGCGATTATACATTACTTTGAAAAACTGGACAACAAAGAAATGGGTCTGTAATTTGCAAAAGGACTAGGATCATCTGCTTTGTAAATAGGAATCACTTCACAAGTGTAATGACTCTGTTAGCTTTTCTTCCTTGTTTTTTTTTCTTCGTTAATGACCAAATAGCTTCTTTTCAATTAAAGCAAACCATTTTGAACTAAAGTGTTCCGTGTGTTTGTTTATTTCATTGCGTGATTGTGACCGAGTTTGATTATAGAATTCAGTACAACCGGTTCAGAGTTGTATTGCATGCAGTTGATAGTTTGAACGTTGAACATGAATTACGATCGTAAAAAATAAAGCAATTCTGTATCATGCAGACATTTCCAAACGATATAATATTTCTCGGTTTGCCACTTGAAAATCGTGTTTTACTTTTTTGCATAAATTAATGCAAAGGTCAAGGAGTAGTGACGTCACTGGACGGCATTAACGGCCGGTCGATTCAGACGTTACTGAGGGAGCAATAACGACTCGAAGTAATCGGACGAAATTCAGGCTAGTGAAAAAACAAAACCTCGACGAATACTTAAGTTGCGATGATTGCCTGAAGCGTGTAGACATAGACTGCGAGTAGTCCCTCTTCAGTCAGTCGAGTCTAAGCTCGGCAGGACTGGAGAGATCGAAATGGCCGAGAGGGAAACTGGAGAACCTGAGTCCTGAGTAAGTCCTGAGTCCCTTCCTCCTTTCCCGCCTCCTCCCCAGCTTCCCCTCGGCTTCTTGCTTTTCACTTTCGCTCGCTTCGCTCGATTTCCTCGCTCGAGTGACCATCCTGAGGGGCTGCTAGCAGCCTCTTCTTGTTTTTCACTTTCGCTCGCTTCGCTCCATTTCCTCGCTCGCGTGACCACCCTGAGGGACTGCTAACAGTCTAGTGTAGACAAAGGGCTGAAACCACGTAACGCATGCATGCCAAAAATAACATCATGACATCATAGAAGTTATGAAACCACCCTTTTTCCGAGAAGATTTTTAATAAGGCACGACTTTTAAATTAAATGAGTCAAATCTTTTGGTAAATTGGAACCTCATTATAACTGAAAAGTCAATGATAAGAGGTTTCAATAAAGTCCATCTTGTACATGTTGAAATCGATACCGGCCAGTTCACGGGAAAGTTAATAGTTCAGCTAAACCTTTTCATTAAAAATTTTGTCAGTGCTTTACCTTACTTGCCATAATGGCTGGCTGGAAATGCTTTTTCCTGGTTTTCTTGCTTGGCGTTTTTAGACAGCTTCATTTACAACCGGGAGGAGCAAACATGAAAGCGAATTAGGAACCACCTGTCAGCTGTCTAATCAACGCGTTTTACATCACCTTGACTTTCTTACGAGTTTTCATAACATTTTCCCGGAAAACAAGCTATATATAACTCCCAGCAATGAATTTTTATTATTTATTATTATTCGTTCAAAATATTTCCCCGTTTCTGATTGGCTAAAAGCACACGTTTAATTCACCATAACCAGTTACTGATGACCAAATTTGGAAGATTTGTGTGTTTAGCGAGGAAATGACGTCAAAAATACAGCGTTTTTGCAGTTTAATGCACCATTAACCGAGAAGACCTGGGGACGAGGTTGAGTTGTTTTGGTACTTGAAAAATGGCGGACATTTCACTCGTTTGAAGAGTAAGAACTAGGCGAAATAGCTTAAAAAAACATGGCAAGAACTGCAAGAAGACAACTCGAAGGGCGACGTCTGCTATTTGGAGAATATTTGCGGAGCTGAACAACCCTAAACGTGCACTATCGAAGATGAACTTAAAATCGATGGAGGTAAGGATGTTTTGGCCATGTTTTTAAACTAGGAATTTTTTTTTTGAATGAATAATAAAACAATTATTGAATTCTGCTTTCGTATTATATGAAGAATTATGGAGATCGAGGAGGGTGTTATCCGCCTCGGCCTACGGCCTCGACGGATACCACCCTCCTCGATCTCCATAATTCTTCATAGGATACTCAGCCTCATTCATTAATTGTTAAATAATCGTCACCCGGGACGACTAATTTTCCTTTCCGACATTGCAGTAGTTTATTTGTTGACGCGTGAGTGCATGTTTAGCTTATGAATTCACATCGACGACAACAACGTCGATTGGGAGAGGTCTTTTAGTTTCCCTGACTTCGCTGGTTTGGTTCAGCCGAATAGCCCATAGGTACTGCGATTTTTTTTTCGCGAAGAGAGTTTATAATCTCGTCGCGCGCGCAGCGCGCGCGATCTTAGCCAGCTGCAAACCACGGACTCCCCATACTTTCGAATGTTTTTGTGCGAATGTTTTTGTTTGCGAAAGACCCATGTTGAAATGGGGGGAGTCAAAGGAGGCGTGAAGGGGGCAGGGAGAGAGAATTTTGTCTGCCCTCTCAATCCCCCCTTTCCTTCTTTCGCCCTCCCAAAGGGACACTATTTCTACTCTCTCCAATCTTCCTCTATCATTTAATCAAAGATGGCGGCTACAACAACACGCACATGAACAAGCTTTCGCCCTCCCAAAATACGTCTGCACTGCAGGCTATTTCTTTTAAGGAAGATTATCTTGCTTGCTTGCAATTGCTTGTGAAAGGGTACTTAAAACAACCTTTTGGGAAACGTACGAGAGCCTGAACCATCGATTTGGCGGGAGATTGACGAGTGACGCTTACCTCAGCCGGGGGATGGCTTTGGATTTCTTCCACCGCGTTGCCTGGAGCCTCATCCATCTTGTGAGAGTGGACGAAAAAGTCGAGAGCCAGCGGCGGGTCAGCTGCTGATATACGCTGAGATGTTCACCCGTTATGTATGTGTACTTTATTCAAGTCATTGTATTAAATTTGAGAATTTATGGGCGAAAAAAGAGACATTGCATTGATAAATCTTGTCTTATACTTCTCTTGTAATCTAGATTATTATTCATCCAAAATATTTCGCAGTTTCTGACTGGCTCCAATTCCTCGGCTTATTTCTCTTAATCAGCCGGCGCTGACCAAATTTGGAAGAGGCGAGCAATATACCATCGATGCAATATTGTACATTTGGTCGGAAAGAGGCTGTATGGGTATATCCCAAGACGAAATCGCTGAATATTTGACTGAAAATGAACGGAATAAATGTAAAAAGATATGAAAAACATATTGTTCGATGGATATTATCTACTTTTTGAGGATTATCTGCAAAAAAACCACCTGTTCATATCCCGAAACCGTGCCGAGAAATTTAGAAGAAAGTCTACGAGAGAACTTAGAACTATTTTGAATGAATAATAAAACAATTATGGAATTTGGCTCTCGTAAGATGTGAAGAATTATGCAGATCGAGGAGTTTGTTCTCCACGGAGGCTCAAGGCTCAGCCTCATTTAATAATTGTTAAAAACACCCTTGCATAATCCCTGGTGCAGCGAGAGGGTAGATCTGTTATAACCAATAAAGTTTCCAAAAAGATCTTTTCAGTAATTCATGAACAAAATGCAAAAAAATTAAAATTTCAAGGCTAGTTTTAAATTAATCAAATGCGACTTTTTATCGATCCAGTTTTCTGGAAAAAATCATCAAAAAGGGTAATGATTATATTGGAAGATTGAACAGATCCTGAGAAACGATCTCTCAGCCAATTACAACAATCAGCTATGGGGGCACTATCGTATCTGCCAACTTATCTACCCCTCCCCTAAGTGGGGAGTGTGTTTTACTCAGAGTGGGTATCCAAGGGGGCTTTTTCGTCCTCGGCAAGCCTTCAATGTCTCAAACTCTTGGCAGCAATGCCATGCCCAAACATCCACCAAGTATCCTATTCAATTCCTAGGTCTCTTAGATACCACCATAATCGACTTAATCTCTTTTGCTCCTGTAGCCTTCGTAATAGGTGTAACTTTTCGCGTTTTTTTGGGAGGACGAATGCAAGCGCGAAGGTGTCTCCTGTGTCACCTTGTGTCCCCTGTGTGCCCTATGTCCCTTCTGTCTCCTGTGTCCTCTTGTGTCCCCTGTGTACCCTTGTATCTCCTTGTGTCACCTGCGTCCCTTGTGTCCCCTTTTGTCCCTTGTGTTCCCTGTGTCCCCTTGTGTCCCTTGTGTTCTCTGTGTCCCCTTGTGTTTCCTGTGTCCCCTGTGTCCCCTGTGTCGTCCCCTGTGTGCCCTGTGCCCTCGTGTCCCCTGAAAAGAAAAAAGTAAAGAGCGAACGCTCGTTGTATAAAACAGTTACAAGATGAAGCGAAATAATGTTATAGCAGTCAACACCTTTATTATAACCCAAACCTAAGTCCAGGAGCCTGGTCCAAACTATATCTAGATCTGCTGAGCAGAGAGTCATCTTAATCTTTACAACCAATGGTATAGGTCAGCCGCTGTTTATAAAAAGAGACAAACATGTGCATTCAAAATGGCTGGCGTAAACTCAGGCCCTAGATGTTCAATAATTGGATATTACCATCCATCTTTTGGATAACCAGTCAGAGGATTAAGTGATTAGGGAGACCAGTAGTCGTTAGTATATTTCTTTGACGTCCACTGCACGACTACGACGAGAAACCTCCTAATTTGCCGTTTTATGGAGGACGTGAACATACGACGACGAATTTTCCTTCCTCTTTTTGAACCTGAATAAAATCCTAAAGAATTCAACTCCAGGAAAAGTTTGAAAGAACGCAAATTCATTTTTTAACGACGTTTGCACTGCCGCCGTCGTCGTCCTTGCTTAAAGGGACACAGTCAGCTGATGCACATGCGCATTAGATACCATTTCTTAGCTGATTTGCATGTCACAAGACACGAGCGTGAAACAGAAAGTGAGTAGCGTATCCGGAATACTCAAAACAAACCTTGTTGAGTTGAACAATTTACAAGCCCAAATCGTGATTATAGATCACATCAGAGCACACATTTTTTATTTACCATTGAGAATTCATCGATGGATTTGTCCAGGAAAAGCCAAACATCGACGAATACTTCTGAACTCGATCATCAGTAGAGGTGAGGAATGACACGGAGTCGGCATGAATCATTGTCGAAGGCTCAAGGTCGAGAAAGTTTGATTTTCCAAACATATGTAACCTTTTTCATCGATTTTCCAAATACATATAACGATTATTTGCTCGCCAATGTTATTGATTCATTTCTTTTGTTATTTTGGTAAACGAAAGCGATTTCTCCCGCCCGGAGCCTACGCGTTTCTCACCTTTTCTGTTCATGTTCCTTTGGATACTGTTTTTAACCAAATATGATAAATATAATAAATATAATGTAATAGGATGAGTTACAGTTTGCTCAAAAGGAGGTTTTCTGTAAAAGATCGAGGATCAAATGAAACACTAGGAAGGATTGAACCGGATTTCTAGATGTAGCCGACGCGTTCATTTGATTTCGGGTTGAGGTAAACTCTTTTCAAAACTGACAAAAGTAGTGTCCAGGTAAGCGCGGTCACATAGCTAACTGTGTCCCTTTAAGGTCCCTACTGATTTATCCAGTGGATAGCACTATTCAACTTATGAAAAACTGAGGCCAACAGATCTGTAAGTTTGAAGAGTTGAGTAACTGATTAAGCTATAGAAGGATTCGCTCCCCTTCTTCATTCCTTGTCCTTTAGACAATCTGAAGATGACTGCTGATTTTTTTGTTTTGTTTTTGCAATAGACCTTTCCCGAACTCCTTTAAACAAAGGCACCAACTCGAGGCTCGGGTGGACAAAATACAATGATTTGTGTGAAATTATCCACCCTAGCCTCGTCCTCATGTCTTTATGTTTGCTCACTGAAGCGTAATTCGGGAAAGGTCTTTAGCCTGAGAAAACAGCCGACATTTGGCGACGCTACCACCGGTTTCCCCTCCAAATGACGTCTGAGAAACGAGCGCAGAAATTCCATACTGTTGACACTTCTGGGTGGTGCTTCTAATTAGTCGTGACGCATGGGAAATTTGATTCGACCAATCAGAAGCACTACCCAGATCTGGGTAGTGTCACGTCATCAGTATGGAATTTCTAAGTTAGTTTCTCTGACGTCATTTGGAGGGAAAACGCCAAATGTCGGCTTTTTTCTCAGGCTATTTTTCAGGGATAGCCAAGAAAGCTGAGAAACAACCACAAGTACGAAATGCCGCCCCAGCGAGGAGAAGTACACCCCCTTCCCGAATCCAAGGAAAAACACCACGGTGATAATTCTCTTCTTTAGAAACGACAAGAAAGCTGGGCCGATTAACTTTCGCAATGACTTCTGGGATTGTTACATGGAATTGGCCAATAGATGATCAGCGCGTCTCCAGCAACGATCCCAGAAACAATTGCGGGACCTATTTCGACTCCAGTTCCCTTCACGATTTTTAAGTGGCGAATAAAAAAACGACCCAAGCGATTTTGTTCTACAGCCTGGTTTCCCGGGATTATCCCTTTGAACATTATGGAAGAAATGTGGGGTTGAAGTTGGCCTTTTCTACCCAGGCTACGAAGAAGAAAGATCACAATACAGTCAAACGCTCCACGACAACCAACGGGTTTTCCTCAGGTTCGGTTAAAACAATAACTGGCGGAGCATCGATTCTTAATTCCACTCGATTGCCGCGTTTTGATATGGGTTCGACACCGATGAGTTCTTCGCAGCCGCCAGAGACCTGGTTCCACTTAAAAAAGGAGGCAACGAATAGCAAAAAAGAGCCGCAAATCATTGGTCCAGCAGCTAAGTAGAACACCGGCTTAAACGTTTTCAGTGAGTCATACATGAAACCTGCGAAAAGAAAAACAAAAAGAATTGGGATTTGTTACGCGATGTCTAATTACTTCTTTAATCATGCGAAGTCAGAAGACAAACCCTGTCGAGTTAACGTTTGCAAAGACGTCTGGGACTGTTACTGAAGACAAGGACAAATTTGGAAAAATTGGCCAACAGCTGACCGGAGCGTCCTCAGTAACGATCCCAGAAGTCGTTGCGAATGCTAACTCGTCCCAGTTTCCTTTACGGCGATTCTAAAGTGGCGGGTTCTGACGTACCTGCAGCTGGAGGCCCCAGTAAATACGTAAATGACTGACAAAAAAATAGGATCCCCCACGCAGGGGCAATTTTATGCACGCCCACTATGTCCAGGGTTACGATGGACATAAGTCCAATAAAGGAACCATCCAAGATTCCTAACACTGCAACATACAACACCAATGCCCAATAGGAGCTTGCCAAGGGACACAATAGAGATGCTAAACCAGAGAGAAACATGCAAATCCTGTAAATATGCATGTTTTTGAAGCAACAGATGTCGGAAACACGTCCGAACAATACACGACCGATAGCCGAAGAGATGCCGAGGTAGGATATGAGCCAGCTGCCTTTGGAAAGCGGTATTCCCAGATCTTCCGAATATCTAACCTGCACAGAGGAAACAATTTGGGTAAACTCAGATGACTTCTTTCAATTTCCATACAAATGACTCATACATGTTAACTCCTCAACGAAAACAACAAAAAAAGCGGGAGCCCATTACACTGTAACGTCCATCGCCCACTTGTAAGAGTCGCAGCGCGTTAAAATTTCCCATAGTACTTCCAGCACGTCAAAATGTTCAAAGCTGAAGTTGACCTACCAGCCAAAGCAAGTGTTTTCGCTTCAAACCCTTGAACATTGTGACATAATTTCTCTGTTATCTCACATTATGAACACTGGAGGCTATTAACATCCATTTCCAGCCGAGTTTACTGGTCGGACAAAGGAAACCAAATAGACCACTTCCGAGTTCCAAAAATCCTCAGTTTCAAAATGAGGCCAAGTGCACAATCTTTCTTGTGAAAATGAGTGTTATTTGCATAAGAATAGAAAAACATTTCCACATCAAAGGCTGAGCACTTAACCTCGTCTTGATACAGAGGCCTGGGGAAACTCGGAAATGGTCTATTGCGCCATCATTACGTCATTTCCATGGTTAAAACTGACCAATGAGCGTGAGAAATCATGAAGTCATAATAAAATGATCTAAAATCCTTAATTTCTTTTCCCGCGAAATTTGCTTTGTTTCCAACGCCGCGCAATGCAAAAGGGAGCTTATGCAAAGGCATTTTTGAGCGACGTAAGTCAACCGGAAGTGAGGCCTTTTTCCTTTTAATATGCCTTGACGCTACCAAATTTTGTCTTGCTAAGTGTCTTTACTCTTAAATAGACGATTTTCCAAAAACCAATGCCCAAGAATGCAAAAAGTCTACTTCCGGTTACAGTGCGTCGCTCAAAAACTGAACTTCTAGCTTTGCTTAAGCTCCTCGACCTTCAAAATTGAGGCTCCGCTCCTCAGTCATCATTCCTGTCCTTCTTTACTTCACACTCTAGCTTCTCTCGTCCACCATTGCTGAAAATCCTTCGGCGCTTCGATTGGCTAAGAGATTTTTTGGCGCGAAAGTTAAATCTATAAATAGCATAAAAATCTAACACAGAGATAAGATCCAGGGCGGGTCTATACGAGAAGGACGTTCCCAGGTAATGGGCTCCTGAAACAATATTTCAAATGTGCTCTAATCACTGTTGATGTAGGCTGCATTAATAGTTAGTGTTGTTAACAAAAGAAACGGTAAGATTGTTCAGAGGCGTCGTACGTGGTGCAGTGGCAAATACGTAAAGCTGTGGATTGGAGTCTGACCATCTATCGCATTATTTCTTTTAAACAAAATCCATGGTACACATATTGACTCTTTCCGTCCAGGCCCCAGTTGTTTAACCCTGTAAGCCCCAGTATCCACATACAAATTCTCCAAACTGATCTCCATACATTTCCTTAAAGAATTAGTTGAGCGAATTTGTTCAAAGATCAAAGTATTTTCTCTTGAGTGATCATTTTATTGATTCTCATAACTTATCTCTTTACAGTGTATGGATAATTGTAAGGAGAAGATTGATCTTGGACACTATTGGGACTTAAAGGGTTAAATGGTGGCAATCGCGCTATCCACTGATCAACCTTTATCCAGTGGATAACGTAATTGGTTTCCCTAATGTTTATTCTCTTGATAGTGATAAATCAAGGGGATAGCGCTATCCAACATTAGAATAAACGGGACCAGACGTCTTAGAAGTTCTGTCCTTAGTAGAAATACCGTCCTTTCTCCGTAGTGGGCATATAATTTTAGGATGGCAAAATTTAAGGTAGATTGAAGCCTGAACAAATTGGCCAAACAGGTGAGATATGTGCATTACCGTTTCATCTCTATGCTAATTCAAAAATAAATTATTTCATATACTTCACATTGCTACTTTTCTAATTAATACCGTAGTTCCTCACGTAAGTGCCTTCCCCAAATAAGCGCCTTCCCTCTCGACCAAAAATAAAAACAGATAAGCGCGCCTCCTCCCGTTCTCAAACAACTAGAGTAAGACTAGCCTGGGGGGGGGGGGGGGGGGGGGGGCCTTAAGAAAAGAACTGGATGCTCAAAATGAACTCCCGAAGGAGACCAATCAGGGGGGCGGATCAGCGAAATACGGTATACCCTTTCAGATTTGGAAATATTTTTTGAGTCTATGTAGTGCTTAAGTACAACAAACACGCTGTGACCGTGAGTGAGTGAGCAATCTGTTATAAAAACACACTGAGCCATAGAATCTAGCCTGCGAACCCAGATATTGTTTCAGTCATCGCTTCTCTCCGTCCCAAAAAATAGCTTTCTCGTTTGGATGGAAGCGACTACCGGAAAAACGCAGGCTAAATACTTTAAATCTCGCCGTGCTGTTGTGTGATATATGTTTATCAGGACATGTAAAGTTAGCTGTTTAGAAAGCACGTTTACCCAAACCGAACAAAAAATTTCTTATTGATGGAAAATTTTAAAGAGTTTAGATCATGTTAGAGTACGGTATTAATTTGGCATTGCTATGATATAATTAAAAATTCAAGATGGCGTCCATTTAGGCATGATGACGTCACGCCCCTCGAAAACCACATATATTTTTCGGTAAGTCATGCTTCAATATTCTTGAAATAACGCAAGCGGCGCCAAAAAATTGTGTGTTTAAATAGGATTAAGCCTATTTCCAACCTGCGAATACAGCCTCCGATCTCTTTCTCCAATCGACTCCACTGGAAACGTTTCTCGAGAGAGAGCTTCTGTTGCAAAAAGTTCCTAGCGGTAGAGAGCGATGAGAGACGGCTGTATTCCCAGGTTTGCTTGTTTCTCACTAGCGTCATAACGGCAAGGTTATAAAAATGAAAACCTTCATTTATATTACCAGGTGATCTGTGACGTCATTGCGGGGGCCTGGGGAAAGAAATTTTAATGCCGTATCCCATAAACCAACGCGCGCACCAATTCAATCTGTTCCCGTCGCTCCCGTCAGCTTTGGTTTATGGGATACGGCATTAAAATTTCTTTCCCCAGGCCCCCGCAATGACGTCACAGATCACCTGGTAACGTTTAGCCTGACAAAACAGCCGACATTTCGCGACGCCTTTACCGGTTTCCCGGCGAGATGACGTCGAAGGCCCTTAGACGTCATCTGATGACGTGTCACTGCCTAAACCTGGGTACTGCTTCTGATTGGTGGAAGCAAATTTCCCACACGGGCACGACCAATCAGAAGCACTACTCAGATCTGGAAACTAACACGTCATCTTCAGAGTATAGAATGTCTCCGCTTATTCATTAGACGTCATTTCTCGGGGAAACCAATGGTTGCATCGCGAAACGTAGGCTGTTTTCTCAGACTAATTGACCTTTAATGTGAAAAAGACAGTGCAGCCGGATATTGTGAGAAGGTTTTTGGTGTTGTTTGACGTAATTTAGACAGCTAACTGTCAATTTAACAAACGACACAGCAGGAACAGTGGACTTAAACATAACGACTAAAGAAAAGACTAACGTTTCGTTGTCTTTGACGGGCTTTGGTGGGCAAGAGCTTGCGCTTGCTCTCGTAACACACTCATGGTATATCACCAACAAGTGAAAAAAGCGATTGCCTACTGAATGGTTTCTTTTCCAAGTCTTACAAAACTCACTGGGCACGAGAAAGGGTGGAGCAAACGAAGAAAAGTGGCGAGCTGCGAGTAAGCATGAAGCACAGAGCACGAGAATAGATGCCCCATCACTCCTTTCCTTTCTTTCGTCTTAAAATCCTGTTACATATGGGCTGGGCTTGCTCGATTTGTCGAGATCTCCGGACATAAACCAAACACAATAAACATCAAAAGACACTCCATTTGTTTTTCTTTAGAGACCGTCGAGCGCAAGAGTGTATATTAATCTGCGGAGGATACACTGACCACTAGCGTAAGGGGTGGGGGAAAAGAAAATAGAAGGGCGGTAACATAAGAAAATATTTCTTCTCGCGAGCGCTTGCCGATTGTCGAAAAGAAAAAGAGAGCGATGTATGTGAAAAGGCAAAAGATTTTCTTCTTGATTATTTGACGACCTAGCTAGCCTGGTTAGCCGCCCTGAATTTTTTCTATGTAATTACTCTCGCCGGGCCAGCCTGGCGAACCAAGCTGGCGAAAGGAAAGCAGGTTACGTACTGCTCGTGTCAAATCTATGTACGCCCCCGTTCCGGCTCGCCTTATGTAAAATCGAGATAAAAGTGACCTCGGCAAATCCAGCCAGACCAGCTCATGTAAATCAGCCCCTCAAGTTGCCGTAGAAATGGAAAAAGTACTTCACAGAGCAACTTAATTGTTTGGTAGTTGTTATTGTTGTCTAGAACATGAAAAAGAATTTCATTTACGAATTATTTTATACATCATGCATCGCCCACGTTTCCACTAATAGTAAACTAGTAGTTCCTATGCAACCGTTCTTTGGGCCGTCACCATTTAACGTGACAAAGTACACCGCTGTACAAGGGTCTCAATGGGGTTAACTTGAACCTTTGGACTAAACTTTATCACTTAAACGGAAAAAAAAGCGTTTGTCATTGGACAAAAAAGAAATCAACAACTATAAACACGTGTAATTATTTTCTAGCCACAATTATAAATACTAGTCATTCAGAACGTATGAAGGTCGCTTAATTAGACCGGCGTTCCGCCTCGGCCATACATGTCATAAAGAGACTTAATTGAGACAAAATGCAAGCGTTTTAAAAGAATGAAAATTTATTTTTGGCGTATAAACAACACTGAAACACATTTTCAGTTTGGAAAAGAAATTAGAGCCTTTTTGGAGAATAAATGGCGCGATATCGACGGTTATCGGTTAAAGGTTCCACCGCGTTGAGACCCTTTTGCCCCCAGCCTCCCAACCTCCTCCCCGCAAAAAACGTGCTCCTGGTTTGCTCGCTCTTTAGTCGTTATGTTTAGTTAGAGGGTCGCCGATAAGATTCTTCAACTTCCCGCATCCCGACCCGGTTTTTCACTCAATCCCGTCGTCCCAATTGCTGGTTTTCAGTGTCACGCCATTCAGAATAGATCAAAATAAAAATCAAAACCGTCCAATAGATAAAGTCCAGAATCTGGGAAATGAAAGGAGGTACATATACAAAGACCCTCGCCAAGATTCAGGTGAGAGGAATATTTCGTATGCGAGATATCCGAAGAAATGTTTGACCCAAATTTATAGAGATTTGTATGGAGACGCCATGCTGGTGCTCACCTTGATGAGCTCCAACATGGCGGACGGAAACCAACAGAAACATCTGTTACCGAGTTTTGCTACAAAAGCGTGAATTTATTCCTCGAGAAACTCATAAACATTGAAGTAATACTTTTTCTAATACATGAACTGTTTAAATAGCAAAATTTCCTGAAATAAGTCATTTTTTTTAACCCACATGACAGCTCTCTTGGCCGTCATGTAAATATCGCGTCAGGCAAAAACTTAGAAATTCAAGCGTCCTCTATAACAAAACCAAGAACCCTTTTGAAGCGAAAATTTGTATGAAAATTAGTTTTCAGCTGCTCTAATGCATCGTGCAAGTAAAATCTCGATAGGATCAATAGTTTTTTAGTTTGAATTTTAGTGACGTCATGTGAAAACCAACAATAGTTATTAGGGACTTTAAGATCCAACGACGCGACGGCGACGAGAACGTCGCTCAAAAAGTGAATTTGCGTTCTTTCAGTCTTTATCGCAATTATTCCTACCCACTTAATTTGTCAAATGTAGGCGAACCCTCCTGGAATGGAATTCCTAGGGACCATATCCAAGTTCAGAAAGAGAAATAAAATTTTGCCGTTGCTAGTTTACGTACTCCATAAAACGCGAAATTAGGCATTTTCACGTCATAGTCGTGCAAAAATGGGCAAAGAAATGTACAAAAAAGCGTGATGCACGTGAAAAGTTGTTGTTTTGCTTATAAATTTAAAAAAAACCTATTATTGTTTTTTTGGCGTTCTCGTTGCCGTCCTCCCGTCGTTGGATCTTAAAGTCCCTAATTTCGGTATCCCTCAGTACCGTACACATTCTCAATCCCGAACCTCGCTCCCCTTTTGCTATCAATCCCGAATCCCGGCCCGGCCTTCAAATAAGGCAAATCCCAAATCCCGAAAAATTCATTGGGGACTCTATTTATGGGTCGTCTTTGTTCCAGTTGTGCCGTTGCAAATTTCCCTTTCGTTAACGGTCACTGCCATTTTTAAGGTACTGTTATTAAATGTGTTTTTAAGAAAAAGAAAAACGATCGGAAACTAGGGTCAAACCTGGACCTTTCGTATCCTAATTTTTCTCGCGCCTTACCGCTAAACTTCCACACCCACCCACGAAAATTCCGAAAATTTAACTACATAAACCAGCCAAGTGTCTTTCTTTACTGATACTTCAATAACAAATGACCTAAACCCTTTCCATAACTTTTAACGCAAATTAAACCTAGGCTTCAACGTCGATATTTTTAAGACTATTTAAAAACTTTGCCTTATTGTAACTTAATCCAGGGGATATATTTCATCTATCATGACTAAAAAGTGGTATCGACCGTTAAAATGGCAACGACCGTCTACGAAAGGGAAATAGACTGTGCCGTTATGCCACTAGTATGAAACACGACTGAAACTTCCACCTCGGTTTACATCGCAGTGCGATGCAAATCACAAGGCTCATTGTTGTCCAAGGTGCTGGATGATGGTGCAGTGTAAGACAAGAAAGTTTTTGATTGTGGTTTGGGTGTTGCACGTACCAAGAAGAAGTGTGGTATGAAGTAACCAAATCCAGCCACTGTAGTTGCCAAGGTCCACACGACGAAGGACTTATTCCTCAAAACAGATAGGTCAAAGCATTGGTTCTTCCCAGAAGGCAAATGAACAAGATTCCTGTTCACTCTTTTGTAAACGAGTCCTGTAATAGCCATGGCTATGCCGCCTAAACACATTATACGAAAGGTAGTCTGCCATCCAAACTTTCCGACTAAAACTTGAAGCGTTGGCGCAAAAACTAGAGTCCCAAAACTACTCCCGGATGCCACAATCCCTGTGGCCAAAGAAAGGTGCTTGTCGAAATAGTCCGCGGTTACTATCAAAGCCATTGTCCCGCACAAGCTAGTGCCAATCCCTAGGAGAACCCCGTAGCTGATGTATAAGAAGACGAGGCTGGGGGCGTAGGAACTGAGAAATAGTCCAACACTCATTACAAGGCCTCCAGCAATTGTGACGACGCGCACGCCATAACGTTCCGCGAGAGAACTGGTGACAGGGCTGAAGAGGAATAGAAGATTGACAGATATTGAGCCAATCCAGGCTGAAAAAGAAATAAAGAAAAAATAAAGAATTAAGATGCGTTTGTTGAAGTATATTGTTGCTTGCCAAATCTCTGCAAGACATTACTATTTGTTTCAACCTGCCAATCGGTACTGTTAGGGAGCACAGCTTAATTAGTAGTCGAGCTGAATTCTTTTCATGTCATAAGGCAAGCGTTATAGAGCTTTTTTACTCATTGTGGCAAGCATCTCTGCTAATTTATTGCAACAAAAGAAGGGGTTTACTTAAGAAACGAGTTCCACAGGATCGTCTTGGTGCACCAACATTTTGAGCATTTTTTTTGCAACCCCACTATAGAGGATATGACGTCATGTGAAGACCTTTGTCAGGCGGCGGCCATTTTGTCCCAGGAGATTAAAAAAGCTTTGTTTTTCTACAGTTAGCCTCGCAGTGAGAACGAGGCTGGCAAAATGGGACAAAATGGCCGCCGAGTAACAAAGGTCTATAGCAAAGGCCCTGGTTGTGGAGGATCAGATGAAGTAAATGCAGAGGTAAACTTGATTCTTGCGACAAGAAGAAGGGAATAAGACAGTATTGAGAATCAGGGAAAAAAAAAGAATATAAATTCCGGATACGTTCGGGCAAAAACGTCTGTGTCGCTAAACAAGAGAAATTTAAAAGAATCGTCAAGTCCAGTCCTAATAATTTTCAAAAATAAAAAGGACGGGAAATAAAATTATCAAAAATTATTATTGATAAAATAATTTAATGTTAGGTATTCATTACCGCTACATTAAAATTCAGACTTAAATTGGGTCTAGAAATTTGATTGAGAATGCATCTTTCAATTTCCTTATGTAGTGAATATGTTGCAGTTGAATAACTCCTTGAAAAGCTTTGGTGTCCGTTCCAAGGATCAAAAAGAAAAGGCGAAAAATAAATTAATCCTTGGGCATACCCCCCACTATTTTATATTTTTATAACTGGATTTTCCGGCCTTCAAGAACTTACAACGCCCGGCAAACAAAATGTGACGTTGCCAAAAACGCACTGTTTCGATTTTGTCATTTCTTCTTCTTGATAAACAGTCTAATATTAGTTTTCCAGTCGTGTCAAGAGCGCTTGCGCATGCTCTGATTGTCTCTCTTTGACCGAGTTGACCTGGCTGGGCAAGCCAAAATGTTTGCATGGAGAAAGGTTGGCCCAGTTAGCTCGGATGGTGATCGGCTACCATTACAAAAGGGTCACCTGACTAGGCATCGATGAGCAGGTTAGCCTTCTACCCGAGCCAACGTTTTGTTTTTCATGTAAACACTTCGCTACGTTTTGTAAGGAAATAATATTATATGAAAAGTTGGCTCGCCCATGATCCTTTTCTCCAAATAAATGGGGCCTGAGTCAATTACACCTGTAGTGTTTACCTAAAAACTTAAGGCCAAGAAGCACAGTCCAACAATGCGCATAATTGTTAATTGGCATGGCCTGTCCACTCCTGGTACTGTCACTTGCAATATAATACTTCAGCGAAAAGAAACGTTGCAGAAAATAAATTTCAACGTCTATCTACCAGCTGCAATATTGCGTGCAGTCTCGTGACGCGGCTTCAAGTATTATTTGATTTGCCTGATCAATTTACGAGTAAGCTCATAGAGCACTTTGACTGTTTCTAGAAGACTTCATTTTGCGAATCAATCGATGAAAAAGACAAAAGGCGGGCTCTTGTCAAATTTCTGCAATTTCATTTCACTTCTCGCGCACGATTTACGCAAAGAGAACTTAACACTTCCCTAATATGAAGTGCTTGATGCAGACATGTCAGCTTTGAGCAGCGGCGGCAACAATGCCACGCGTAGAGTTACCCAAATTATCAGAGTATAATTAGCCATGTCGAGTAAAACAGTTTACGTTAATTGTACGCAATGTTGCACTGTGCATCCGGGTCTTAAGATAGTTTACGTGACGTGTTGACGTCATAAGACGTAGACATACTGCATTTTTTTTCCAAATGGCCGCCATCTTGGATCCCGGCCGCCATCCTGGATTTCTGTCATGTTAGAAAAGTGCTCAAATAAGGACCAAAAGTAATCATTAATAATCATAAATAATCATAAGCTTCTAAAATAAACCTTAATTATAAAATATACAGCAACGGTCAACTTCCTCCCCCTAGTTCTTCTCTATTGCAACTTAGAACGTCGATTTTAAAAATTTGCGACTTTTGTATAAAATTTCATAGCGTAAAATTCCTGTTGGAGTGCTTTGGCTTTTTTTGTCGGAAAATTAAATACGATATTTTTTTTAGTCTTGAAAAATAGTTTGTGTTTTTGAGGTTATTTTGCAGACGTGCAAGACCAGACCTTTTACTCAAAGTAGGCATGTTTTGGCTGAGAGGGACTTTTTTGTAGCGTCTCGCCGGCTTTTAGTAGGATATCAACGAAACTGAGATAGACGCCGCAAACTTTTTACATGTATCGGTAATATAAATAGGTAAGTTTTAGGTTTTTTAAAGATATCAAAATATGATGTGAACCAAAAAGATGGCTAGATAGAACATCCAGGAAGAAATCACATATTGGAATTCGAAAGATATTTAATTCTTTGGCCACGTAGTCTACCAATAGTCTTGAATATATAGTTTTTGATGCATATTTAATTTTTGTCTATTTATCTTTAGGAGTACAAATGTTACTGTAATTAGTCATTGAAAAATTGCAACTTCAGCCAATGGGACTGATGAAGTTTTAAGAGCCAGCTGAGCCGGAAGCTATTAAGGTTAAATCAAAGTTAATTTTGATTGAGGATATGTTTTAGACCTTTTCAATGCTTTTACATGAATTCGTATTGCATTCCTCCTCACAAAGCTTTTCATTATTTAAGTAATTTTAAAACTGTTAATGAAAAACCACACTTCACCAACGGTTTTTTGATAATTTGACCTCATTGTTCACCCATATAGAGTTGTTTTAGGATGTAGCACGCCACAGGAAAAGCGAGTGGCTCGAATAACTAGACATATGGATATAGTCAGCCTCCTCTTCAGGCCCCGAGGTTAGGTATACAGCGAGCACTGTGACAAGGGAGACCACTAAGAGAGGTTAATTAACAACTGAGGTTAACGCTACCCCGCATGCACAAATACTTAACTGTAAGGCTAGCCAATTAGACCTCGCTTAGGACCATATCTATTGTGTGGTACATACCCATATTCAACATGCGTGCCCAGCCATTATAATTACGAAAGAAAACAATAACTACCGTGTTAACAGCCGGATACCTGGTCGTAGCCAAGAGGAAGAAAAATTTTTGCTCTTTCTTCTTCAACCTTCCACAGCAAGATGACTTACAACGACTGAGTTTACTCGCTTCACCATGAACTGCATAGCGCTTCGTGTTTCCATTCTCGATTTTCCCCTTTCGCGCTGCTTTGATTGTAGGAACTGTCAATAAACTCAAACGAGCCTCGGCTGTCTAGAAGGCAGTGCAAACAAACAGGATCTACCGCATAGTTTGCCATCAGCTTCATCAGATGGGCTGTGACACGTTTCTGAAACCCGTTGTGCAGGATTGAGACAGTGATATGGTGCAACATATAGGTGGGACGGCTCCACCATCATAACCTTGTAGAAGACAAAGTAGACAAACTATTGCAACCCATTTTTCTTTTCTATATATAGTCACACGTCATTGTGAAACATGGGTTAAGAGTGGGTTAGAAGGGATGGCGTCACGAAATGCCGCTTTTTTTCTCAGGCAAACCTATAGATTTGAAAAACATAATTGAAATCTATACCCGATTCAAATTCAGAACCAGAGGGTGGCACAGCTCGGGGGTCTTACGAGATTATCAAAAGCTCATTGGATGGTTAAAAATGACAGCATCAGAACATTTTACAATTAATTGAATATTGGTAGAATCTGTGTAAAAGCGTCGATCATTTTGGTTCGTTTCTCAAGGCAAATTGTTTTTAATTTTGTAATCAGGTCATGTCGTGGCTTGAGTGAGGGGTTCGGCTGGCGACCGTCCTTACACAACTAGAATGAAAAAGAGCAAACTGGATGAGATTGTCCAGTCTTTTCTGAATTCTAAGTAAAAGCCGGTTTTTGTTTGGTCTTAAAAAATAAAATAAGCAGACTAATAAAAGCAAAACAAAGACATTAAAATCATTGACACGCAAGAACCCTACCTCCACCCGGTCAAACCCCCGATTCGCCACAGCATAGTGTGTCGGCCCATCCATAGAATACCCCATGACGGGATCATTCTTAGCAGCTGGGCACAGAACCATATATAACAACAGTAGCAGAATATAATATAAAGCACCCTATATATTCCACTTCAACAAACCACCCAAGCCCAGCCACGATCCTTAGACGGGCTGCAGACATTTGGAAGTTGTCTGTGAGCTTAGTCGATCAGCGTTATACTGCCTCCAACAGGAATGGACGTCAAATTTTCGATATTCATCGACGAATGCGACCGGGTCACGCTCCGATCATTCATGTTGGGTTAAGCCTACGTCAGTTCTGACGGGTCAAGAATTAATTCTAAACAAAATACTTCCCCAACCTCATATCAGAAATAGCGCTCGTTGTAGCTTCTGAAAACAACGCCAGCGAACACTGCGATATGTTAATATCAACAGTCGAGCGCAGCTGATAAACGCCGACAGCCGGTCAGATCGGACACAACAAGTTTGACAGGAAAAACGTGCTAGTAAACCTGTTGCCAGCTTAGACTACATGCGACAGAAACCTGTTTCTTTTGAATAAAGCGACCATTTTCAACCACCATTTTCAACCATTTTCAACGGCATGAAAGCTCTAAACATTTCGTCGTGTACTGCTTGTACTTCAACTTTTGTTTTAATGCGAATGAATACGTGTTCATAATTTGTTTTGATTTGTGTTGGTCACAGAGGGGATTTCTAACTAATTCTCGTATCATCCAATCAGGATTAAGCTATAATTTCACTTTATCCAATAAGACGAGGTTATGTGAACGAAAACAAAAATTATCCTTGCGTACTAGAAAATAATTTTTCATTTCAAAAACCGGCAGCGTTGTCTTCATAAATTGTGGATACAAATTGCTAGGAATATAACAAAAGTTTCGAACGTCAGCTGTCGAGTTTCTTTTTGTTTTCAGGGCCCAGTTGTTCGAACGCCGGTTAGTGCTAACCTGGGGTTAAATTTTAACCTGGGTTTCTTTTTCTTGTTATGAAAAGCAGTTTCTCGGATAATTTTCTCCATTCTTTTTAGAGTATCCAATCATCAAATTGGAGGTAAAAAGAATTAAACTGAATTTGCTTTTTAAGCTCTCATATTTGAGTTCAAATTTCTCACTAACCCTGGGTTATCTTAACCCAGCTTCGAACAACCCGGCCCTGCAGGAGGTTTTGCAATTATATTTGCAGCAGTGTATTTGATCAACGTTATAAACAGATTTACATTTAACTCTGGGAAAAACTTCGTATGTGTTTTTCAATTACAATATCAAGGTTTCGATTTTGAAAAGCAAATGGTTCGAATTTCCTGAACAAACAACAAATTGAAAGTCTGAGAAGGCGGCTTTCAACACACCAAAACTCTTATCAAACTAGGGGTGGACTTAATTATTAGCAAATCCAAATGGATTTGGTGTTCCATTGGGAAATCCAATCCAGATTTCCCAAACGGAAGAATTCTCAGGGCCCTCTCCGCGGGCCCGTTTTGCTGACTTTCTTGCAACTTGTCTTATTGTAATCTAATTTCGTCTTAGGTGGTTGCCTGAAAAATTGCCAGCCCCGAAGATTATGTATGGTTAAAACATGTAGCGTTCAATTCAACTCCGATCTGTATAGGCATAAATACCACGAGTGATATTTCGAAATTGTTAGACGTAATTCGAGTGAAATTTGAGACAATTTTGACATATCACGAGTGGTATTTATGCCAAATATCACGTACAAATCATGTTATTATTTGTTTATACTACTACCCGCAAAAGGTTTGTAATTTTCACATGTAGGTATTTCAAATAATGAAGCTGAAATACCACTGCTCTAAGCCAATCAAATTGCAGACATTTCTCATGTAGTAGTATAAACTCGCAAATCCTGTGGAAAGACCGTCAGAAGAATGCGTTACAAGAAAAACTCCCGGGGCTGTTACACTCGGGCACATTTCGTACAACTGCTCGATCTGCTGTTGCTTCATTTATTGGAGGTTGCGCAGGAAACTTAGTAGAATTTGTCCCCCTTAAACTCCTCCGCAAAGGGCCAGACGCTTCCTTCCTTCCTCCCCTCCTGCCACTTGGAGAGGGCTGGGGATAGGGTAGCCTACGTGCAGACGATAACTAAACTCCGATTAGTACCGTCTGCGAAGCAGCGCGGAGATTCTTGTTCTGGACCCCCAACGGACTCAACAAATTACCGGAAGTGCGTTTCAAATTTCCCTTCAACCTGATTGGTGATCAAGACAAACAAAACAAAGGCCTTTTTTAACTGGCCAATCGTGGCGCGTACTCAAATCTGGGTACACAGCTGGAAGTCCAGAACAAGAATTTCGGCGCTATTTCGCAGACGGAGTTAACCAGAGTTTAATTTCGTCTGCGCGCAGCCTAGGGATAGGGCAAGACAGAAAAAAACGCGCTGAACGCGAGGAAGCAGGGCGGATAAAGGTTGGGCGGTGAAACGAGCGCTCCGCTCTTCATTTAATGTGTGATGCGGAGTAGGACTGGCACGAGCGCTCTTTCCGCGCTTCCGGTACGCTTAAAGGCCGGCGAAATTTTCCTTTTTGCAAACCGGAAATCCTATTTTCTTTCTGAAATTTCGGGCTACAATGTTAAATAGATAAATTCGTTTCGTAACAATATCAATAAACAGTTCCATATGGTTGTGTCTGTATGCCTATAAATCAAACTTGTTGGTCGTCTAATGCCAAAATTTGAGTTTAATTTGAAAGTGTTGAATACCTCCTCCTTCCACTAAATATCACCTAATCGTCTTTCGCCGTTTCGTTTGGAAAAACTTAACACTTCTTAAACTCAATTTTTACATGTGTTAAAGGGGGATACATTTTGTTTAACATAACAAAAAATTAGATTGATATATTTTGATATAGTGGCGTTGTGCTGCTTCAAACTTTGCTTCTCGGGTGCAACGCGCCATGGCGATTCGCGCAATGCGCCGCAAATCCGGAAACCGCATGTAAACAAAATTTATTGAGGTTAGCTTTAAGGTTTTTTCTCCTTTTCTCTTTCTAAAACAAAACAAGGTAAACAGTAAAAACTGAGGGGAAACTAATTTTGAAGTTTCGAAGAAACAGAAAGACGTATGAGATGTTTTTTTCAAAATTAAAAAGAAGGATGATGGTGATTGAAATTAGCATAATTTCACCTTGCACGAGCTGCACGCATTTATAAAATACACGTCATCTAGTTATGAAACATACGAAACACGATTTGCTGTCTTTTAGTTTTGCCATGGATGACATGGATGAGATTTTCCTTCGTGTTTTAGACAGTACTTAGTTGTTTTTGTTTTGTCTACTCCTGACTAAACCTCCCGCAAAAAATAACAACATTTGCCTCTCGAAGACAGCGTACCAGCACAAAGGAACGAGGAAGAAGTGCAAGAAAACAAATCAAGCCGCCATAATTCAGTGACAGCGGCAGTGTCTAATGGACAAACCACATCGCAAGCCCTGACCGAAGTCGCAAACAAGCAATATTTCTAAGCAGAGTCCCAGTCTACTGCATCACACCTTTTTGCTCGGACGCGCTCGTTTCACCGCCCAACCTTTATCCGCCCTGCTAGGAAGCTAGGGCCCGCGCGCTTTCTCCAGTATTTGATTGTTCTAAAATCCCCTACTTTTAAATGAAGCTAATGTGTTTTTTACTCCGTTATTTTCAAGAAGGCGTTTAATAAAAGTACACAATTAAAAGAAATAAAATCAATTATTTTAAAATTACTTCCTAAGTGAGACATCTTTTAATGGACAAATATCCAAAAGGAACAAAATGAATCACAAAGTGATATTACAAATGATCGGACTAGTCGAGTGCGCGTGGTTGCTGTGAAAATACTAGACTGTGCTGCTATTGTGAAAAATGTTCTCGTTACAAGTTTAAAGCTTTAGCAAGGTTTTTCACAAGCTCTTTGAAAGATAATAAAAGATGGGCGACTCAATCTTTGATTCTACTGGGCGCAAGGGTTTTTGTAAATATCATGCGTATATTTGCTAAGGTCAACGTCGCCTTCGTACAAGTACACGTCTCGGCCTTTGGCGGGCACTTTAGTTACTTCATTTTCCTGCATCTCGACCTGGACTACCCAAGCTAATTTGTGTAGAAGGTTGTTGCCCTGCAAAGCCCATCCTCTGTCGTCAAAGTTGTTGCGACGTATTGACCTTGTGGTATGTTCACTCGGGACAAAGGAGGTAAAATAGACTCCTGAAAAATATTGTTGGTTTTCACATGACGTCACTAAAATTCAAACTAAAAAACTATCCATCCTACCGAGATTTTACTTTCACGATGCATTAGAGCAGCTGAAAACTAGTTTTCATACAAATTTTCGCTTCAAAAGGGTTCTTGGTTTTGTGATAGGGAACGCTTGAATTTCTAAGCTTTTGCGTGACGCGGCATTTACATGACGGCCAAGAGAGCTGTCATGTAGATTACAAAAATGACTTTTTTCAGGAAATTTTGCTATCTAAACACTTCATGTATTGGAAAAAGTATTACTTTAATGTTTATGAGTTTTTCGAAGAATAAATTCACGCTTTTGTAGCAAAACTCGGTAACAGATGTTTCTGTTGGTTTCCGTCCGCCATGTTGGAGCTCATCCGGGTGAGCACCAGCATGGCGTCTCCATACAAATCTCTATAAGTTTGGGTAAAACATTTCTTCGGATATCTCGTATACGAAATATTCCTCTGACCTGAATCTTGGCGAGGGTCTTTGTATATGTACCTCCTTTCATTTCCCAGATTCTGGACTTTATCTATTGAACGGTTTTGATTTTTATTTAGATCTATTTTGAATGGCGTGACACTGAAAACCAGCAATAGAGAAGAACTCATCAAACCGGGAAACTGACTAAAGACAGGGCTTCATGTAGCCAGTACTCTCTCATAAAAATGTTCGTCCGATCTGAATAGGTTTCACAAGCAAACCCCAATGATGATAAGGGCTGCCGGTTTGTATAGGCGACTTCAAAATGCAAATCAGATTTACATTCTCACATTAGGTAATGACCGATAGAGACTTCACAAACAAAATAATTCCTCTGGATGAATCTTTCACGAACCTATTTACCCTTGTGTACATACAGTGAACAGTAAACGACAAGGGAAAACTTGGCCAAGTGGCGTTTCCCCCCGGGGGGGGGGGTACTCCTAGAAATTCTTGGTGGGGGAGTGCCGCCTGGTTCTCCAAATCCCGACCCGATTTCAGACCAAAAAATGTAATTATCCACACCCGTTTTCAAACTAGAACTCTAAAATCCATACCCGTTTTCAGACCTGGCCTTTAGGCAGAAATTATGTCATCATTTTTTACTGATTATAGCGCAAAACAAAAAAATTTCTTCAAATGCATTTCGAATTTGTATATTTCTAAAATGGGCAAAGTGTATACCCGTTTTCAGACCAAAAAGGCCCAAAAACCTTATGGGGCGGCACATACCAAACCACATATATGGCTTATATAAGGGAGTAGCCCCCCCCCCCCCCCCGGGCGTTTTCCACTAAAAATAGGCCCGGTGTAAGGGCAGCAAGATGGGCCTATCGTACCAGCTCGTAAATGCCCGCTTTGTTTGTTCCTCACAAAAAGATTTGTTATGATCCTAACAAATAACATAGCGGGGGAGGGGTGGGGCTCATAAGTGGGTATGTTATTTTTTTATTTATTTATTTATTTAGTCACTCACAACAAACCAAGTCTTTTTCAAGATATGGTGTAAAAATCTGGAATAGTTTACCGTGTGAAATGCGTCAAATGTCCAAAAATAACTTTAAAATAATAATAATAATAATAATAATTTAACATGTATATTGCGCAAAATACATGTGAATATGATCAAATGCGCATTACAAGTAGATTATGGCCATCACTAAGTTATCGAAAATAATTAAAAATATTATATCAATAAAAATATAGTATATATAAAATCCTAATAAAAAGCTAATCTAAATAAAATAAAATCTAATAAAAAGCTAATCTAATAAAAACCTAATAAAAATCTAATAAAAAGCTAATCTAAAAAAATGGGACTTAAGTAAACCTTTAAATCTATTAAAATTGGGCTCATTTCGTATTTGTGATGGTAGCCCATTCCACAGTTTAGGTGCTGCAGCTAAAAAAGCACGGTCACCCAATGTCTTTTTAGTTAAAATTCTTGGCGTTTGAAGCATAATTCCCATTGCACACGATCTCAAATTGTAACTCCCTTCCTCCCTTTTGCTAATAGAAATCAAAATCAATGTCCACGACACTTTACTCCGAATACTTTCAGAAGAAAATGATTATATTGATTTACCCGACTTAATAACAAAAGTTTCCTGAAAACTCGGCTTCTTATATTTGCAATGTCCATGACTGTAAACTTAATTAAATTGAATTTATTTTTCATTCATTTGTTTATTTATTTAACTACTCTCTTTCTCTAGTCTTTCTTGTGATCTATCCTTATATATATTACATACGTGTAACCACTGCTCGCCTCGACTAGCTAACCTGCTAATTGCGGGCAGTGGATATTGCTTTCTGTAAAATTTGGGATAATTAATAAACAGTTGAAACAGTTGAAGCTGATCCGCGATCCACGGTGTTTTTCAAATCCGCGAATCCGCTCGATTTATCGCCGAAATCCACAATCCGTGAGCTTTTTAAGGCCAAATCCGCCGATCAAGAATTCACCCCCCTCAAGAATACATAAAAGTAGCAACAGAAAATGAATTAATGCTAAATATGTCTAGGACTTTAAGCTGGCTAAATAGAGGAGCGGTATTTGCTAGATAGTGAGCTTTTGTTATGAGCCGCATTATACGCTTTTGAGAGATTTTTTGACACGAAATCATTGTGTGGTTTCCATGAGAGATGTTGATCAATTAGAACACCTAAAGATTTTGTCTCCGTGACTTGCTTGATCACAGTAAATTTCCAGAGTAAGAGTTAAAGAGGGACATAAATGGGGGATGATTGGGGCTCATAAGCGGCAGTTTACAGTATTTGAGTGTAGAAAGGTTGTAGGGCCGCTGTTAGTGTTAGATATCACTAATTAAAAGATATAAAAGTCAACAAAAAAGTGATTTACCACAGCCAAATTGCCGATGCCTTGGCGATACTGCGTCGGTCGATCCCACAATTACTTTACTCCTTTCGATACCAGCAGCGCCACCCTCATCAGTGTAATGATATAGTGTTATCATCTAATACGTGGGAAGAAAATGGTTACACAGCTGAAGTACTTTAAATGAAATATTAATAATCTAGGATATTGAAGAATTATTATGGCGGTAGCTAGGAATCTGCAGGCAATCAAATCATGAGTCTGTGTAAGCTGATCTGCAATCGATCACCATGATTGACTCTGATCTTTTGCGCATGGATTGTTGGTTCCACGTAAGGTTGTGTTTGAAATGTCCGGAAAAACAAGAATTATAAAGGATGTAATCCTAATGTCCTGCGTTACATTGAAAGTTGTGGCACTGAGGCTAATTCCTGCCGATCTCGCTTCGGGCGCAAGGCTCGCAGCAAAAAATGAAGGTCAGGCTCTTGGCGAAAAGACCTTCATCCACTGGATAACTCTTTCCACTGGGATTCGGGCTCTGAATTCTTCTAAGGACAAAATCACAAACCCAAAAATTAAACTTTTTCTTTTTTCTTTTAATCAAAGAAACCATGTTTTGTTTTAATTTGGTCTTTTGCAGTAACAAAAGGCTTTCTATTTGTTCACAATATAAGGAAAATGCTGGTTATGCGCCCAAGTCATAGTTTCGTATGATCTTTCTTAAGTTGAATTTCACCCTGGTTGTCATCGTAGTCGAACGCGCAACATTAAAGAAGCGGCTGCTTGTCATGATTGATTGGCGCCAAAAAAAGGGCGCAATTTTCAGATTAATTTATTTCTCTAAGTCATTCTTCATATATTATATTCCGCATAATTATGTCCGCTAGCCACGCCACATGCCATTCCGCAAACTCATTCCTCCTTTTTCCCTAACCGACCGGCCTATGGGTAAATAATAAAAAAACCTTCTCAGGAGGGACTAAGGGTAAAGGGGGGGGGGGGGAGGGAATTGGGAGGGAAAAAATGGGGGAGTCCTCCTGAGAAGGTCTGGTGGCCAGCAGCTTTGTTTTTTTTTTTTTTATTCAAATAAAGGTGCAGTGACGCGAATGTTATTCTGGATTCACTTTTACTTTATAGTAGTTATAAGGGGATGATTTGGATCTCAACTCACACCCTGTCATTTTTTCCTGGTTAATTTCCCTTTCGAGATAAAATGAGTGAGATTTTTGACGGAATTTTGGACTGAGCGACCGCGAGCGGAACCGAGAGAGCTAAACTGAGTGAGCGAGCGAAGCGAACGAAGGAAGCGAACGAAGGTGAGGGCGAGCAATTGGAGCGAAGTGAAATATGGAGGAAATATCGAAACGAGTTTATCGAGAAAGAAGGTTAATTAATCAGGAAAAAAATGACAGGGTTTGAGTTGAGATCCAAGGCATTCCCTTATAACTACTTTTTTCATTGAAATATCGGCTGTGACAATAATCTGCTGGTAGTATTCTAGCTCACCCGTATATTTATCCTCGTTCGCGACCTCATAGACACTAAAGTTGCGGCAGTTAAGTCTTCGACAACGTAGAATACCAAATTCTAATTTCTCAAACAACATTTCTTCGAAACTTCTTTTTAGGTTACAAAGACCCAGTGGCAATCTGGGAAATTTAATCAATTGGCGACAGAGAGTATCACTTTAAGATAAACGAGAAACCGAAAAATTACTAAAAGGTTACAATCGCTTCAATTTTCGAAATTTCACCGGTGGACTACAATAATGTATGAAAGAAAAACACGATTTTTTAGTCCGATTGTCGACTCGTTGAGTCCGAATTGTTTACTGTGCTCTGCTTTAGCCGAGTGCGATTCAAAGGAACGACCTCCCCGATATGAAAGTGCACTGTAAAATGAAAAGAGCCAATTCGGCCCCAAAAATGGGGCCGAAACGGGTGAGTCCAGAACGGTACTGTTTTTGGGGCCAATTCAGCCCTATTGAGATGGGGCTGTTTTGGTACCACAATTTGGGGCTAAATTGGCCCTTGCAACGGGGCCAAATTAGACCATGAAAAGGGTCAATATGGAAAACACTAGGGCCATTTTGGATTTTCCAGTAGCCAAAACAGCCCCTCAAATTTTGGCCCTCTTAAAAACTACCCCTCAAAAAGTAGCCGATTCAGCCCCATATCGGGCCATTATGGTTTTTTAATTTGGGTGGGGGCCTACAGATTTTTTTCCCTTAATTAGGTATTGACAAATAATGAAACCAAACTAAGGCTTATTTCAAACATTTATTCAGTTCTGCATAAGTTACTGTGATCTGTGTACATCGTAACGCGTATTCCAACCTATTTATGTAACATTATCTTCGGTTAATCTCAGCTTTTCTAGACTGAACATTTAGAATTATTGGAGGAATTAAATTGGCCAAGAGACACTTGTCTTTGGTGCAATCAAAGTAACTACTTCGTAACTGTTTTCACAAAAGACAAAGTCAAAATCATAATCAGCATCATAGGAACACTTAAAACCTATAGTGAAAATCAAAAATTGGAGTTGTAAAGGGTTTCATTAATTAAAGCTCACCAGAATTAATTAAGGTTTCTATTACAACTCCCCTTTTGACCAAAAAAGAAAAGGATTGTAAGAGTTGGTCAAGTTTTCTTGTTAACAATTCTGACAATGTATATTAGATTGAAGCAAAAGAGTTGTAAGAGCAATAATGAACTAAGATGCTTTAGCTATATCAATGTTCAAGCTTCTGATTACAACTCCGACTGTCTACCTTGCTAGTGCGAGCCTTTAATGACTTGACCTAATACTGTTGAAGGGTGCTTTTCACTCGTGACAAAGTCAGAGTAGTAAGAGTACTCATCACTTTGTGAAAATCAAAAATCAGAGTTGCAAGGGAAGTCATAACCAAAAGCTTGATGGAATTTGAGTCATCACAACTTTCTATTCTTCCAATTGTGCTTATTATGTAGAAAATCAGATTAAGGCATCCTCGGAGACCCAGGGGCAGATAGTGGGGGCGAGGAAAAGTCTAAACGGGCGGGAAAATATGGCATGAAGAAAAGTAAAGAACGGCAAGAAGAGCCCCTGGGGACAATGTCTTACCAGACAACTTCCAAATGGTCGCCGCTGTTCCGCCTTCTGATTGGGCAGAAAAACACAAAAGTTTTCTGGCACCTATCAGAAGCCAGAATGACGGCGACCGTTTGGAACTTGCCTGGTAAGACATTGTGCCCGGGGGCTCTTCTTGCCGTTCTTTACTTTTCTTCGTGCCATATATTTTTCCGCCCGTTTAGACTTTTCCTCGTCCCCACTATCTGCCCCTGGGTCTCCGAGGATGAGATTAAGGATATTATGTTCACAAAATCTTGCCAAATCTTGGTCTATAAGGGTGAAAGAAAACTTCCATGAAAAAAATTTCGACAGTTGGCTGCACCTCACGAGGTTGTCCTGGATTTACATTCAGCAAGAACTGAGGCATTTGCCAAGTCATTTAAAAAGGGAGGAAACATTGACAAGTGTCTACCCCAGTCCACTTTCAAGCAATGTCTGATCTAGAAAAGTCAAGATGGCTTTGCATTGGGTGTATGATACATTAAATACATAAAAACACCCAAGCAATGCTATCACTGCATCAATCTTCTTCTGAGGAAGCTGGCATATAACGCCTCCCTTTGTCACAACAAAATCCTGAATTTTCCTCTCAACATCTGCATCCCTCTGCAATAAAAACAAATGTTGTAATTTTAGAAATGATAATAACAATAATTAAAACACAACAAACAGTGCCTACACATAAAAAGTCAGTATGGTCATAACAATATTATTGTCAAAAAAAAATGTTGGTTTAATTACTTCTTTCCAGTTTTTAGGTATGCATGTAAGGTATACTGTATAAATAATATATTATAGTTTGTTGAAATTATGCTTACTTTAGGTTGTGGGAAAAAGAATGATAGCATAATTATGTCTAATACATTCACACATCATTGAGGAGGCAATTAAAGTGTGCTTGTCCTGATACAAGAAGAGTATTTCAGTATTTCCCACCAATCAAGAAATTTTGCAGCTGTAAATCAAAATTCATTAAGTATTTATGTAGCCATTATTATTCTGTGTGATTCGGTGTAGTCTGGTGACTGTAAAGGAATGGCCCCTAAGGGATGCCTTCATAATAAAAGCTAATTTGCATCTCCATTTTGTCTGACTTCCACTTGCATCTGGGCTTCCCAAGCATTTAGGGTTCAATGTACGGTTGAGTTTGTAGCACTCCTGTCAGTGTGTTTTTTTTGTATTACAATATCAGGAAAAACATTGTATTCCCAAAACACTTACCTCTACAATAGTGATAACTTCCTCCCAAAGTCCTCTTGGCACTCTGATCAATGCCGCAGAACCTTGTTCACTACCAAAAGGATGCCCGGCTTTCTATTTCTGCCATAGAAGAAATGTTATTAAATTAAAACTGGTTCCCTTGGAGCACCAAGTTTATTCACACACAGTTCTGGGTAATTCTGGGAGCAAATTGATTGACAGAACCTCTCACCTCAATCACACCTGCAGAATTCTACAACCTAAAATTCTATTTCCTAATTTTATACATATTAATTCTATTATTATAATTCACATGCATTATTCTTTCAACCCTTTAAGCCTTAAGAGTGATCAGCATCAAATTTCTCCAAGTGTAATATCAATGCTTTGTAAAACAACGTGTTCATGAGAATTATGGACATAATCACACAATTTGCTTGATATTTTATCAACTTTTTCCCACTACCTCTGTAGGAAATGAATAGGGCCAACAAATGAGAATTAAAATTTTGATCTTAGGATTTAAAGGGTTTTAAATTTGTCTATTTTTAATGCATTTATTTTGCACTTATTTATCAGACAAGACAACTAATGTATTGGGAAGCCAAGTACTGAAATCTATAGTGTAAATGTATAACCAGACCACACCATCCTTACCATCTTCTTTAGTTCAGGTGTTTACTGTTGAAATAGCTTTAAGGTTTTTTCATTCTGTTTATCATTCTCCCTGTTTTAAATAGGGGACAGTGACGGGATGGAAGAAGTGCTTTTTAACTCCTCCACTGGCTTAACTACAGAATAAAGGGTCATTTATTTCCTTATCATTAGAAAATAAAAGCATCTAATATGACTCGTTCTTCAAAGCCTTCCGACAAGGTGGACTTGAGTGACCCTGAATTCTGTTTAATGAAACGTGGTTAAAATAGCTCAGACTTTTGCATTGGTAGAAAGAAAGCGAATCCGGGTGGCTTACCTCGTCTTACTATCGGCTTTTTCCAGCAAAGTCTTGATTCTTGGAGAGCCTTTGTTATATTTGTGCAGTTCATCTCGAAAACCGTTGCGCCTCAAGAGGCTTCTGTCTCCGATTCTTCACGATGAACTTCAAGAGCGAAGTGATGGATCAGCGACGGCTCACAGTTCGAAAATAATTAGTAATAACACCTTGAATGTCCTTTGATGCTATCGAGAAGTATAATACAAGACTCCTGATCCCCAAAGAAACTGACCTGTTCGCAACCGTTGCACTAGTTTCAAAATGGACGCCAAAAGGGTCAATCCAAAGAGCATGTGCAAAAGGAAAGCCCGCTGACCAGTTGTGTATTGTTTGCAGGCTGTCTGCCAGGCCCATTTTTATTCGTAAAATATGTTTTCGATTGTGTACAGGTCGTGTTATTTTTAGCCTGCGTGGCAGGTGTTCGAAATTTTAAAATTCTTTTACTTATAAATCAGACAATATATGTACATGGCTGGGTCTTTGTTTGCTATCAATACTGAGGGATATTGTACTGTAACGCCCTCCCAGCGTTTAGTTTGCGTGACGCATCATGTGATGTTATCGACATTGAAATCATCATGTGCAGAACATTCGGGAGCGTGATCGTAGTTTTGTTTCCGATTTGTAGCTTCGCTTGAGGCAAAGGTTCGCAAAATTCGCTCGAAACCATGGGTTACCTTATAGTCTTTGACTGTCGTCACGGTTTTAGGTCTACGTTAAAGTTATATTAGTTCCTTGCTCGACTAAACGGACCGTACTTTGGATTGTGTCAGACGTATGGTTTCGATACGGTTACTTCAACTGAACACCGCGGTCTCCTTGCAATTGCGCCCCTTTTGACGGCAAAAGGCGGTCGCTCAGCATAGACCTTGTTGGGGCCAAATCGGAATTTTTATTTGGCCATCGGAAGGGCCAAATTGAGACCGGGAAGTGCCAAGACAGCTTTTAGTGTAGCCAGTTCAGAAATTAGATGGGCCGAATTGGTACCATCTAGAACTGTTTTGACCCTTTCTGTCCAAAACGACCCAGCATGTTCCAAATCGGCCCTCGAGAAATTGGGGCCGATTTGGCCTTTGGGGTCGATTTGGCTCTTTTCATTTTACAGTGTGAAACTGATTCTGTATTGTGTCGTACGATCATCCCATACAACGAAAAAAACTGCCATGATTATAACAACCTATAATAAGTTTAAACCTTTCCAAGATATAAATAATTTTACCTTCAAGTCACTGTGATTTCCTCCACTAATAGCCTGAGAAGCCAGCTTTTTGGAGTTCTTCTCTCTGATCACAAGTTACCGAAGCTGTGAAACCTTCTGTATTGTTGGTTTTCACATGACGTCACTAAAATTCAAACTACAAAACTATCGATTCTACTGAGATTTTACTTTCATGGTGTATTATACCAGCTGAAAACTAATTTTCAAACAAATTTTCACTTCAAAAGGGTTCTTGGTTTTGTAATAGAGTACGCTTGAATTTCTAAAGTTTTGCGTGACGCAGCATTTACATGACGGCCGAGAGAGCTGTCATTTAGATTAAAAAAGTGACTTTTTTTCGAGAACTTTTGCTATCTAAACAGTTCAGGTATTAGAAAAAGTATTAATTTCATGTTTATGAGTTCCTCTAGGGGTAAATTTACGCTTTTGTTGCAAAACTCGGTAACAGATGTTTCTGTTGGTTTCCGTCCGCCATGCTGGAGCTCATCCGGATGAGCTCCAGCATGGCGTCTCCATACAAAGCTCTATAAATTTGGGTAAGACATTTCCTCGGATATCTCGTATACGAATTATTCCTTCGACCCAAATCTTGGCGAGGGTCTTTGTATACTTACCTCCTTTCATTTCCAAGATTCTGGACTTTATCTGTCTAATGGTTTTGATTTTTATTTTGATCTATTTTGAATGGCGTGACACTGAAAACCAGCAATAGAGCGTTTGCGAATAGAGAGGAAAAGTGTGACGTCACGTTACCACGGTAGCACTATTTATGGATGACAACAAAACCAACGACGACGGCGACGACTTCCTGTTTTCACGAGCCCGCTTTATGGAGTAGGTAAACTCAACCACAAAAATTGTCGCTTTCTTTTTATAAACATAACGAACGATAGATGCGGTCCCAAAGAAAATTTGCGGCAACATTTGTCAAATTAAATGAAATTGCCGGAATGAGATCGGTGAAGTTTGAAATAGTGCGAATAGACTTTAAAGTGACTTTATCGGTTTGCTGTCACCCGAAAATTTTGCTATCATGGCAACGTGACGTAACCACTTCTCCTCTCTATTAGTGCACAATATCGTGTTCGAATCCCATGGAGTCGCAAGGACATATGTCGGCGCTTTGGATTGGCTAGTTTCTTACGCAGTTTGTGATTAGTCCGATTTGTACATGCCCAACAGCAGATGTTTTTTGACAGGATTTGATCACAGATGCAGTTTATCATTAAACAGACTCGAGTCGAGCTCAAATTTTTTCATGAGTTCGAAGCGCGCGCGGTAGATTTTTTTTTATTTTCTGCGGCAAAAGCGAGCGAAAAAGCGAAAGCTCGACTTGTTTCCCCTGTAAAAAATCGCATCAAGTGACGTCATTTTGGCGCCAACTATTTGCGTCCTATCGCGTGTGTTGTCGTGTGCGTGTGTCGTCGAGAGCAGTCGAAGTATGTCAAAACGTAGCTCTTATTAACCGAGCGGGAGGTTTGTATGGGAGAATCTTGACCGAGGTCGCCTATGGCGTTCCATTTCCGCCAAAATTCAATGTTCCATTTTACATTGTACTTTACACAATCTATCCTACATTTTGTGTTTGCCATTTCAGTTTGCACTCGCGATTCAACTTTTTTGCATTCAACATCCAACTTTGATTCATGCAACATTCAAGTGTACGCTTTCGACATTCAACTTTTCATAAGCAACAGTCAAGTTTTCGAATTCGACCTTCAAGTTCAATGGAATGTACATTCATTTTTTTGCATCCAACATTTAGCATTTGTCCTTTAAGTTTTCGCTTCCGACATCCGACTTTGGGCATTGTACTTGCAAGTTTCCGCATTCGACATTCAAGTTTTGGAATTGGACTTTTACCCGCTGGTCAGCGACCGATAGAGATCGTGGGCTCAATTGACCTGACCCACCCCAGCTCAAATGGTAGTCGAGAGTCGATCGAGAGACCTCCCAGTGGAGTGGACTCGGGAGACCTTCTCCACTCCCAACAAACTAGACGTATAATAGATAGAACATGACCGCGAGGATGCACAGCCTTCGAAGGAGGTGAGTGCTGTACAACCGACTGTCTTCTTTAGTGGGGCGCTATACGCATACAGGCCAACTCTCCCGGATACGACACCAACTGATCTCCCGTAGGGGTCACTATATCTCCCGATTAAATCATCTTTTGAGCTTTTCTGTGCCTCGGTTTGAGATGTAGCCCACTTTTAGCTCAAAAACATGAATTTTTCGTATTCGTAGTACGGTTTCTGGGGCATTTTTGCACCAATTTAGTCACTGACAAAGATTATTTCTGGCATCAAAATGATGATCGCGAATTTTGATAGTTTGTACGTTATGTAAGACTTAATGTAATGTCCTTAGTCATTCCCATATTTTCCGGGGGCGGTGGTTCATTGAATTTCCGGAGGGGGGAGGGGGGCAGTGAAAAAGAGAGAATCTCCAGATTTTAGATCTCCAGAGGTTGGCATCTCTGTATACGTGACACAAACAGGGAGGCATCGCACTTCTTGTTTGCATCTCTTCAGCTTAATTTAAGCTTAAATTTTCCCGCAGGAATTGTTTTATCATCCAGAAGTGCTGCAAATTGAATCAATTTGTTTCTTATTGAGATTACGCCAAAATTTGATCCAGCAGATGTCTGATGACAAAGCCTATCTGAATTTAGCTGTCTTGGATATAATCAATGCTACAGACAGATTTACAGGGTCTGGAGATCTATCAGTAGATTTCCAACCATAAAGAATAGCTGTCAGCCTTGACGTGGATGAACTAGTCACAAAATTGATTGGACATGCTTACAGGATGTTGGTAGAAATCGATCAAAGAAACCATGTTAACTATGAAAATCAAGCTCCATTGAATAGTAGAGGGAAACGAGGGAGACCTTTGTATGAAATCAACAAAGAACAGCTTCATGTTTTACTTCAGCAAGGCTTCAAAGTATGTGACATAAGTAAAATTCTTCGGGTGAGTGTCAGGACGGTTAAAAGGGGGATGTCAACATTTGGGTTGAGTGTACAGTATCATGTATAAAGTAACATTAATCTTTTATTTTAATGAGATGATAAACTCCTACAAGGACAATTTTTATAACAAACTGATAATATTTAGTACGGATTAAGGCTATAAAAAAGTATTGTTGATCCTCCAAATACCTATACTGTATTGCCTACGTATAATAATATTTTTATGTCACTTTCTGGGAAGGCTTTAAGGTAGTTGTTGCACCAAACAGTTGTGATTACCATAGATTTGCAAATTAAAATGTTGACTTCCACTTACTTGTACCTAGAGATCCAGTCCCATAATGATAGATTATCCTTATACCATCATTATCTTTATTGTTTTTGACCTTTCACACTTCACAGATTCAGTGCTTTCTGGGGATAACTTGACTGAGAACAAGCTACAATGTCAAGGGTAGCCTCAGGCCTGAAAATTGTTATTGTTATTATTATGGCAGTTTTACATGAATGGAATTAGCCCATGCAGTATTAGTAAAACACACAGAAGTTGGGCATCTGACTGTAAACAACCCCTGTGCCGCGAAGTATTCTCATGTAAAAAAATATTGAAATATAGAAGAATATCATAGCTGGTTCTTGTAAAATATTTTTAAAATGTTAAATAATAATAATAATAATAATAATATTGTTTCCATGGCTAAACAGTCTGCGCTGTTCGGCAGCAACAAAATGAATTAATGAATGAAGAGTCGTTCACGAGAGGACAACAGATGTGCCCTCTTTACAATACATTTTTAACATGTGAACAGTAAGCTCGGACGTCAGCATACAGAAGCAGACAGACAAGCAGCTGGAGAAGGATTTGTATTCTGTTGCACCTTTCTGGGGCTGTCTGAAATATAAAAAAAAACGATAATTCAAGCAGAACCTTCTGAACAGCCAATCGAAAAAAACTGACTTCAGAGAGCTCTGATATAGTTATTAAATGCATGCATGTACAGTGTACGTGCACTGTAGCTTTTTTGTATTATCTATTGCTTATATCACTTGAATTGCTCAGGATTCCCAAAGAAAGATCCAACAACTATTTATCTCATTTTGGAAAATATGCACCTTTAAGATTGTGACAGCTACAAGCAAGGATGGAAGGTAACCAATAGCCATGACAATGAATCCTGAGAAAAAGGCCTAAGAATCTAACCCAGGGATTAAAGGAAATCCCTTAAATTGCAACAGATCTGGCCCCAGTTTTTTAAACATTGGATCATGCTATCCACCAGACAAATCACTATCCAGTGGATAGCACTAATAATCCATCTTTTGAACAACTGGGCACTCGGGAGAATAACCCCTCACCCAGCAAGAACAAGGAAGGTAAATAAGGAAAGGTGTATTTCATGAGAAATCTGTTAAATATTTTACCTGAATTCCCCAAACAAATCCTTTATGTTCACAGCCATTTCAAGGATTGTGCAATTTTGATGATAATTTACCAATCACCCCTAATTGAGGGGTCGATCATTTGACTTCTGAGGGGAGGTATGGGTGATTTACTCTGAGTGAAATTTATTTTTCCCAAACCTGTAGAGATAGAATATGCTTCCCTTGCATATAACGGTGTTACATATTTTTCTCCAGCATTACATGCCACAACAGATATTTTTTTCAGTGTTGGATATTTTTTTCTGAAATCACTTACACTCGAGAGCTTGGGTAGCCTCCCACGCAGACATTCTAAGGGGGATACGGCAGGAATGCTTGACGAATGTGACGAATCCCCTTAATATTCCCTTAACGTCTGCGTGGGAGGCTAGAGCTTGGGCTGCCTGTGGGGTTTTATGTAGACCGATTTTTGATTGCAGGTGGGCAACAAATCAAAACTCATTCCTTCTCAGAAAATAAAGAAACGAGTAAAATACGCAAAAATAGGAGCATTGCAAGCAAAAGCTTTCGGAAATATTTCATTCTACGATCGATGCCGTCCAGTACACCGCGCGTGAAGTGATCAAAATGAAGCTGGCGCTACATGTAGAGCAGCTTGTGTCGGCGCGAACGCTTAACTTCTTCATACTTGACAAAGGTTGCCCTATACTTACTTGGAGATGGTGTTTCTTCCATAGAAGACAGACGGTCCGCTACCCTCAAGAGAGTGGCTCTCACCTCCCCTAAACTAGCAGATTGTGCAGTCAGCATCTTGGCGATGGTGGCGCATCTTTGTCACACGGTCGTGAACACGTCTGTCGACGTCTGGTATGTCGGGAGTGGAGAAGTTCTCCCGAGTCCACTCCACTGGGAAGTCTCTCAATCGACTCTCGACCACCATGTGAGGCGGGGGGGGCGTGGGTCAGGTCAATTGAGCCCACGATCTCTATTGGTCGCTCGCCAGCGGGTAAAAGTCCAATTCCAAAACTTGAATGTCGAATGCGGAAACTTGCAAGTACAATGCCCAAAGTCGGATGTCGGAAGCGAAAACTTAAAGGACAAATGCTAAATGTTGGATGCAAAAAAATGAATGTACATTCCATTGAACTTGAAGGTCGAATTCGAAAACTTGACTGTTGCTTATGAAAAGTTGAATGTCGAAAGCGTAAACTTGAATGTTGCATAAATCAAAGTTGGATGTTGAATGCAAAAAAGTTGAATCGTGAGTGCAAACTGAAATGGCAAACACAAAATGTAGGATAGATTGTGTAAAGTACAATGTAAAATGGAACATTGAATTTTGGCGGAAATGGAACGCCATAGTCGCCAGTACAGACCGAACTTAGGCTCAACACACGGTACGCCGTCTGAATCAGAAGTCGCGCCGGTGTCGCTCCAAAGTCGAACTTATTCAGTTAGGTTCGGCACATGAAAAGTACGGCGTCTGAACCAGGCCTTAATTATTTGTCGGCCAATATTTGACGAAGTTTCCTGTAGCGAGTGCGAATTGTAAGGTATTGAAACGCACAAACAAAGTTTCGTGCATGCAAGTTTATACCCTGCTAGCAGTACCCTGCTAGCAGAGGCTTTTCCCTTGTGTTTCTCAGCGTTTACTGCCATTCTCTTCGCGGTTTTGGTTGTTCGCGTTTTGTTTTGGTTGTGAACCAGCCTAGGAAAAGACCTCTGCCGACAGCCGCTTGCGATTCCTGTTGAACATGCGCGAGATGAAAATGCGGTTACCATGGAATTTCTGTCACGTGTCGGTCATACGATGCCGCCGCCGGAGTTTGCTCATGTATTCATGAGTCAAATTTCCCACGGGAATGACTCGCACTCGCCATGTTGATATAGCGGGCTCACTTTTGCACAGCAAACTAGTACATAAAAGATGAGGAAGTTGATAAAACCGGTTCCACAACCGGTTTAGTCATGTGATTACCTCCTAGATTTTGGAGGTATCTACAGCGCATGTTCAACAGGAATCGCAAGCGGCTGTCGGCAGAGGTCTTTTCCTAGGCTGGTTCACAACCAAAACAAAACGCGAGCAACCAAAACCGCGAAGAGAATGGCAGTACAACGCTGAGAAACACAAGGGAAAAGCCTCTGCTAGCAGGGTAGCAAGTTTAATAAGTTAAGATTTTTGTTTTGTCATAGTGTACACAGTTCAACAGCTACTAAGCTTTTTCATCGTTAGGATGAATACTGTAACAATATTTTTCAACACACAGGGATCTCATTTATTGATAAGTAGCAAATAGAGGCGCATTAATCATTCCGTTCCAAAACTAATCGAATTAATATTTGGCCCTAAGCCTATTTAATGAATAATTAATTTTCTTTGAATTATTTCAATACACTTCTAAATCACAAAGGTAAACAATAATCTCCAGTAAAGGTGAGGGCATAAAAACGCCCTAGCAATGATTTAATGCAAATAAGGAAAGAGGAAAGAGCAAGGGAAAGAGGAGGAAAAAAGTAATTTGTTCACATGGCGAGTGTGTTAGAACGAATGACTGCGTTGCAGCAAAGGTCACATGTAATTAAAACTCCAGAACAATAGATGAGGTTTCAATACATTAACATGAGTCAACCGCCAATCCTAGGCTGTCAAGTTACGCAGTTTTTCTCAGTTTCTCTGTTTTCTCTCGTGTTCAGATCGGTTACATAATAATAAGATATTTCTTGAAGGTGAAGAAAGATCATCGCAGTGAATTTTCCAATTTAAGCAATTGGAAGAAGAAGCCTGAAAAAAATCAGGGCTTCAACGGGATTCGAACCCGTGACCTCCGCGTTGCCGGTGCGTTGCTCTACCAACTGAGCTATGAAGCCACACATTGGGAGCGAGGTCAATTTATTGAGTTCATATCTCCCGTGAGGAATGAAATGATGTGAAATATATGAAATGATTCATTTTGAACTGCGGTTATAGATGAAGGTGAAGAAAGATCATCGCAGTGAATTTTCCAATTTAAGCAATTGGAAGAAGAAGCCTGAAAAAAAATCAGGGCTTCAACGGGATTCGAACCCGTGACCTCCGCGTTGCCGGTGCGTTGCTCTACCAACTGAGCTATGAAGCCACACATTGGGAGCGAGGTCAATTTATTGAGTTCATATCTCCCGTGAGGAATGAAATGATGTGAAATATATGAAATGATTCATTTTGAACTGCGGTTATAGATGAAGGTGAAGAAAGATCATCGCAGTGAATTTTCCAATTTAAGCAATTGGAAGAAGAAGCCTGAAAAAAATCAGGGCTTCAACGGGATTCGAACCCGTGACCTCCGCGTTGCCGGTGCGTTGCTCTACCAACTGAGCTATGAAGCCACACATTGGGAGCGAGGTCAATTTATTGAGTTCATATCTCCCGTGAGGAATGAAATGATGTGAAATATATGAAATGATTCATTTTGAACTGCGGTTATAGATGAAGGTGAAGAAAGATCATCGCAGTGAATTTTCCAATTTAAGCAATTGGAAGAAGAAGCCTGAAAAAAATCAGGGCTTCAACGGGATTCGAACCCGTGACCTCCGCGTTGCCGGTGCGTTGCTCTACCAACTGAGCTATGAAGCCACACATTGGGAGCGAGGTCAATTTATTGAGTTCATATCTCCCGTGAGGAATGAAATGATGTGAAATATATGAAATGATTCATTTTGAACTGCGGTTATAGATGAAGGTGAAGAAAGATCATCGCAGTGAATTTTCCAATTTAAGCAATTGGAAGAAGAAGCCTGAAAAAAATCAGGGCTTCAACGGGATTCGAACCCGTGACCTCCGCGTTGCCGGTGCGTTGCTCTACCAACTGAGCTATGAAGCCACACATTGGGAGCGAGGTCAATTTATTGAGTTCATATCTCCCGTGAGGAATGAAATGATGTGAAATATATGAAATGATTCATTTTGAACTGCGGTTATAGATGAAGGTGAAGAAAGATCATCGCAGTGAATTTTCCAATTTAAGCAATTGGAAGAAGAAGCCTGAAAAAAATCAGGGCTTCAACGGGATTCGAACCCGTGACCTCCGCGTTGCCGGTGCGTTGCTCTACCAACTGAGCTATGAAGCCACACATTGGGAGCGAGGTCAATTTATTGAGTTCATATCTCCCGTGAGGAATGAAATGATGTGAAATATATGAAATGATTCATTTTGAACTGCGGTTATAGATGAAGGTGAAGAAAGATCATCGCAGTGAATTTTCCAATTTAAGCAATTGGAAGAAGAAGCCTGAAAAAAATCAGGGCTTCAACGGGATTCGAACCCGTGACCTCCGCGTTGCCGGTGCGTTGCTCTACCAACTGAGCTATGAAGCCACACATTGGGAGCGAGGTCAATTTATTCAAAATGAATCATTTCATATATTTCACATCATTTCATTCCTCACGGGAGATATGAACTCAATAAATTGACCTCGCTCCCAATGTGTGGCTTCATAGCTCAGTTGGTAGAGCAACGCACCGGCAACGCGGAGGTCACGGGTTCGAATCCCGTTGAAGCCCTGATTTTTTTCAGGCTTCTTCTTCCAATTGCTTAAATTGGAAAATTCACTGCGATGATCTTTCTTCACCTTCATCTATAACCGCAGTTCAAAATGAATCATTTCATATATTTCACATCATTTCATTCCTCACGGGAGATATGAACTCAATAAATTGACCTCGCTCCCAATGTGTGGCTTCATAGCTCAGTTGGTAGAGCAACGCACCGGCAACGCGGAGGTCACGGGTTCGAATCCCGTTGAAGCCCTGATTTTTTTCAGGCTTCTTCTTCCAATTGCTTAAATTGGAAAATTCACTGCGATGATCTTTCTTCACCTTCATCTATAACCGCAGTTCAAAATGAATCATTTCATATATTTCACATCATTTCATTCCTCACGGGAGATATGAACTCAATAAATTGACCTCGCTCCCAATGTGTGGCTTCATAGCTCAGTTGGTAGAGCAACGCACCGGCAACGCGGAGGTCACGGGTTCGAATCCCGTTGAAGCCCTGATTTTTTTCAGGCTTCTTCTTCCAATTGCTTAAATTGGAAAATTCACTGCGATGATCTTTCTTCACCTTCATCTATAACCGCAGTTCAAAATGAATCATTTCATATATTTCACATCATTTCATTCCTCACGGGAGATATGAACTCAATAAATTGACCTCGCTCCCAATGTGTGGCTTCATAGCTCAGTTGGTAGAGCAACGCACCGGCAACGCGGAGGTCACGGGTTCGAATCCCGTTGAAGCCCTGATTTTTTTCAGGCTTCTTCTTCCAATTGCTTAAATTGGAAAATTCACTGCGATGATCTTTCTTCACCTTCATCTATAACCGCAGTTCAAAATGAATCATTTCATATATTTCACATCATTTCATTCCTCACGGGAGATATGAACTCAATAAATTGACCTCGCTCCCAATGTGTGGCTTCATAGCTCAGTTGGTAGAGCAACGCACCGGCAACGCGGAGGTCACGGGTTCGAATCCCGTTGAAGCCCTGATTTTTTTTTTTTCAGGCTTCTTCTTCCAATTGCTTAAATTGGAAAATTCACTGCGATGATCTTTCTTCACCTTCATCTATAACCGCAGTTCAAAATGAATCATTTCATATATTTCACAAGATATTTCTTAGCAACAAGAATCCAAAGTAGCTAAGAATACCAATGAGAAAAACATAAAAATTCTACATCAGCGTCTAATGAATAATGTGAAAAGACAAAATGTTAGGGAATCCCGCATTTTGAACAGTTGAGAATTTGCGCATCTCGCTAACGTAACTTGCGTGACAAAGGTTATTTGAAAATATTTTGTTTTGTTGCTTCATAAGTCAAAGCAGTGATAGACTTCCTCCTAATGAGTTTTAATTGTTTGTCGGAAAAATTTGACGAAGTTTCCTGTAGGGAGTGCGAATTGTAAGGTATTAAAACGCATAAACAAAGCTTGGCGCATGCAACTAATAAGTTAAGATTTTTGCTTTGTCGTAGTGTAACAGTTCTACGTCGACCTAGCTTTGTCATCGCTAGGATGAATACTGTAACAATATTTTGCAATAGACAGGGATCTCATTTATTGATAAGTGGTATATATAGTCGCATTAAACCATTCCGTGTGCAAACTAGTCGAATTAATATCAACATGGTTACAGTTATTGCTTCCTACTTCAAATTTCTGAACTAGCGAAAGTAACGAGCCAGCGATGTATCTCAGTCAGCGATATATCCCTAACAATGTAACTTTGAAAACACAGAAACACGTTACATTTTATGACCGGTGCCAGCCTTCGGCTAGGCCCCGGTAATAGACAGTATTCGTATTCCCCGACAGTCCTGGGACGAGTATGTTTTGATCATGAATGCGAGGCTCATGCGGGGAACTTCTCGCCAAGAGGACAACCAAATATGAGAAAACTGCCGCTGAGTTTGCCGAATTTAAGGAAACTTTTTAACATTGTAAAGTTCCGAAGGGCTTACATACTTGAGAGATCATTATTTCAAACAACAAAAGGAAGATCTGCTCATTATTACTAAGAAAAACAGCGATCCTAACCCTAATTATATTGACGAGAAGAGTGCTTGGTGAGCGAGTTTATAATTTAATATAAACAGAGATGTTCTCAAAATCCCCGAAGCCATTTTAATTGTAATTTTCAGTGTCCTTTAAACTTTTTGAAGAATATCTTTTATTGGTATGGACGTAATTATCGAAAGCCTGCGATAAAGTTGCAGTGATGTTATCACACCTACTATACAGTTGAAATTTTCTAACAGAGCGGATGCAAAATCTTGAATGTGTATTTGAAGGAAACCAAACGACTCATTCAGTGGGTAATTACTCATCAGGACGGGGCTTAGCGTTCTGCACACAGTCCATGTGCATTTTAAGGAAGTTAAGCCGGTTTGAACAAAGATGACTAGGTTAAGTTTATTTTTAAATTTAAGTTACATTATCTTCGATAAAAACTGTGCGAGAGTACAAAAACGTGCACGCAGTTGACCACGGCGTTTGGTACAGACGATAATACTAAGCAGTTTAAATTCCACACTACAGATTCACACAAGAGAAAAGAATAATAACAAGAAGAAAATGTTATAAAAAGGATTCGAGTATTGACATTTTGACACAATATACCATTTTCTTGATTACTTCTTGTTTCTTCTTTTGGCTTCGTGGCTTTTAAATTTTGCTGTTAGTACCACCAGCTCTTCCCACAGTTTTGTATTTTGAAACAGATATCCCTTTAGCTTACCCGTAAGGTTTCAGCTTTTAAATCTTGCAGTTTTTTGCTGATTTCTATCGTTTTGCAGCGATTCAGCCGCGACTAACCAATGTTTGTTTGTGTTTTTGCCAAAAAGTTCCCCGCTTTAGCCTCGCAATCATGCTGTGAAGTCTCTCGTCCCAGGGCCGTCGGGGAATACGAATATCGTCTATTAAGACCGTAACATACGCCAAGTATCCGCGAGAGACGCGTCCTTTGAGCGCGAGGCAAGGCGAGGGGCCAGCCTCCCACGGAACCGTGTTTTTTTTTGCGACGTGACCTTTTTGGTTAAAATGAAAAAGACTTTGATCATTAGAAATGTATCTTAAGAATAAAAGCTCGCTTTATCTACCCGTAGAAAATATATGAATTTAGACTTAATGTTTGTAAAGCGGACATTAAATCGGACTGCCGGTGATTTGGACAGGGCATGCCAGGCTAAAAAGACATTACGATAAAGCATTTTATATTTCACTTTGATAAAATTTTTGAAGGAGCGACCCGTATTTCATGTGGAAATATCAAATACTCGAGTGCCGGAGTCATCCCCTAGTGTGACATGACGTGACGTGATGTGTGTGACACCGCAAAAACTTGTTTCCAGTGCCGCTCAAATGAATTGACGGCGGCGATCATGTTTGATTAAGGATCAGCAGTGATCATGCGATGTAACCGAGTTAAATTCTTACTAATTACCGGGGCCCAGCCGAAGGCTGGCACCGGTCTTAAAATGCAGACGGTCCGTTTTTTCAACGTTACATTGTTAGGGATATATCGCTGACTGAGATATATCGCTGGCTCGTTACTTTTGCTCGCTGGCTCATGATTATCCGCCATTTTGAAAAGCACGATGCATGGAGGACAGTCAAGAGAAAGATTATAGCTTTTTGTTCCCCAACCTTTACGATGCACTAGTTTATGACCGGAAATTTAAGAGTGAATATTTGGAGAGACAAATTTACGAGCGATCACTTAAGAGTGAACCTTCCATCGTGAAACTTATCGAGAATAAGAGAGACTTATGAAAGCTATCTACATTGAGTGAACCTTCCATCGTGAAATTTATCGAGAATCAAAGCGAACACTTATCAAAGCTAACTTTATATCATCTTAAAAACCGTGCTACAAGGCGATCTAGACGTGCTCGTGAACCGAGCAGAATTCCATTGCTATTTCTAAGAAGTCTCAACAAGAAGAACAGCATGTTGAAGAAATTTGTCTTCAAAAAGATTTCAACGATTGAGATACCGAAGTGTTCAAAGCTCCATCGCTATGTTAATAAGGGGAGAAAACTTTGAGAAAACTTTATCATGCACGATATAAATGTAATAACAAACGCGATCCAAAGATAATTAACTTAAATAAAATGGCTATACCCAAGAAAGCTTATTTGTTGTCTTTCTTTTGCAGGCATTATCACAGGATAATGAAACTAAAATGTAAAGCACATCGAAATTTATCATTGTTTTCTTGAAATTGTGTGAGTCATATGACCAATTATGTGAATTTCAAACTAAGTAAAGATGTTGAGAAGAATCCAGGACCTACTCAATACAACAATAATCATCATGAAGTAATAATTAGACGTTTTATGCAAAATCACAGCTCAACAATGCAGTTGACCTCTCCTATTTGCTCTGAGAATTTGATGCAGTCAAGATTAGGTGAACTTGGTTTACAATCAATAGATGTTGGCGGTGCAGGTTATTGTTTCTTTAGATCTGTATCACATCAATTATATGGCAATAGCAACCATCATATGCGTATACGTACTGCTGAAGTTCAATTTATGAGAGACAACCTAGAGAGATTTATTGAGAGCGATCCCGAAAATTCATGGCTAAGATATCAGAATAATATGTGTATTCAAGGTACCTGGGCTGATGCACTTATCATTCAAGCAGTTGCAGATGCATTAAATGTTACTATGCAAATAGTAGAATCTAATCAAGGCTTTGCACCACTTACTACTGTTTACCAAAGTTCAGGAAAGAAATACTTCCTCTACAATTACTATAGGTCACATTGATGAATGCCACTATGTATAGACTATGTATCAACCACTGCCTTACAATCAAATGCCTCCATTTCAATGTGCAATGAATTAACAAATGATACTCTGTCATCAATAAATAAGCATTTTATTAGGTGCTTATATGCAGTTTGTTTCTCTGTCATCAAATCATGCACTTACTGGGATTCTTCAACACTACAGGGTCCCATGAACATGCATGCTTGTTCTATGAGAAGTGTAATGTAGACTGTGTAGGCAAAATGCCTACTGAGTAATATAACAATCTATGATCCAGAAATCATAATAAAATACTCACACTTGAATCAGGGCTCTTTAACACAGTGTTATCTTGTTAATAAGGACTCTCTACTCGAAAGTATTTTAAAAGAAAATAATAGAAGTTGTGTTATACCCACGGGATACTTATTTTGTTATAATGATGTTCATATAAGCTTGATAGTTCAACGTAATACTCAGAACAATCGTTACTTCATGTTGACCTGTGAAAATGAGCAATTCCATCTCCTAGGACCATTCAGTCTTAACGCCCTTGTAAAAAGAGTCAGTGAAATTTAAAGGCAAGATGACTGTATCAATGATCAGAGGAGGAGGGAGGGGTGCAAGAGGTTAACTATATCTATGCAATCCCGTGTCCCACTGGGCCCCGGTAAGTTCCACGTAGTGGTTCTCGTTCATTAATATTCTACCTTAGTGGGACTTTCAAAGTTCAAAAGAACCGTCACAGGTTTTGATTTCGAAACCATTTAAAGTGAAGGCGACCGTCGCGGTATGAGTCTTCGTTTGCTATTTCGAGTCTTTCGAGGGTTAAAACCCCCAAAAGCATTGGTATGCCCTCGACAAAGAAATATGTGGAGTCCATCCGACGGGTTTCTCCTAAAATGAAATATTTAGGAGATTTCCTGACGAAAGACGTGGCAGCGCGGGAGCTTGAACCCGCCAAATCGGCCTATTGCCGTAGTGGAATTCAACAGGATGCCAGCTACTGTTCGTTTGATCACTGGTCTTCTTCGCCAGAAAAGCATTCCACCGGATGGCCTTGTAGATTCGCCTGTTTTTCTTTAAGGTAGAGGTCAGACATATAAGTGATATTAGACCTGAGGTAAGTTTGTTTTTTGTCATATTATCCCCAATACAGTGAGGTATTTCTGTTTTCTGGTCACTTAGCTGTATAATTCTGTTTATCTTGGGTAGTCAGTTCATTTATGGGCTGTTGTTATCTGATGACAGAACCTAATTATTATTATTATTTTGTACTAAATGGTTCTGTTTCTCATGGGTAGTCAGCTCATTTATGGGATGTTGTTATCTGATGACAGAACCGAATTTTTATTACTAGAAATACGTGAACCTCGCGAAGCTTTGGGGTGGGTGGCCCATCAAAAGCAAGGAATGGAGGGGCTGCAGAGAATTAGAGTCACCCGTATAACTGAAATAGAGCCCATCGATGTTCTCGCTGCTCCGCGGTTTCTTGTTGTCGCCTTCTTCGCCGCTGTTCGCGTTGGATTTCAAGCCGCCGTTCTCGCTCTTCCGCAGTTTCGTTGGTAAATCTCCCGAGGCGATGATTTCCAGCCACTTCTTGAATCCAAGATTGTTGAATTTGCTGTTATCATTCATTTGCCCGAGATATTGGGGGTGATTGACCGACCGTAAACATTGTTGTAATTCACAGATCAAAAAACCTGTCCGTTTTTCATGAATAAAACATGAAAGTGCTGCTTATCAGCATGGCAATCGGCTGCCTGGAAACCCATATTTCGCTCTGACGTCAGTACTCTGGATGACGTCAAGGCGGACACCAACCAAACTCGATAGATTTATAGCAAACAGAAAATCACGCTGCCCTTGCGATCCTTGGTTCCGTTTCTCTTGGGTAGTCAGTTCATTTGTGGGCTGTTGTTATCTGATGACAGAACCTTAATTTTTATCATTATTATTTTGCAGTACTAACTGGTTCCGTTTCTCTTGGGTAGTCAGCTCATTTATGGGCTGTTGTTATCTGATGACAGAACCTAATTTTATCATTATTATTTTGCAGTACTAACTGGTTCTGTTTCTCTTGGGTAGTCAGTTCATTTATGGGCTGTTGTTATCTGATGACAGAACCTAACTTTTATTATTATTATTTTGTAATACTAACTGGTTCTGCTTCTCTTGGGTAGTCAGTTCATTTATGGGCTGTTATTATCCGACGACAAAACCTTAATTTTTATTATTATTATTTTGTAGTACTAACTGGTTCTGTTTCTCTTCAATAGTCAGTTCATTTATGGGCTGTTGTTATCTGATGACAGAGCCCCTAATTTTTATCATTATTATTTTGTAGTACTAACTGGTTCTGTTTCTCTTGGGTAGTCAGTTCATTTGCGGGCTGTTGTTATCTGATCGCAGAACCTAATAATTATTTTTTATCATTCAGTATTATTTTGTAATACTAACCGGTTCTGTTTCTCTTGGGTAGTCAGTTCATTTATGGACTGTTGTTATGTGATGACGGATTATTATTATTATTATTATTATTACTATTATTATTATTATTATTATTATTACTATCATTATCATCATTATTGAGTAATTTATAATTATTTTTCTTTGACACAGGGCTATATGAAGCAGGTGATGGAGTATACACTGATTTGCTTTAGTTTTCTTTCAGAAATTCACATAGAATTTACTTTAGTACAATTATTGCTTGGGTACTGCGATAAACGTTCAGCGACACAGTGTGACAAAATTGTTTTAACCAAAATCATGACAACACCATCAAAATTTTTTTATTATTAATTAGTATTATTCGTTAGTTTCAAACGATGCTAATATACGTATGTAAAAATGAAATTATCTTGCCGCTTTTTACCTAGCTATCCGTACTGTAAAACGTCAAATGAAATGTTATAACGCTCACATGTCTATCAGTTCTTACAAATGATTTTGTCAATGAAAATCGACGACAAAAATTTCCCCTCTGTGGCTTCATTAAGAAGCTTGGGTTGTTAAGAAATGTGCTTGTAAAACACAACCGAGTCAATTATCGTACGTTAAATAAATCAAAGCATTACTTTAGCAACATAGAATTTTAGGGTTAACTTCCTGTGGCTAGTGGCGGAGAAAAGATGAGACCGCCAGATTACTTCAAACCCTCTGGTTGCCCTCCCTTCGCCGTGCCTTATCAGCTTTGCATTAGATCTCACGGTTTATTATTTCAGAATCAAGTCACTATTAAAATGAAGCTGTGATAAGTCGGTAGTAGTCACTCATATCCAAGAATTCCAAAAAGTTCCTTTTTCGGGAATCGTAGTTTCTCAGGGATTAAATCATTCTCATTGAATAAACCGCATTAATTTATCACAGGTAAGTGAATGTAGTTAATTTATCACATCGAACCTCGTTGCTGACACCGTTTTGTATAATGTTCCTGCCGACTATACACTATTAGTATAATTAAATTGATGACTATCGAAATAGAGCGCTGTGATTGGCTAGGAGCTTCGCTCTATCCCGCTATAATCACCGCGCGGTGATTATAGCATTGAAGGCTAGCAGTTTTCAAAATGTTAGCCAGATTTTTTGATGTTTCGGGGTCGGAAATTGATCAATAATTTTATTTTCTCGAATAATCATCAATGTAATTATACTAAAACAATTAGTCGCCTCAGGTGACGTGAATATTGATCGGTGGTGATAATTGATATCAGATAATTGTAAATAATTTCATTCCTCCCGTAAGAATAGATTTTAGGCCGTCATTAAAATGCTTCGGCAATTTAGTTTCTCGGGTGTTAAAATTTAGCTTCTCGTAATATTTTCTGGGTCGGCAAAGGGTGTATGTGTCATTTTCAATTTCTCTTTTATTAGTAGTAGATATAAACCCCGCTCTCGTTAAGGTTTAGTTCTTAATCTTCGATTATCCCATTCGAGTGATAGTTATTTCTCTTGCTCTCGCCTTTTATAATTATGGTTCTGCGATCAATAAAGAGCGGGGTTTTTCACAGTAGAGCCATGCGTTCAATGCTATTTCGCGGGAGAAGTAACTGTTGACGTGTGTCTCCTCGTGAGTAAAGCCAAGATCTGGAAAACCTTTTTATTATGTCAAGAAATGACTTATTTAAAGGTCTCGTGATTCCCACGCCGAGTGTTTTTGGATGCCGGCAAGTGCGAAAAAAGTAATTACCGAGACTTCCTAAGTAACACCTCAGTCGTATGAAGGCGCGAATTGTGATCTCCTGTTTCAGTTAATCATAAGCCATCGGTAGATTCAATCCTTAGCCTAATTTGCACACCTACGAATCGCGTATTATAAACCCGTCGAAGGTATTAAAAATTTCAAATAGTTACACGACTTACCGTTAAAAAGAAACCTTCTCTCCAGAAACGTTCCAAAGATTAGAATGTTACGACGCTGATAAGAGTAGCTTGTCAGTTTGAGATGGAGTGATGAGCAAATTATTTGGCAATGATTCTGTGAAACAGTAGCCTGATTGCTTTGAGTCTGAATTGAACGGCCGTTAAAGGAGCTGTGTCACGGCTACTGCGCATGCTTACATTTGACAGATGCAAATGATGTAAAACCCATGTTTATATGAGCCGACGTGAAAAGCCGACTCGCGCTGCGAAACCTTCATCGAGATTCTTTATTTTCGTTCGAACGTTTTGCAGAAATGAGCCTTTCTTCGGAACAAAGTAGCTCTTCCGCGGTATGTATCCGTGTATTAATTTAGCCAAAACTTTCTTGCCGCTTTTGTAGTCAGTGAATCGCGCTCTACTCTCCCTGGAATTCTGAATGCCGTCCAGTAACGTCACTCACTACCCGAAACCGGTTAGTGATTTTGATTGGTTGATTGTCTAAACATTCGCATAATTATGTATAATTATGAAAAATTTTAGCGCGATTGTTGCGATATTCAGCGGATCGCATCGTCCCTGGCATTCTTTCGTGTAGTTCAAACATTTCGATAAGTTTAATCTTTATCTTAAACAGCAAAATTGCCCTTGTCTTCGAAACTCAAATGCTAAATTGTACTGCGAATGAAGAATCATTGCAGAGAGTCGGTAGGTTTTTCATTTAGAGCCGCTTTGTGGTTTCGGCGGCCGGTGATTTTGTTTACGCGAAGTTTCTGAGATCAATTTTTTAATTCGACCTTCTTGCTATTTTCATCATCGTCATCATCATCATTTATTAGCCTCTTTTTTACAACAAATTGAACAGGATACAGCAGGTTGTTAGGCGAGGAGACCTCAAGAAACCACGAGGCTTATAAAGAGAGGCCACCTCGACATCACAATATTATAAGAAATAAGGGCTGCGAAGAAGTGCGGCTAAACTAGTTTAGTAACTATTTTAATAAAAACTCTAGCACTTTGTTCTTAAAGACAGAAAAGCTTGACAAGTTTGTAGCAGATGCAGGAAGACATTTCCAGATTCTAGGTCCTTGGTAAAGAATTGTGAATTTCTTGCTGTACGTACGACAGGAATGCACTCGATAATTACTGCCGGCTGTTCTTGTGTGATATCTATGGACTTGACTGTTTGTCACGAACAGATTGCGGAAGAGTGGAGGCAGCAGATTATTGTGGTAGCGAAACATAAATTTAGCAGTATCGAGCGTATTAACTTGGAAAATATCTAGAGTTTCCAATTTGGAGAATAGAGGAGCAGACTGTGCTCGATATTCTGAATTTGTGATAGCTCGCACAGCCCGCTTTTGTAGAAAGTAAATTCTGTTTAAATTAGATACCTAAGTAGAAGACCACGTGGATTTACAATAAGTAATATAAGGATAAATTAATGTGTAGTACAGCGTGAGTTTGGTCTTACAAGATAAGTAGAAACGCGTCCTGGATAAAATACCGATTGATTTAGTGATTTGTTTACAGACAAAGTTTATCATGTGATACTTCCAAGTAAGATGTTCGTCTAGGTACACCCCAAGAAATTTAGTTACATTGCTTTGAATTAGAGGTTGACCTCCAAAAGAGAGAGAAAAACTGTGGTCGAGTTTCCTCTGACTCGGACTAAAGGTAACATAATTTGTCTTTTTAAATTTGATATTAACTGAGAGTTTATTGCACCTTAACCAAACATCAATATTTAGTAACTCATTATTAAGCACATTCTCTAAGTAGTTGGGATTAGAGTGTGAAAAAAAGATACTCGTGTCGTCAGCAAAAAGTAGAAACTCAGTTAACTTGGAGGCTTTAGGAAGATCATTTATATAAAGTATGAAGAATAAGGGGCGTAAGATGGATCCTTGAGGAACTCCACACTTAATGGTCTGCATTGAGGAACAAGTTTGATTAATTTGGACGAATTGCTGACGGCGAGAAAAGTAGCTTTTTATCCACTGCAGAGCCACATCACGGATACCATAGTGCTCCAGCTTGGTGAATAAGATTTGATGATCAAGAGTGTCAAAAGCTTTGGAGAGATCTAGGAATACACCTACAGTAGTTTCACGCTGGTCAATTGCCGAAGAGATTCTATTTATCAGATGGATTAGAGCATGGGACGTTGAATAGTTTTTACGAAATCCAAACTGGCAGCGGTATAATATATTTTAGTATAATTACATTGATGACTATAGGAGCTTCGCTTTATCCCGCTATAATCACCGCGCGGTGATTATAGCATTGAAGTCTAGCAGTTTTCAAAATGGCAGCCAGATTTTTTGATGTTTCGGGGTCGGAAATTGATCAATAAATTTTTTTTTCTCGAATAATCATCAATGTAATTATACTAAAACAATTAGTCGCCTCAGGCGACGTGAATATTGATCGGTGGTGATAATTTCCTCGCTCGCGTGACCACCCTGAGGGACTGCTAGCAGTCTAGTGTAGACAAAGGGCTGAAACCACGTAACGCATGCATGCCAAAAATAACATCATGACATCATAGAAGTTATGAAACCACCCTTTTTCCGAGAAGATTTTTAATAAGGCACGACTTTTAAATTAAATGAGTCAAATCTTTTGGTAAATTGGAACCTCATTATTGCTGGTTTTCAGTGTCACGCCATTCAAAATAGATCAAAATAAAAATCAAAACCGTCCTATAGATAAAGTCCAGAATCTGGGAAATGAAAGGAGGTACATATACAAAGACCCTCGCCAAGATTCAGGTCAGAGGAATATTTCGTACACGAGATATCCGAAGAAATATTTTACCCAAATTTATAGAGATTTGTATGGAGGCGCCATGCTGGTGCTCACCTGGATGAGCTCCAACATGGCGGACGGAAACCAACAGAAACAACTGTTACCGAGTTTTGCTACAAAAGCGTGAATTTATTCCTCGAGAAACTCATAAACATTAAAGTAATACTTTTTCTAATACATGAAGGGTTTAAATAGCAAAATTTCCTGAAATAAGTCATTTTTTTAACCTACATG